>OZ005657.1:24075189-24560189 GCA_963930645.1 Salticus scenicus | reverse complement strand
CTAAGTGAATTCTTGTATTTTATAGCTTTACAGAGTTGCCAACTTTTATAATTTATTCCGGAGCATTGTTAGCCCCACCCTTTTCTCACACCGAAAATTTTAATGAATGATTTTTCCCTTATTTAACCGTTGTCATATATTAAAGAAAAATATTCTATAAAATTTCTGGTGCGAAAAGAAGGCGGGGCTAAAATTGCTCCGGAATAAATTATAAAAGTTGGCAACTCTGGCTTGAAATGAAATACTAAAAAATTAAAAATAAATTGTTAAATATAAGAATCAATTTAACAGTTGTGAATTTTCTAAATGTGAAAACGAAAGTTAAAATAATACACTAAAGTAATGAATAATTTGCATAACAATTTTCTAAATAGAATAACCGAGTTAGGCTACCGCCTATGTTAAGTAGAGCATTGCTTTTACTCTTTGAGGTGCAAGGTAATTGCGATAATTTTAATTAGACTGCCACCGGAATTTGCCAACAAAATTAAAATAAAAGAAATAAATGACTTTATTTGCTATGTAATAAAAGTAAAATTTTGTTTAAAAGATTCCGGAATGAATGTTTGCAGTTAGGATTTAATATTTGAGTCCTCGTAGTGAGGACACTGCGCCTGAAAGAGTGAATTTGTAGTGCAAGTCTGCTATAAGCGAGTATTTTTAAAGATGCTATATTCAAATAGTAATCTTTATTAATAATTTCCTATGATTAAATAAAGAAAATACTACTGTTTGTGAGTAATAGAATTCAAAAAAGTCGTCTATAGCCCTTGTAGTGTTAAACTAACCAAATTTCTTGTCCAAAAACTGCCTACAGCGAATGGAATGTTCAAATACTTAAAGTCAAATCTTTGATATTACGCAGATATTCCTTCCATGCTTCAGTGAATTAAAGTATTTTATTCTCTTTCAAAAATTTCAGCTAATTTTATTCTTAATATTTCATAACACAAAATGTCTCCTCTTCAGAGATTAGAGTCCTGCGTGGGTCGGGCAAACTCGACCCACAAAAGGACTTTCGACCCGAATCTGACTCACAATAACCCGACTTGCAATAAAGTATGCTTAAATTTATGTAATATAAGAAACTCACTTAAAACTTCATTACACAAATTCAGAAATATTATTGAACATATCTTTCATACAATTAAATACATAAAAATTTACAAATATTTAATTATATTAAAACTAGTATATAATTAAAATTACATTAAAAAAATTATTAGTTTAATTATAAACAAAATTCAGTGCATAATATAAGGAAATTTCAAATGTATTAAAATTAACATTTAAGAAATAAAATAAACAAAATTAGAATTAAAAAGTAAAATCAGGAAGTAAATATACATTGAAAGAAAATAATTTTGGCTTATAAAGTTTTAAACTTTAATTATTCATATTTACATCATTATAATTAAACTCGTGTCATGAGTCAAGTTGCTTTGAATTGTAATGGAGAAAGAGATTGTCATCCAATTTGATCATTCAAAAGATTGCATTCCATTAAAAAAAAAAAAAAAAAAAAAGAAGTACTTTGAACTATTTTGTGTATAGACACCCAGGTCCAAAGGTTATGAAAAATGGACCTGCACCCAATCCCCAAGGCGAATAACCGCTGGTATACAACCCAACGCAGGACTCTCTGGGATAAATATTCTATTTTTCCTATCGCTATTTGTTTAATACCATAAACGTAAAAAAAATAATAATAATAATAATAATAATAATAATTTTTATGCATTTTAGCGATCTCTTTTCTATACTTCACATTACAGTACGCTATCGCTAATGGTTTGAAATTTCTGTATTTATTTATTTACAAAGCAAAAATGTAATTTTTCTAGACTATGAATGAAAGTTTATACGACGGAGAAAGTCTACATTCTACGGTCTAACAAGTCCAGTTTTAGACAAGTTATTTTAAAAAACTACTTCAAAAGAGAAAATCAATAATAAATATTTATTTTTAATGTATGTATTATCTATATTTTTTATAGCATAAATAATTTATTTTTTCCATCGATATCTATTTAATATAATGAATGTGAATAAAAATGTCTTTTTTCTAAATATCTATATCTATATTAATAAAATCAGAGTTTTGTCTGTAAATTTGTCGGAATCGAAAAATTTTGCGATATCTTCACGTTTTACACCCCATGAAAGCCGAAAATGACTTCAGAAAATTTTGCCTGTGTGTGTGTGTGTGTGTGTGTGTGTCTGTGTGTATGTCATCGTGTCCGAATGTCGCTTTATTTGTCCGGGCATCACTTGAGAACGGCTGGACGGAATTCAACGGCGCTTGGCAGGAATTTAGGTCTTCACCCAACTTAAAATTATATCTATCAACTTTTCGGAAATTCCCCCCCGTTCCCCCCCTAGGGGGTAAAAGACTAAAACACGTTTGTCCGGGCATCACTTGAGAACGGCTGGACGGAATTCAACGACGCTCGGCAGGAATTTAGGTCTTCACCCAACTTAAAATTATATCTATCAACTTTTCGGAAATTCCCCCCCGTTCCCCCCTAGGGGGTAAAAGACTAAAACACGTTTGTCCGGGCATCACTCGAGAATGGCTGGACGGAATTCAACGGCGCTTGGCAGAAACTTAGGTCTTCACCCAACTTGAAATTATATATATAGAAATTTTCAAAATTATAATTAGTGTTTACATTGTGGGTAAAAAACGCCTGCGCATGCGCCATAAATATTTTTTCACTAAAACGCTTTGAATGGAAAAATAAAATGCAAAATTAAATTTTTAAGATAAGGACTTTTTTTATTCGCGTGATTCGCACTGCAAATTATGAAAAGATTGAAATGAAGTGTTGCCATCTAAGTTTCATACTTTAGTTAATTTTAAAAAATCTAATTGTCGTATCGAAAAACTGTTTACACCCCAGGATTCAGAAAAATCACCTCTTTCATTTGGTACTGAATTTGTAATGATAGGTCCGATATTTCTAATTTATTTTTCCCTTTATCCGTTTTTCCGTTGCCACTTAAATTTCATACTTTAGTTATTTTTTAAAAATCTAATTGCCGCATCGAAAAACTGTTTGAACCCCTGGATTCAGCAAAATCGCCCCTTTCATTCGGTATCAAATTTATAAATATAGGTCTGATATTTCTAATTTATTTTACCCTTTTTCCGTTTTCAACCCAGATTCGATATGGAACAGCTTTAGTATTGGATCCCTTTGGCAAAATTTGAAATTCGTCACCAAAGTAGCTCGGACGTTTCTCGCCAAGATCTTTAATTGCACAATTGAGATAGCCAATTCAGTTCATCGCAAAAATGGCTTAAAATATTTAAAGTCACCAAAGGGTTCCGATACTTAACCCTTTCACTACCAATATAAAGTGCCCTTGGGACCAGTGTTGCCAGATTGAGGGAATTCTTTGTATTTGATATCTACCACTAAATTTTAATTGCCTAATGACTTCGAAGACTTCTTCGTTAGATGTTTTCCGGAATGATTATACAACCGTTGCAATTAAAATTTATTGATGGATATTCAATAAAAAATTACCCCAATCTGGCAGTTCTGCTTGGGACGTATATGTCCCAGTGGTAGTGAAAGGGTTTTAAGCTGTGCTTTTTGTATTTATTAGTGCTAGAGGCCTATTTCAGTCGGTACAGTTGTCGAATTTTTATAGGTCACTCTTAATTAGTGCTAGAGGCCTTTTTCAGTCGGTTTATTGAATGGGGACTTATTGAATGAAGTCCCCCCAAGACACAACTTTGACATGAGTCCCCCCCCAGGCCCAACTTTGACATGACTCCCCCCAAGGTACCCCTATTTCAGTCGGTACAGCGTTGTCGAATTTTTATAATACACTCTTAATAGTGCTAAGCGCCTATTTCAGTCGGTTTATTGAATGTGGATTTATTGAATGAAGTCCCCCCCAAGGCACAACTTTGACATGAGTCCCCCCCAAGGTACCCCTATTTCAGTCGGTACAGCGTTGTCGAATTTTTATAATACACTCTTAATAGTGCTAAGGGCCTATTTCAGTCGGTTTATTGAATGGGGATTTATTGAATGAAGTCCCACCAAGGCACAACTTTGACATGAGTCCCCCCCCAGGCCCAACTTTGACATGAGTCCCCCCCAAGGTACCCCTATTTCAGTCGGTACAGCGTTGTCGAATTTTTATAATACACTCTTAATAGTGCTAAGCGCCTATTTCAGTCGGTTTATTGAATGTGGATTTATTGAATGAAGTCCCCCCCCAAGGCACAACTTTGACATGAGTCCCCCCCAAGGTACCCCTATTTCAGTCGGTAGAGCGTTGTCGAATTTTTATAATACACTCTTAATAGTGCTAAGGGCCTATTTCAGTCGGTTTATTGAATGGGGATTTATTGAATGAAGTCCCCCCAAGGCACAAATTTGACATGAGTCCCCCCCAGGCACAACTTTGACATGAGTCCCCCCCAAGGTACAACTTTGACATGAGTCCCCCCAAGGCCCAACTTTGACATGAGTCCCCCCCAGGCCCAACTTTGACATGAGTCCCCCAAGGCCCAACTTTGACATTAGTCCCCCCCAAGGCACACCTTTGACTTGAGTCCCCCACAGGCCCAACTTTGACTTGAGTCCCCCACAGGCCCAACTTTGACATGAGTCCCCCCAAGGCCCAACTTTGACATGAGTTCCCCCCCCCAAGGTACAACTTTGACATGAGTTCCCCCCCAAGGCACACCTTTGACATGAGTCCCCCGAAGGCACACCTCCCCCTCATTGGGAAAAAGAGAAAAAACGTTGTTTTGCGGCTATAAGACAGTTTGGACTTCCAACGTTATTTGTTACAATATCTGCAGCTGAAACACATTAGTTTGATTTAATGAAAACTTTATCATGGAATTTAGATCGTCACGAATTAACTAAAGAAGAATTTGTCGATATTAACAAGTTTAGCAGTAGGCCTCTGGCACTAAATTAAAATCTGTCAATGTCAGATTTTCATGTTTTAAATAATGAAATAATGTCGTGTCTGTATAATTTTTATTTTTTATTTATTTTTTTTATTTATAATACTGTCTTTTAAAGACTTCTGTGGTCACGAAATTTGGTGCGTAAATTGTTTGTATGCATCCGGCACTTATTGTAACTGCATTTCACGAAATTCGAAATCCCCCCCCCCCTTCTCGGAGTCGGATGGCAATAAACATGTGTAAAAACATGTTTTTCCGTTTGAATTCGCTTTGGCGAATTTTGGTGTGCGGATATTGATTAAGTGAACGCATTATGTACATTAGTGGGATTTTGCAAAACTTCGAACTCACCCGCTGAGGGTGGGGAAGTAAGAAGTGGGTAAGTTGTGCCGAAGACAGTGGGGACCCAGACTCCTAACATTGGGAGCGAGAAAACCTCTACCAATCACAGCGAGAACTTAGGTTATTAATAAAGATATGGCATTTTGACAAATCATTTAAGTTTAACGTCCAGCGAAGCGGGCAAAGCCTGCTAGTAAGTATATATTTTCAATACAACACATTAGAATACTCTCTCTCATATGGTTTACACTTTCTGTATTTATTTATTTGCAACGGAAAAATAAAAATTTCTCCATTAGATGTAGGAAAGTTTATATGGTCTTAAGTTTATATGGCGAAAGTCTACTTTTAACGGTCTCTCAAGTCCAGTTTTAGACAAGTAATTTTAAAAATCTAATTTACAATAGAAAGTGTGACTTTCATAGTTTGTGGAGGAAATGAAATCTATTTTTTTAGCCTTTAATTCCACTACATAAAAAGTCGCCCCCTTTTGTGCTTTCCCTCACAAGCACGCGAAAAAAAAAATTCTTTTATTAAAAATTGAATCTATCAAAGAATGTCTTATAAAAGACTAAAACTTTGTAGACGAATTGGTTATTAAACATGTGTGTCACGAAAGCTTTACAAAACAAACAAAAAGAATAGATTTTCAATAATTTTATTAAATCCTTTTGCAAATATTTTACGAATTATTCTTTTAAAAATATTCGTAATAATGTTACAAATTTAACGTTTACAGATTTAATGATGATTTGTATTCCTCTTTCTCTTATTTTAGAATAAAATTAATCAGTTACGACAAAATGTTGAAAAGTACTGAATATTTAATACTATCATGCATTAAAAAATATTCTTAGTAAAAGCATTATATCCTTAAATGTACTGTAAAATGATTTTAAAAAATTCATACCTGAGTTCGATTCTTGTAATATTTACAGTTTTCTTATTGGGAAGACAGAAGGGTGTGAAGAAAGGGAACTGGGCATTTTAAAAATTCTGTTCTTAATAATTTAGTATTTTAGATTTATTTTGTCTTAAATTTATTCGAGGAACAACTTAAAGTTTTAGCTAACTTTCCGAGAATTCATCACTTTTATTTCACTGACAATAATATTTCACCATAAAACATTTGAGAGGTTTAATTCGGATGATTTTGTATTATTAGGAAATTAATTTATATGAAAGCTACAAAAAGGGGAAAATTATGTATAAAATCAATAACTTCGCAACCTAATATTCTCTCTAATATCCTGTAATTATCGTTTTACTCAAAATAGTAATTACTGAAGCTCATTCAAAGCAAAAATTTTCCATTATGTGATCATTAGCATTATTAATTCGGTCAACAAAGTAATTGATCACGGAAAAGTTAATTTGAAAATATGCGCTCGAAACTTAAAACAAATTACGAAATATGTTTTAGATAAACATAACAATAACCGAATTTTGCAAAGCAAAATTTTCTTTTTACTTATTACACAAACTGATTTAATTAATTAACAATGGAAAGTTAAAAATTTTGCTCTAATCAAAATTGCTTTTATTAGTAAATTTAAATGTCGGTTGAAATTTATTTGAGCTTGAGACTTTTGTACGAAATAAGAAAAGTTTGTTACATGCAAAGCAGAAAAATGTTATAATTTGACGTAAGTCCTTAATTTTAAACAAAATCTAACACAAAATTATGCAAGTTTACGACATAAATCTCCTTTAACGATGGGAATACAAAAAATAAATGTATGTAGGTGAAATTTAAAAATATTTCTTTAAAAAATTACGGAGTGTGTGTAATTAAGAAAAAACTAAAGATAAAATGACTTTCAAACCAGTATCTAAAAATTTAAAATACAGTAAAAAACAAAGCTTTTCACTGCCAATTTGTCATACTATCACATATTCTATTAAATGCTTGTTTACAAGTACATATATGTGCTACAGCTATACTACAATTAAGTTACAAAATGTTAAAATAATTATTACAATCATTCAAACGAAATAATTACAGTGTACAATTTATAAAATTTGTACCAAATTAGGATTAGAAAAATTGCCATACAAGAGATGGTAAAATGTTTCGACAACGAAAATGTTACAACTTCAGAGATGGGGAGTTATTCAGGAGACAAAAGATTTTACAAATACCGAAAAAACATCGAAATTTGAAAGGGATCATTTGAGTGATAATTAAAAGTTCTTTAAAGATTGGAGAGTCAAAATTCAAGGGATAATAAACAGATTTCTGACTACAATGGTAATTATGGATCTCTTTATTATCACACGAGTGATGATTCTCAAATCCAAATGATACCTGACATTTCCGTTGTGTCCTCTGTAGAGTTAAGGAACTTTCATAAAACTATTTTACTACCATTTGAATGATAACTTTCTAGTTCCAATTTTTTTACTTTCCGAACACTATAGTGAGGAAAGTATTGTAATCATGTCAAAAATCCGAATTCGAGATTTTGATGTTTCTATACGTTTCGAGGTCCAACGAGCCCGTTTTCACTATTTTTACGATGATATATGTATGTGTGTGTGTATGTATGTGTGTGTGTATGTGTGTATGTATGTGTGTATGTATGTGTGTATGTCTGTGAGTGAACACGCTAGCGTCTAAACGCTTTGTTCGAATAAGCTGAAAGTTGGTACGTATATTGTAAGTCACCATAGTACGAACCCTATAGATTTTGGTGAATGTAGCACTTATAGTTTTTTTACAGGGACACAAAGAAAAATTCTTTATCATTATGGCCAAGGGACCAAAATCTTAAAAGTGCGATAGCATCTAAATGCCTTATTCAATTGAGCAAAAACTTTATACACATATTATAGGTCACAGATACTCAATCTGTATAGATTTTGGAGAATCTAGCACTTATAGTTTTTTACAGGGACACAAAGAAAAATTCTTTGCCAAATTTTTAAAAGTGTGATAGCGTCTAAACGCCTTATTAATCTCAGCAAAGAATTTGTACACATGTTATAGGTCACATTTGAACCAACTGTATAGATTTTGGTGAATCTAGCACTTACAGTTTTTTTACAGGGACACAAAGAAAAATTCTTTATCTTTATGGCCTATGAGACCAGCGATAGCATCTAAACGCCTTATTCAATTGAGCTGAAAATTTGTATGAATATTATAAATTACTGTTGCACTAACTATAAGCATTTTGGTGAATCTAGCATTTATAGATTTTTGCAGGGACACAACGAAAAATTCTTTATCCTTATTATCTAAGGCTCAAAGTTCAGTAGCGTTAAATAAAACCTCGTGTGATATATGGAGAAAAATACTCAAACACTCTGTTATGGTTTTCTCTTTTTTGTTTGTTTAGCAACACCTCTTTCTTTATTTTATCTACAAAACTGTTAGTTACTCAATGTTCGGAAAGTCGAGTGGAGTCACTCCAGATTTTTTTCTTTTCTGTAGTTGTAGAATTTTTTCTATCAGCTGAATGATAACTCCTTAACCCTGGAAGTTGTGTACCTTTTTGCTACCGTTTGTATGATGACTTTCTAATTTCTAAGTTAGTACAATTTTTGAAAATTGTGAACTGGAATTGTTTCGTTTATATGCTGTTTTGTAGTAACTGTTAGATTTTGTTCACTGGTTCATGAGATACAGCGCGTCCACAAAATTTGTGATACACACACACAGACAGACAGACAGACATTTTCTAAAAACAGTGAAATCGTTTTCAGGACATTCTGAAACGTGTAAATCCATCCAAAACTAGAGTTCGAAAAATTTTACTAATCCAATACTTTCTTTATATATACAGGGTGTTCCATACGTCTGTAGATATTTTAATAGAATTGAACGCGGTTTGCAAAAAAATCATTCTCGTGAAGTAGGATTATTTTTTTTTCTTTTTGGAAAAGAAAAAAAAAATAAAGCTATTTATCGATAGAGGGCGCTTTACGTTATCAGATCACACATTTACATGAAAAGCTGTACTTATTCTTGTGCAAATGTTTACAGACATATAAATACTATTTCGTATGCCCGTTGTCATCACAAATTACAGTTTACAAACGAGTTATAACACTGCTAACTGCAGCTTCAGTTGGCGGTTCTTTCCTGAGGGAAAACATCTTCACCAATAAATCTTTATCCACTCAGTCAGCATCGCAATTAAAACTTTATATATGGACACGTAGAAGGCAAAATAATAAATAAGCTGTTCTAATCACAAAATTGTGCAATTTTTAGGACTTTCATTTGCATATTTCTGTTTCACATCCGTGCAAAAAATTTAACTATTTGTTTATCGTCGACAAAAAAATTTAACTATATTTTTTTCTTTACCAAAAAAAAATTTACCTTCACGCGAATGATTTTTTTGCGTTCAATTCTACCAATTCCTTCAACAGTTATGAATTTTTAAAATGTCTAGAGACTTATGGGATACCCGGTATATAGAAAAAGTAATAAACAGAGATGCTAAAAAATCTATTTTATATATGCATTTTAATGGCTAATATTAATTTAATTAATTATTGCCGACAATATGTTTATTACTTAAAACGTTTTTTCTGAAGCAGAAATATTCTTTTTTAATTTTTATTGAGAAATTAAATATTAAAAATACAGAATAAAGATTGAGAATCTCGAATATTTACTTTAAACTAAGAATTATTGTAAATTTACAGAGACTCTGGATAAACATTTCAGTAATTTTAAAGAACTTTTTTACAGTGCAATGTCTTTTTTGTTCCGTAAAAATAATACTCTTTGGCTACCGAAGTGAGAGAGTCATCCCCTCCGCTGAGGATAAAAATTGTGATGGCATTTTTCCGCACTATTCATAGGGGCGAATCCAAAGCTGTCGCAAATAGGTTAATGAGTAGCCTTAGTGCGATGTAAAAACCGCTCAACTTCAGTATTTCTTTTGATTAATAAAAAAAAAATATATATCTACGGGTAAATTATGTATTCTTTTTTCACTGTTTATTTAAAGAAGTGTGCGTATTTGGATTAATAATCTTTCAAACATAAACCTTTTTAAAATCAATTATACTACTTTGAAGTTCTTAAACTTCATGAAATTAGAATAGTTCAGTTTTTCCTGCATAGCATATACATTTGGAGTCTGATGTATTTAGCATAATTAAATGGTATGCTTTTTTGCAGAAGCATCATATGAAATCTCAAAAGATAACTAAGTATATATTTCTCTAACTGGTTTACTTTTTCTCGTTAACGTTATTCAAGTATTGTTGCTTTATTTGCTTCATACATACATACCTGCCAACATTCTAATTAATATTACGTAGTATTGTTAGTATGCACCTTTTTCCACACCAGCATATTTTTAGAGTAATTTTCTCGAAATTTAATTACGATTAAATAAGAAGGAAAATGCTCTAAAAAAAGACTGGTGTGGAATACAGGATTACGGAAAATTAATTACAATGTTGGCAGGTATGTATAGTGGTTAATATGTAAGATACCTACAATTTACGAGTTTTTAAAAAAAAATACATAAACATGTGTAATTTTATATTGTAGTGAAAACACAAAATCTATTCAGTCTTTCTATTTTTTTTTTCCTAATTATTAAAGATATGAAATTAAAAAATTACTTTTCAATCGTATGTAGCCTCGATTTTAATAAAGTAATCATATTAGATCATAACTTTATATGTAGAAAAATTTACTTTATTCAGAAATAACATAACTGTGCTTAAAGTCCACAAGAAAGCAAAAATCACTAACAAGGAAACATTCAAAAGGTGTCGTCTTCAAAAAATATTGAAAAAAATATATGTGATTCTACTCTTCCTAAAACACCAGAAAGTGAAAAAATTATCGGCTGAAATGATTTACAGCGACCACAAAAAATTATCAAAATTAAGCGTATTTGGTGATTTCACATTGTTAGGCGATTGATTTTGAGTACTTGGCGGAGAAACAAAACATGGTTCTGTTCGTACACGGCAATCTCGGTGCTAGCGAACTGAACGCCTAACAGCGCAAAATCGCCATATATCCTTAATTTTGATCATTTTTTGTGGTCGCTGTAATTCATTTCAGCCGATAATTTTTTCACTTCCTCGTGTTTTATGAAGAGTAGAATCACATATATATATTTTTTTTTAAATATTTTTTGAAGACGACACCTTTTGAATGTTTCCTTGTAAGCTTGTACTCCATAGTTTGTATCCCGCCCACTCTCTGGATGTTAAATCTATAAAGAATTCATTTATTTTTCGATCATTAATTCTTTTTTTTTTTTTTTTTCTTTCGTGCTTTAAAAAACATAGCTTTTCATGATCACCAAGAACTTCGTAAAATACGATATTAATTATATTGATAATGTACGCAAAACTAAATTTTTTTTATTTTAAAATGCTCAAATGCATCATTTCGCTTTCTCGAATAACGACTTTTCTTCTTATAAAATTTCCAGGCAGTGCCCTAGAGTTTCTTCTCTCGAAGCTGGTAAACGAGAAGCGCCGGATTTAAACTTCAAACCTAGGTCGTGCTTATCGTCTTAGCCGTTCGGAATTTTTCTTGGTTTTCTCCAAAATTAGCGCGAATACGGGTTAGAAAATTTATCAGGAACCCCACGGACGGCATTTCATCCATGCCTATAGGCATTGGTGAGATTGTCTACATAAAAGATATTATATAGGTCCCTCGTGTAGGCAATTGACATTAACCTACAACAGTTATCAGCATAACTTAAAAACAAATAACAGCAAAAAGTCCGAACTCGGTATTCTAAATCTCTATCGTAAAGGGAACTCACTAGTATTTGACAGGTTCCAATCTCAAAGCTGACAGATGAGAAGTGCGGGGTTCGAACCCAGATAACGTTCATCGGTCTAGCCGACAAAAATACATCGAAAAGAATACTTTTTTTTTTCCAGTTGTTAATGCATAGTTGCCAAATTTTCCTGATTATCAGGAGGACTTTACACAAGAATTATTTTATGATAGTGAACTTCGAGATCTTAAATCTCCAAAAATTAATAAAAGAAGTTTCTCTGAAAATAGGGTGGTGATTATCTTCATTTAAAAATTGTAAAAGTTTGCAACTATGTTAATGACAAATACATAAATATTTTTAAATATTTATTTTATTCGAATAAAATTTAATAATTATTTATTAAAAGAAATGAAATTATTCATTTTAAGTTACGAAATAATGCATTATTATTTATGATGGAAAAATAATATTTAAATTGAAAATACAGTTAATAAGAATAAATATAGAAAATTTAACAATTTCTTTATATATATATATATATATATATAAATATATTACATACAACCCACCCAACAAACCAGTTTTTTTTTTTTTTTTTTTTTTTTCAGTTGTTAACGCATAGTTGCCATAACTTCGAGATCTTAAATCTCCAAAAATTTATAAAGGAAGTTTCTCTTGGTGATTATCTTTATTTTAAAATTGTAAAAGTTTGCAACTATATTAATTTATGCTAATTTATCATTGTTTGGTAATTTTATACTCATCAGTTTGATTTGGAGAGGAACGGTGATTATTTTAACCGTTAAATGTCTTCTGACCTGAGGAGCTACAGAGCTAGAGAGTTCTAAAACACGAACATTTGTAGTAAGGAGGAAATTTGAGGGGATTTGTGCCCAGAAAACAAAAGAAAATCAATAAAAACAATCAGTTTCTGTTTCTTTCTTTCTTTCTTTCTTTTTTTTTTTTTTTTTTTCGGAATATTTCTCTTATTTTTTACATATTCCAGCTTCCAGTTTGCCATTTTCTTCCCAAAACACCCAAAATAATAAAAATTATGCAGTGAATGTTTTTTCAAAATGTTGGTAAAGTCTCAAAGCCCTCGCTAGAAAGTATAACAGATTCACTGTACGACGTTTGCTTCCAATACAGTTAATAAGGATAAATATAGAAAATTAAACAGAATTAAAGAGTGATATATATATATATATATATATTTTTTTTTTTTTTTTAATATATATATATATATATATATATATATATATATATATTACATACAACCCACCCAACAAACCAGATTTTTTTTTTCTGTTGTTAATGCATAGTTGCCAAATTTTCCTGATTATCAGAAGGACTTTACACAAGAATTATTTTATGACAGTGAACTTCGAGATCTTAAGTCTCCAAAAATTAAAAAAAGAAGTTTCTCTAAAAATAGGGTGGAGATTATCTTCATTTTAAAATAGTAAAAGTTTGCAACTATGTTAATCATATATATATAAATATTTTTTAATATTTATTTTATTCGAATAAAATTTAATAATTATTTATTAAAAGAAAAGAAATTATTCATTTAAAGTTATGAAATAATGCATTATTATTCATGATGGAAAAATAATATTTAAATTGAAAATACAGTTAATAAGAATAAATATAGAAAATTGAACAATTTCTTTTAATATATATATATATATATATATATATATATTACATACAACCCACCGAACAAACCAGTTTTTTTTTTTTTTTTTTTTTTTTTTTTTTTTTCAGTTGTTAACGCATAGTTGCCAAATTTTCCTGATTATCAGGAAGACGTTACACCAGAATTATCTTATGATAGTGAACTTCGAGATCTTAAATCTCCATAAATTTATAAAGGAAGTTTCTCTTGGTGATTATCTTTATTTTAAAATTGTAAAACTTTGCAACTATATTAATTTATGCTATTTTATCATTGTTTGGTAATTTTATACTCACCAGTTTGATTTGGAGAGGAACGATGATTATTTTAACCGTTAAATGTCTTCTGACCTGAGGAGCTACAGAGGTAGAAAGTTCTAAAACAGGAACATTTGTAGTAAGGAGGAAATTTGTAGGGTTTTCTGCCCAGAAAACAAAAGAAAATCAATAAAAACAATCAGTTTCTGTTTCTTTTTTTCTTTTTTTCTTTTTTTTTCGGAATATTTGTCTTATTTTTTACATATTCCAGCTTCCAGTTTGCCCTTTTCTTACCAAAACACCCAAAATAATAAAAAGTATGCAGTGAAATTTTTTTCAAAATGTTAGTAAAGTCTCAAAGCCCTCGCTAGAAAGTATGACTGATTCACTGTACGACGTTTGCTTCCAACAGAGTTAATAAGAATAAATATAGAAAATTAAACAGAATTAAAGAGAGAAATATATATATATATATATATATATATATATATATACATTTTAATATATATATATATTACATACAACCCACCCAACAAACCAGATTTTGTTTTCAGTTGTTAATGCATAGTTGCCAAATTTTCCTGATTATCAGGAGGACTTTACACAAGAATTATTTTATGATAGTGAACTTCGAGATCTTAAGTCTCCAAAAATTAAAAAAAGAAGTTTCTCTAAAAATAGGATGGAGATTATCTTCATTTTAAAATTGTAAAAGTTTGCAACTATGTTAATGATAAATATATAAATATTTTTTTAATATTTATTTAATTCGAATTAAATTTAATAATTGTTTATTAAAAGAAATAAAATGATGTATTTTAAGTTATGAAATAATGCATTATTATTTATGATGGAAAAATAATATTTAAATTGAAAATGCAGTTAATAAGAATAAATATAGGAAATTGAACAATTTCTTTTAATATATATATATATATATATATTACATACAACCCAATGCAACAAAACAGTTTTTTTTTTTTTTTTTTTTTCAGTTGTTAACGCATAGTTGCCATAACTTCGAGATCTTAAATCTCCAAAAATTTATAAAGGAAGTTTCTCTTGGTGATTATCTTTATTTTAAAATTGTAAAAGTTTGCAACTATATTAATTTATGCTAATTTATCATTGTTTGGTAATTTTATACTCATCAGTTTCATTTGGAGCTGAACGATGATTATTTTAACCGTTAAATGTCTTCTGATCTGAGGAGCTACAGAGCTAGAGAGTTCTAAAACACGAACATTTGTAGTAAGGAGGAAATTTCAGGGGATTTGAGCCCATAAAACAAATGAAAATCAATAAAAACAATCAGTTTCTGTTTCTTTCTTTCTTTTTTTTTTCCCCGGAATATTTCTCTTATTTTTTACATATTCCAGCTTCCAGTTTGCCCTTTTCTTCCCAAAACACCCAAAATAATAAAAATTATGCAGTGAATGTTTTTTCAAAATGTTGGTAAAGTCTTAAAGCCCTCGCTAGAAAGTATGACTGATTCACTGTACGACGTTTGCTTCCAATACAGTTAATAAGAATAAATATAGAAAATTAAACAGAATTAAAGAGAGAAATATATATATATATATATGTATATTACATACAACCCACCCAACAAACCAGATTTTTTTTTTTTCAGTTGTTAATGCATAGTTGCCAAATTTTCCTGATTATCAGGAGGACTTTACACAAGAATTATTTTATGATAGTGAACTTCGAGATCTTAAGTCTCCAAAAATTAATAAAAGAAGTTTCTCTGAAAATAGGGTGGTGATTATCTTCATTTTAAAATTGTAAAAGTTTGCAACTATGTTAATGATAAATATATAAATATTTTTTTTATATTTATTTAATTCGAATTAAATTTAATAATTGTTTATTAAAAGAAATGAAATGATGTATTTTAAGTTATGAAATAATGTATTATTATTTATGATGAAAAAATAATATTTAAATTGAAAATGCAGTTAATAAGAATAAATATAGGAAATTGAACAATTTCTTTTAATATATATATATATATATATATTACATACAACCCAAACAACAAACCAGTTTTTTTTTTTTTTTCAGTTGTTAACGCATAGTTGCCATAACTTCGAGATTTTAAATCTCCAAAAATTTATAAAGGAAGTTTCTCTTGGTGATTATCTTTATTTTAAAATTGTAAAAGTTTGCAACTATATTAATTTATGCTAATTTATCATTGTTTGGTAATTTTATACTCATCAGTTTGATTTGGAGAGGAACGATGATTATTTTAACCGTTAAATGTCTTCTGACCTGAGGAGCTACAGAGCTAGAGAGATCTAAAACACGAACATTTGTAGTAAGGAGGAAATTTGAGGGGATTTGTGAGAAAACAATAGAAAATCAATAAAAACAATCAGTTTCTGTTTCTTTCTTTTTTTTTTTCCCGGAATATTTCTCTTTTTTTTTACATATTCCAGCTTCCAGTTTGCCCTTTTCTTCCCAAAACACCCAAAATAATAAAAATTATGCAGTGAATGTTTTTTCAAAATGTTGGTAAAGTCTCAAAGCCCTCGCTAGAAAGTATGACTGATTCACTGTACGACGTTTGCTTCCGATACAGTTAATAAGAATAAATATAGAAAATTAAACAGAATTAAAGAGAGAAATATATATATATATATATATATATATATATATATATATAGATATTACATACGACCCACCCAACAAACCAGATTTTTTTTTTTTTTCTGTTGTTAATGCAGAGTTGCCAAATTTTCCTGATTATCAGAAAGACTTTACACAAGAATTATTTTATGATAGTGAACTTCGAGATCTTAAGTCTCCAAAAATTAAAAAAAAGAAGTTTCTCTAAAAATAGGGTGGAGATTATCTTCATTTTAAAATTGTAAAAGTTTGCAACTATGTTAATCATATATATATAAATATTTTTTAATATTTATTTTATTCGAATAAAATTTAATAATTATTTATTAAAAGAAATGAAATTATTCATTTAAAGTTATGAAATAATGCATTATTATTTATGATGGAAAAATAATATTTAAATTGAAAATACAGTTAATAAGAATAAATATAGAAAATTGAACAATTTCTTTTAATATATATATATATATATATATATATATATATATTACATACAACCCAAACAACAAACCAGTTTTTTTTTTTTTTTTTTTTTTTTTTTTTTTTTTTTTTTCAGTTGTTAACGCATAGTTGCCATAACTTCGAGATTTTAAATCTCCAAAAATTTATAAAGGAAGTTTCTCTTGGAGATTATCTTTATTTTAAAATTGTAAAAGTTTGCAACTATATTAATTTATGCTAATTTATCATTGTTTGGTAATTTTATACTCATCAGTTTGATTTGGAGAGGAACGATGATTATTTTAACCGTTAAATGTCTTCTGACCTGAGGAGCTACAGAGCTAGAGAGATCTAAAACACGAACATTTGTAGTAAGGAGGAAATTTGAGGGGATTTGTGAGAAAACAATAGAAAATCAATAAAAACAATCAGTTTCTGTTTCTTTCTTTTTTTTTTTCCCGGAATATTTCTCTTTTTTTTTACATATTCCAGCTTCCAGTTTGCACTTTTCTTCCCAAAACACCCAAAATAATAAAAATTATGCAGTGAATGTTTTTTCAAAATGTTGGTAAAGTCTCAAAGCCCTCGCTAGAAAGTATGACTGATTCACTGCACGACGTTTGCTTCCGATACAGTTAATAAGAATAAATATAGAAAATTAAACAGAATTAAAGAGAGAAATATATATATATATATATATATATATATATATATATATATATATATATATATATATAATCTTATTACGATATCTATTATTTATCTTTGCATTTAAATTCCATCTGCTGCTTATGCGCATTTAATTTAAATGTATTTTGTTTAATATAAACAGTATTTTCATTTATTTAAAATCTTGTTTATGTTTTAATGTATATATTATTATATATATACATATGTTTGCCAATCTGGCTTACCATCAGTAATTTAAAAAGTTTACATGCACTTTGATTATAGCTGCAATGGCGCTTTATCTGAGTTGTATCATTTCAATTGTTAATCATACCTTGATTTTGCTGTTTGTGGATCTATGCATTTAATGGCTCTTTTATGTAGAACTGTTTTATTTAAGTTCAAATTGGGATATTCCTTTAGTAGTTTGTATGTTTTTCAATAAGTTTTGACTTTTATTATTAAAATTAAAAGTGTTTAAGCATAATTTTCTAAAGTTACATGTGGATGAATTTTGATATCATGAGCATTTATTATTCACTTTGTCCATTATAGTTTTTCTATCGTAAACTTATTCAATTTTAGTCCTATGAATTTGATTGTGGGGTTTATAATCATAATGCTTCGGGTTGAATTATACTTTGGATTGGAACTTTTTGTAAATATTGTGTATATTTAATTATGTAATTATCCCAGATTAAATGAATGGTTAATTTTTATTAATGTATGCTTATTATAATCTAGAAAGGTTAATAATCAATTTGTGATTTTCAATATGTTGGTGGATATGTATAGGTTGATGACCATGATTAAAGATTAATATTCCAGACACTTTAATTTTCTATTTTATTATATAACTATTTATTATTAAAAAAAAAAAAAAAAATATTTATCAATTTTAATTTTAAATTTTGATATCTCGTTACTTATTCAAGAAATTTTTTTTTTTTTTTTTATTTATTGATATTCTAAATGATATTTATAATGTATTCTTGCAAATTAAAAAAATTTTTATTTATTGATATTCTAAATGATAGTTTTAATGTATACTTGCAAATTACAATTGATTTTCTTATTATCTATAAAACCACTCCTTTATTATGAATGTTCTCAGTAAATTAGTAGTGCCTGGCAAGAAATGCTTTGGTCATCCTCAGTATTGTGCCCGGTACAGGAATATTGTTAGGGATATTCCTGGATCGATATCAAGCTACCTATACTCTCCTCCTTCCAATCTTAAATTTAGAAAGTGTGATTCTTCTCGTTGCAAAACTTGCCCTAATGCTTTACAGTCCCAAATTTATAATGATTTAAAATTGGTTCCTTTCTGTCAGGTTTATAATGTAATATACAAATTAAGCTGTGGTATGTGTAAAATGCAGTATGTAGGTGAAACTTCCACCCCTTTACATCTTAGAATTAATCAACATCGCTCAGACTCCAAAAAGTTATCATCACCTGTCCTTAACAATAAATCAACTATTGAGCTAAGACATTTTAATTTACATAATTTCTGCTCATGTACTATTGAAATTCTTCGGATTCAAAAAAATAAAAGTGAGCGCCTTTTCTATGAATCTCACTACATGAAATACTTTAATACAATTTATCCATATGGTCTGAATCATGAATATTTCAATAGGGTTGTTAAGGTTTATACTAACATTAATCCCCTTCATGATTACTCCCCTGTATACTCTGTTCTTAATCATAGTGTCAACCAGAAAACTTCTCGTTCAAAAAGAGGTAAACAATCAAATAAATCTGCTAATGGTTTAATATCAAAAAATCTTATTATTAAGAATATTCTAGCCTTACAGTCAAATTATCTTAACCATTATGATTGGATTTATATTAGAAAGTTTATATTTGCTATCAAAAAAAAGTATTTGTCCATTTACTTAAGTGTATTTAAAAACCTATCCTATAATCAACATTTTTCTGATATTTTCTATGATTTAATATTATACAGAATAAAACTCTTCAATTTAAATATCTCTAAAAAACCTCACAAAATCCAATCTAATTCACAGCTTATTCTAAATTATTCTAATCAAATATTTAATAGCATTAATATATCATCCATTCTTAATGATAAAACATGCATGTTTCCAATTAAAGACATTCATATTTCTCGTACCTTTAAATATCCTATTACGCTTGGTCGTCTGCTTTTTAATTATAATTCAGTCTCTAAGTCTAATTTATCTTCTCATGTGACTTGTAGTTGTGCTCATCCCTCTTATGTAAAATATGTTGACAGAGATCATGCACATATTATCACTGGTGATCTTAATATTATTAATGACTCTAATTTAAAGAAATTTATGGAATATGGTACTAAATATCGACTCCCTTCAAAAACTAATATTTCACAGATTATACAACAGTTTTCATATGATATTGATTTGTTTATTTATAAACTCTCCATCTCTTATAATAAACCTATTGAATATTTCAATCAATGGAAATTTTTAGTGATTTCAAAACTTAAAGATGAATTAATTCAACAAAAATCAAATCTCACATATTACAATAAATCAAATCTCTTTAAATCTATCAAAGAATTGCAACAAAACTTTGTTATTACTTATGTAGATAAATCTCCTAATAATTATGCTATAATATGTAAACATTATTATCTTTCTTTACTCAGTTCATCTATATCTAATAGTACTAACTTTCATCTTACAAATCATGATCTTAAAATCAATAACCGCAAAATTCACTGCTTTTATAAATTGCTAAAGCTACCATATAATAATTTTAAATATCCTTATATTGTACTTATCCCTAAATTTCACAAAAATCCTATTAAATTTAGAACTGTCACTGTAGGGTGTAATACTTACAACAATAACGCTAACAAAATTCTCCTTGATATTCTCAAACAAATCTCTGACTTAATCAGTAGATCAAAAAACTTCTTTTGCCTTAAAAATAGTTATCAACTTAAAGCCAATGTCTTATCTATGAATAATGTGACTGATATCATGACTTATGATTTTGCTGACCTGTTTAATAATATTAATTTAACGGATCTTCATCATATCATCTTTAACCTTTTTGAAAAATTTAAAAGTCAAATCTCTTTACCAAAATGCTTTTCGGCAGCATCATTTAAGACACTTTTAAATTTTATTATTCATAACAATTACATTCTACACTGTAATAAGATCTATATTCAAAAGGTCGGTATTCCACAAGGAGGATGTAGCTCGAGTATGTTAGCTGACTTATACCTTTACCATTATGAACAGGGATTATGTATTAAAAATGTCTATTTTTACCGATACATTGATGACATTATAATTTTTTATGTCAATAATTTTTCCCCTAATTTATTTAAATTTGAATATCCTTCTCACCTTACCTTAACTCATAATCTTCTCAACAATAACGTTATAAATTTCTTGGATTTAAAAATCAAACTTGTTGGTAGTCAAATTTATACTGATCTGTATGACAAAAGACAAGATTTCAGTTTCAAAGTAAATTTATTTACTCACTTTACTTCTTGTCTTCATATCTCTGTTTACAGAAATATCCTACTCAATCACCTCTTTCGTATACATAATCTTTGTTCTGTTGGGTTTAAAAACAAAAATATCTCTCACATAATTAATGTTGCTACAAAAATGGGTTATCCTAAAAAATTTATTTATTCACTTGTTTATCATAAAGGGTCTTTGTCTAACACAAAAAAAAAAACTACTAAGGTTTAATTAAAAAAAAAAAAAAAAAAAAAAAACTGGTGGATGGGTGGGCAGATGTTTGATTAAGGAGGTAGGGTGGTGTTGTTTGGCTGGTTGGTTGGGTGGGTTTGTTGCTGAATAAAATTAATTAAAAAAAAAAAAAAAAAAAAAAAAAAAAAGTGTGGGGGGATTAATCATAGTTACATGCTTATATTTCTGGTTGATACTATGTATTTTGAAATCTTTTATCCTTAAATTTAATTTTGTACATCTGGCTACTTGAGGCTTCCATTGTTAAGTTTGAACAATCAATCTATATGCATAACAAAAATAAGATCTTATATTATTTGGAAAAAAAAAATCTTTTAAATTATAATTTTAATTATTAATGACTGCCCTATAATGCTTATCCTTATATGTGTACTCTTTGGCATTATTGCTTGTAATTGTGTCTGATTAAAACTTAACATTTAATACTATGATTTCAAGATTATTTAGTTTTGGGTTAATCACAAAAGTTCAATTCTTCTAATTACTTAATTGGCGCTAAAAATTATCTTAATCTTGCAGTCAATACTTCTAATTACCTTAATCTTTCAGTCACTACATCTTAATTTCCCTTATTGCATTGGATTTTTCTCCTGAAATAATTTTACTGAAATAATTTTACTGACTTAATGTTATTATAGCTCACCGATAGATGGCGCTTGCACTCTGTCTTATGATTTTATTCTTCTGTCTTTAACTTTAATGATATATTATTAATGTATATGGTACGATTTAATTCAACTCTACTAGTTTTAAAATTAATTACATATAAAATCTATTTTAACATTATCATTTAATATTAACTCTGTGTAATTTATCTTTAATGAAAATGCTCTGAAGTTTCTTCGATTAATCGATATCTGTCGAGATTTTATTTTATTTTACTTCAATTTATGTTTTGGCATCATCCTTTTCTCCTGTTAGAGTTAATTGTTATACATGTGGTTGCTTTGCTTCATTCATGTGTTCACTTTGGTTTCACAATTATTTCTAATTCTTTTTGGTTTTGCTGCATCGATCGGGGTGTGAAACGATATTAATTGCTATGATTAGCAATATCGTTGTACGAAATCGTTGCGGCTCTTTAAGCTTTATGAAGCATGCACCCCTTGATAAGTATGTTTCTACGTTTAAGCATTTACATCCAAATATTTCTGTGATTTATTATTTATTAATCGTTTTCACTCTCATAAGCTTAATGGTCATTTTTATTATCATTCTGGTAGGCGTAAGTATTTTAAGTTACTATCCTAACTCATTGGTTCTTAATCTACATTGCAACTTTTTGTGTAATTCTTTCCTCTGTGTTAAATTCAGTTCTATATTTTAGTGTGCTGTTATTGTCTTAGTTCTATTAATAGCTGAATTTTATGATTTAATCTTATTACGATATCTATTATTTATATATATACATTACATACAACCCACCCAACAAACCAGATTTTTTTTTTTTTTTCTGTTGTTAATGCAGAGTTGCCAAATTTTCCTGATTATCAGAAGGACTTTACACAAGAATTATTTTATGATAGTGAACTTTGAGATCTTAAGTCTCCAAAAATTAAAAAAAAGAAGTTTCTCTAAAAATAGGGTGGAGATTATCTTCATTTTAAAATTGTAAAAGTTTGCAACTATGTTAATCATATATATATAAATATTTTTTAATATTTATTTTATTCGAATAAAATTTAATAATTATTTATTAAAAGAAATGAAATTATTCATTTAAAGTTATGAAATAATGCATTATTATTTATGATGGAAAAATAATATTTAAATTGAAAATACAGTTAATAAGAATAAATATAGAAAATTGAACAATTTCTTTTAATATATATATATATATATATATATATATATATTACATACAACCCACCCAACAAACCAGTTTTTTTTTTTTTTTTTTTTTTTTTTTTTCAGTTGTTAACGCATAGTTGCCAAATTTTCCTGATTATCAGGAAGACGTTACACCAGAATTATCTTATGATAGTGAACTTCGAGATCTTAAATCTCTATAAATTTATAAAGGAAGTTTCTCTTGGTGATTATCTTTATTTTAAAATTGTAAAAGTTTGCAACTATATTAATTTATGCTAATTTATCATTGTTTGGTAATTTTATACTCATCAGTTTGATTTGGAGAGGAGCGGTGATTATTTTAACCGTTAAATGTCTTCTGACCTGAGGAGCTACAGAGCTAGAGAGTTCTAAAACACGAACATTTGTAGTAAGGAGGAAATTTGAGGGGATTTGTGAGAAAACAAAAGAAAATCAATAAAAACAATCAGTTTCTGTTTCTTTCTTTCTTTCTTTTTTTTTTTTTTTTTTTTTTTTTTTTCCGCAATATTTCTCTTATTTTTTACATATTCCAGCTTCCAGTTTGCCCTTTTCTTCCCAAAACACCCAAAATAATAAAAATTATGCAGTGAATGTTTTTTTAAAATGTTGGTAAAGTCTCAAAGCCCTCGCTAGAAAGTATGACTGATTCACTGTACGACGTTTGCTTCCGATACAGTTAATAAGAATAAATATAGAAAATTAAACAGAATTAAAGAGAGAAATATATATATATATATACATTTTAATATATATATATATATATTACATACAACCCACCCAACAAACCAGATTTTTTTTTCAGTTGTTAATGCATAGTTGCCAAATTTTCCTGATTATCAGGAGGACTTTACACAAGAATTATTTTATGATAGTGAACTTCGAAAATTAAAAAAAGAAGTTTCTCTAAAAATAGGATGGAGATTATCTTCATTTTAAAATTGTAAAAGTTTGCAACTATGTTAATGATAAATATATAAATATTTTTTTAATATTTATTTAATTCCAATTAAATTTAGTAATTGTTTATTAAAAGAAATGAAATGATATATTTTAAGTTTTGAAATAATGCATTATTATTTATGATGGAAAAATAGTATTTATATTGAAAATGCAGTAAATAAGAATAAATATAGGAAATTGAAAAGAAGTAAAGAGTGAAAAATAACAACTTTTTTAAATATATGTATATATTACGTACAACCCACCCAACAATCCATTTTTCTTATCCCCAGTTGTTTATAACCAGTTGTTTCCCAGTATCTTTATTTTAAAATTACAAAAGTTTGCAACTATGTTAATAATAAATATATAAATATTTTTTAATATTTATTTAATTCAAATTGAATTTAATAATTACACTGGTCGACATGAAAATTGCCTCTGACACCATTTCAGCATATTCTTATGTAAAATGACCTCCTGAATCTGAATATGACCACCATTTTGCCCAAGCATCCGCCGTTTTCTAGATACCCCCCTCCTCATTTTTATCATTGTTTGGTAATTTTATACCCATCACTTGGATTTGAAGAGGAACGATGATTATTTTAACCGTTAAATGTCTTCTGGCCTGAGAAGCTACAGTGGTAGAAAGTTCTAAAATACAAACATTTGCAGTAAGGAGGAAATTTGAGGGGATTTGTGCCCACAAAACAAAAGAAAATCAATAAAAACAATCAGTTTCTGGTTTTTTTTCCGCAATGTTTCTCTTATTTTTTACATATTCCAGCTTCCAGTTTGCCATTTTCTTACTAAAACACCCAAAATAATAAAAATTATACAGTGAATTTTTTTTTCAAAATGTTGGTAAAGTCTCAAAGCCCTCGCTAGAAAGTTTGACTGATTCGCTGTACGACATTTGCTTCCAATAACTCGCACGTTAACTGTTTTGGGCAGTAAAACATGAACAGTAAAATCTCCTGCTTTGACACGTGTTAAAGGTCATTGCTCTTATCATTGTAGTCGTCAGTCTTATTTTATGCTGTTTTAACTTTGCTTTTTCTTTCTTGAATTGGATGGTCATCTCTCCTCGACTTGAAGGAGAGATGGTTATCTGCATTTTAATTTCTATTAAGTTTCCACTTTTTGTTCTCAATATTTGATTACTTTTTGCCTAAAATAAGATTAATATATAAATAAGAATCTTAAAAATGCATAAATATTTCTTATTTTTGGTTTCTAGGAATTTTTATTTCAATCTTTGAAAACTATGGCCATCTATCCTAGATTTACGCTATATGTTTATTGATATGAATATAAATATATTATTTTCTGGATAACATTATTCAAAAATGTGCTTACTTTTATCTTTTACATAGGAATTTAACAGTATTTATAATAAATGCATAGTTATATCTTATTTCAAAAATAATGTAAAATATTAGCATCCTTTTATAGTCCTCCGGCTTAGTTACTTTTGATGAACACATAAATACTTCTTAAAGATGGAATCAAATTTTCGATGTAAAAATTCCATTATTTTTTCAAAATATTGCAGTGAATAAGTTATAAAATATAAATAATGAAGTAAGTTAATAGCGTAAGTTATTAATAACGTAAATTAGGGTTATGGTGTGTTTTATTTTCCTAATGATTCAACTAGCATAATAGACACAACTTTAATATTTTACTGCTTGATTACTACTTCTTTCTTTCTTTTTTTTTAATTCACAAATATAAAAACATTCTTCCTATGTAATAATTAAATATTTTCCTTATTCAAAACAGTTTAAATCAACTGTTAAACACTAATAAGCTATTTCAAATATTCTTCTTGTTAAAAATGTTTAAAATAATAAATTAGTTGACTTTTTCTTAAACTAATGTTAACGAAAATTTTTATGTGAACAGTAAAAGTTACTTAAACCATAGTTGTCAAAATTTATGCAATCTGACTACTACTACTTTTGTAGAAATAGTCTTGCTTTATTGCAAAAATAAAAAAAAAAGTCAATAGAATAAGGAAAATAAAAAAATTGAAGTAGTGATACTCAAAATGCGCAAAAGATGGCAACTATATTAAAAATCAACGAGTCTAAGTAATGTTTATCACTTAAAGTGACTTTAAAAAAATCGCTTGCTTATAAGCATATTCTCTTTTCTCAAAAAATGGAAGATATACGTTATACCACTTTCCCCATAATTTTCCTAGCACTGACAATAAGAAATATATGGATAAAATAATCTAAGACCCGTGATGCAATTATAAAAGCAGAAACAAAGCAGAGAACATTTCAAAACCCCATGCCAGTATCATATTTCCTCAATGATTCATTTTTTCGGTTTAGATACCTGGTTTAAAATAATGTTCACTGTTTTATTCGGTGCTAAATTGTACCATTTTAGCGTTGCCAGTTTAGTGGCAAGTACAACTGAAATAATTAAACTCAGCATCAACTATCTTAAAATATTGTTGCAGCTAAATTACTTTAAATTTGCTCCCTTCTTTGAGAATTGGGGGGGGGGGGGAGGGACATTGAATTTTAACAGTGCATCTGACAGTATTACCCGCTTTTCGGCATTACTTAAGCGAAGTAATTTATTCTATTGATTTTCCATTATTATATTAAATAATGCGACTATTACAATAACAATATTGTGATATGATGCAGATCGAAAATAAAATTTATAAAGATGCTTTTTAAAACACACTATAAAAGTAAATAAAGAATAACTAAATTACGTTACACCTTATATTTTCACAGTGTAGAAATGTTTAACTTCACACCAAAAACTTGAGATAGCATAGCTACTTAAAAACTTTGGTAGCAACTGAAACATTACAGTACAGCATTGCAGTTGTGTAACAGCATTCAAAAATTATACAACAATACACTACTTTTGAAACATTAATATTAACATTTTTTGAACAATTGTGTAACGTTACACCAATTAGTTCAACTACACTCACTTGCATTCGATGTAACGTTACACAAATGTGATGTTATGTTATACTATTTTAGTACAATGTTATACATTTTTTAGTTATTGTGTAACAGTACACCATATTACTGTAACGTCACATTAAAACACAGCTGCTTCAATTTTTTGATGTGGCGTTACGTTTTATTTATTTATTTATTTATTATTTTTATTTATTTATTTTCTGTTGCAGTGCACTATAAAGGGCTTAAAATAAAAGTTAAACGGTAAAATATTTACAAAAAATTTCCTCATTAATGAATAAAATAATTAGTACGGTTTTTCATATAATTCATATCGACAATTATTTTCAGCAAAATTAAAGTGCCTTTAAAGCTACATTTTAAAATTAAACTGAGAAATAATTAATAAATTTAAAAGCGACTTGCATCTCAGATCAATAGTTTATATTGCCAACCGTTATTTTATCTAGAACTAAAATAAATCAAACTAAAAAGTGTACTATAAACTGAAAAATTTATGACAATGCCCTTTTAAGATTAATTGTTAAATGTATAGGATTATGAGATTACTTTTAAAGCTAATATTTAAGAATACATAATTTTTACTGAAACTCTCACAATTTATTTTAAAGCCAATATTAGCAGAACATAATTTTTCCTGAAACTCCCGTAATTTATTTCCTTTATTTAACGAAAATTAAATACGTCTAACGAATTAAATATAGTTGTTTAAGAGAAGATATTCCTTACAAACATATAAAAAGATTACTTTCATAATTTTACTAGAGGCTGTATTAGATTTCTCTTTTCAGAATATTCAGAAAGTTAAATATATATTAACAAATAACTATAATTATAACAAAAGATCAGTTTTAATCATGGTAAAATTAGCATCCAAAAGTAAAGTGTTTTTTTTTCTGCCTTGCATACGTTTGTAGTTAGATTTTTCAAGATCATAGACATTTTTCTAAAAAAAAATAACTTTTTGCTTCTAGAGTTTTAAATAACTTCTTTTATTATCCAAATGTAAATTTAGAGTGTTTTTATTTAATTCTAGAGCTATGCAGGATTTACGCAGCCTTATTTTTCGGAGCCACAGTTTTTATACCTCTAGTATTTTCTTAATTAACCATAGGAATGTAATAATGAAATTTGTTATACAAAAATAGTGGTTCTGGAAAGTGCAAACCATAGAAATTTTGTTATAATACTTTACAGTTGTTTCTCAAAAAATTTTTAGTGTCTCTGCTAACATTTTAATTTTGTTTAGTTTGCTTATGGATTGTGATCAAAATAGCAAACTAAATAAAAATAATAAAGTAATAAAAATAAAAATAACTAAATAAAATTAATTATATTCTCTGTACAATCATGTTTTATTGTGTATCTCTATTGTTTACTTTATCTTTTCCAGTCCAACACTGAAATAAATTAATTTAATATATACGTACTGGGTTTACCATATTACTGCATCTTAAGAAGTTCTTGATTCTAATAGCTTGTTTTATCATCATTTATTGGTTTTATTATTTCCTTCGTTTATATTTTTTATATTTGATTTCCATATATTTCAAAATAATTAAACAATGTTTTAGGGGGAAAAAAATAAAAAAGGACTAGGATTTAAAAAAAAAAAAAAAGAAAGAAAGAAAAATTATTGATACGAATGTGATAAGCCGGTAATAGGCAAAGATGAGAGATTTCAGTGTCGAATTCTTACAATTGTTCAAGGGAAAAAAATCCTGATTATATTTTTAAACAAAAGTAAACTATTTTACCAATACCCAATGCATTTAAGTAGAGTAACGCATTTAATTAGAGTGATGCATTCAAGTAGAGTAAAAGTTCAAGGAGAAGTTCTTGAGGTCATAGTTCATTTTTAGTGACCGAGTTTATTTTACATTCAACTATTCAAACTTTGTGATTTCCTTCATTCTACCAATACCGCTAAGGGCAAGAGAGGAAAAGCGAGCTCATGAATCATATATATTTTTCGGCAGTTCTTATTTCGTCCGTCTAGGTGACCTGCTAATTTGCATTAAAGAGGAAAATTTCATGCGACAATGTATGGCAATAATCATTGTCACTGTTAGTCACGTGTTTGCAGGCATGCAGGTTAAAAAAGAGTTTACTATAAAAAAGTATGCCCTTGTTGAAAATAGTTTTCTGCTCTGAGAAAAAGCCGTATTCAGTGTCAATAGCATAATTTTTATAAGTGAACATACAAAAAAGTATATTGGATATACATTTTTTGTATATCTAGTAATATGATAGAATCTTGTGAATGCTATACAGTGATATAAAACTTCTTCATGAGATTTAGAAAAATTAAGTAAAGCAAAAAAGTCAGGATTTTCTAAAGTAATTAGACATATATTGATAGTTCTGTTTCCTTTAGAAGATCTCGGTAAATTTCAGGATTCATAAAAAATAAATAAATAAATAAATAAGTGTTTGGTGACGTTTCAAGTTTTTTTTTTTTTTTTTTTTCTTTTTTTGTGAAAAAATGCAATATTGATATTAAATTCTACTGAATACAAATTACGATTCTGAATAAAGAAATTTTACTTTCTTTTTAAGAATTTTATTAAGAGAAATGTTTAAGAAAACTTGAAATTTGCAGCGCAGTTAATATCATGCAATATTACATACTATATCATTCAAACACAAATCGTTAAATTATTAAAAAATCTACTGAATATACGTTATTTGTCGGTCTTAAATATTTAACATCATAAAAAAGGAGTGGGGGCAACATTCACTAAAATAACATTTTGTTGAATAAGTTTGTGCAAACACATTCTTAAAACATATACTTTTAGTGCATTTGATTTTTTTTTTTTTTTTCAGATAATTTAGATTAAGGTGTAAATTTCTAAATCTCAGAAAACCTTCAAAAAGCCTAAAGTATCTCAAGAAAAGTTTTCAGGAGATCTCACAAAAATATTGTTTGCTATAAGAAAAATTCATTTTATTGTATTTTTAAATTATTTTTGCATGAATGAAAATGTTACGCATGATTAAAAAGTCTTTTTTAATCATTTCGCATCACTCTTTTTATTGATAATGGATTACGTCTGAGTTTCTCTTGTAAATATCATTGCGAATCTTTTAAATCTAGGACCTGGTTTTATTACATCCACTTCAATCCCCCATATGAATGGGTTATGGATGACGTATCAGATATCAGTACAGATTGTCTAATTTCTGATAATTTTGTGTCATTTTCTTTTTAAATAAATAAACACACTAACATGAAAATATAAAAAATTTTCTTCTCAAGTCATTCTCCTATTTTTTAAGGTAATCTATAGTAAATATTTTTTTTAAATAATTAACATGAAAATATGAATCGTTTACAAAATTGCAAAACAAAGCAATATTATTGTAAATGGAAACTCATAATAAATATTTAATTGTTATAACACTATAATGTTAAATAAATTCACTAAAAAATTACTAAAGAAATATTTACAATATTTCTATTAATATACATGGCAGCTGTGTTATTTTTACATACACGTATTGATGCTTTTTCGTTTCTTTCCTTTTTTTTTTTTTTTTTTTTTTAATTCTCTTTTTTATAAGCGTACAACAGTAAACGCTTCGGCAATAACTGATTTATGTCTCTTATGAAAAATGCATAAATATTTCTTTAAGATTAATAATAATAATAAAAAAAGTCTCCAAACTTGAATCATCAATATACAATTTATTCCGCCAATTTAAAATATCTCTTTTTCTTCACCCTCTCAATATATTTGCGACGAAAGTAAAACATGGGAAATCTCTTACACACTGAAAAAAATTTGCTATATATCAGACAAAATATATTCGCAAACAGTGTTAAAAGTGAAGAAGTTTAAATACACTCACTCTATTTTAAAAGCAGGAGTTATAAAAAATATATATATTTCTCTAGCAACTATTTTTCTTTGACTTATTTCTTCACAATGTTAAAATGCTTAAAGCGTCTTTGGTTTTAAGTTATCAAAAATATTTTCTTTCATATTTTCGAGCGTCATAAAATGCAGCTTAACTTTCAACGAACATAAAAAAATATTGACTTACGCAAAGATTTCGTGAATGGTAACTTTTATATTTTTAGTTCTGTATCGCCTTTAATATTTTTCATTGTTGAGAAAAAGACAATTCTATTTGTTAAGTAATATCAGCGAGTAATTTAGAAAAGATTATTTATAAATCTTTATCATACATTTTTGAAAAGAGATGTTGAAAACAATCTTTACTGTTTCTGCGTAAAGATAAATAAACTGTGTTTGTTACATATGCATTATTAAAGATGTTTCCGTTTGTATTTTTGGATGTAGAAATTGATATTCAGGTACTTATATGTATAAAAATATTGACAGTCGATTGAATTTTGATCCAACATAACTTTTGTCTTTACCTTGAAAAATACAAGGTAGACTCATTTGCGAAACAGCACATCTTTAAAAACCGGGTATTTTAAAAAGCATTTTCATAAACCAAATGTTACCTTTTTTAAAGATTTCGCGAATCAATTCGAACTTTTTATATATCCAGAATTAAAAATACTGTATTTAATTCCGTACTGCTGTCACTGATATGTACATTCATGCAAACTTTAGGGTTGTAGTACAACGTTCTAAAAAAGCACTCTAGATTGAATTGATAAAGTCATATTATCTTCTTCTTCGTAATTGAAACCCATTAATGCAATCAAAAAGTATTTTTTACTTGTGTCATATCACAGGAAATTGTGTGATGCTGTGAATTGTAAAAATTAGAAAAATTATTCTGGGAATGAGATATTTGTATTTTTCTCAAATGTGAAATTTATCTTACACAAAATATAAGATATGAAGAAAATAAAATTTGTATACCAATCATTCTTAATTGATCTTGGAAAAAATATTTTCTATCTTTATTAAAAGAAAAATTAAATTAAAAAAAAAAAAAGATTTCTAAAAATTATAGGCATCCTAAAAAGTAGTAAATAAGGCAAACTTTTCTGTATTCAAACCAATTAACCCCTTATCGCGTGCTGTCCTCGCTGCGAGAACGCAAAATTTAAGATCCAGCTGAAAAAATTCATACCAGAAATTTTTTAGCAAAAATTTACGTTTATAACATATCAGAAAAGGCCTGTTTTTTAACCTTAAAATTTAAAATTTCTTTTAGTTTAATTTAGTTCATGAATTCCGGTGGCAGTATAATTTAAATGATCCGAATTGTCTTGCGCCGGAAAGGGTTAAAAGATCAAAAGCATTCATTAATGACAAAGTATGTTATTATATAGTAGGATGTAGTCATCAATGAATGTTTTTGATCTTTTAATTCGCTTGAGTACAGAAAATTTTGCCTTATTTACTACTTTTTAGGACGCCGATAAAAAAAAATTCTTTTTAAAAATCCTTATATATATATATATATATATATATATATATATATATATATATTATTTTTTAAATTAAAACTAAAAAACTGAAATTAAAATTTTAAACTGAAATGAAGCAGGACGCGAAGGTTTTGAAATCCTTCTGATACTGTAAAATTTTCTGATATTCTGAGTTACTTATGAGTCACTCACTGGTCACCCAGGGGTCACTCATTGGTTACTCACTAGTCGCTCACTGGTTACTCATAGGTCACTCACTAGTCACTAACGGGTCACTGATATTCGTAGGGATGACCTTTGAGTCAAAATATAGCAGAAAAGTGGCTTGATGAAAAACAGAATGACAGACAACCCAGGTGAATAAAAAAGCATTCTAAAAAAAGAGATAAAAAAGGGATAGTCTAAAAAGAGAAAATCTTTTTCTCAATTTTTATAGTTGCATTACTTTTGAGTATTATATTTTGATAGGAACATACCACTTGTAATGCTCCAGTTCAATACAATTGTCTAATGCGTATAAAAAGGAAAAATAAGTCTCATAATCAGATTTATTTTGATGATAACACGTAAAAAAATTAGAATAACGTTAGAAGAATTAAAAAAAAAAAGCATTAAAGAAATATCAAAATTACTGCGGAGTAGATTAGTTGATATTTCAAGACAGTATTAAATAATTTACAACCATTTACACACAGAAAAATAAATTGGTCACAGTGACCTGCCAAAATGCTCAGCTGACAATACAGAATTGACTAACCAAAATAACTGACTAGCCAAAAAGTGTACTTGCTGAACTAGTCTCCAAAACTGAAAAGTGTACTTGCTGAACTAGTCACCGAAACTGAAAAGTTCACTTGCTGAACTAGTCACCAAAACTGAAAAGTGTACTTGCTGAACTAGTCTCCAAAACTAAAAAGTGTACTTGCTAATCTAGTCACCAAAACACTACTCCAGACTAGGAAGGTTAATATTATTAGACAAAGAAGGCTAGTCGATAATCATAATTATCTGACCAGGAAGGTTAGTCAACAACCGCAGTTGCCAGACAAGGCAAGTTAGTCAGAATCTACACTTGATTAAGAAAGTTAGTCAACAGATCCCAGGTATCTGACTAAGAAAGCTAGTCAATTTTTAAAGAATATTTGAAGAGGCAGGATAGTCAAGATTATTTGCCTGACTAACCTGTCTGGTAATATCTGAAGAGGAAAACTAGTCTCTATTTGACTAAGCTGCCTCATAATATTTGTGGAGGAAGATTATTTAGGGAAAAAAAATGACTAGCCTGTCTCATAAAATTTGAGACAGATACATACTTGCCAACATATCAGTTTTAAAAATCTGTAGATTTTATCGGAAAAAAAAAAAACAGTAGATTTTGTAAATTGACATTTTTAAATATAGAGTCTGAATTTATATAAATATATAGCAGACGAAAAGAAAAATATATGAATATTTACAAAATATTTTTCATAAATAAAAATATTCTTTAAATAAAAATCACTCATCTTTCAAACGAAAACAGATAAAATATTGAGATTATGTTTCTCAAGAATTAATTTCAAATCCTAAAAATTAGGAAAAAGAAAATATTGCCAATGATATTTACTTAAACACAAATTTTTACATTCGTAGCAGATTTTGCTTCATTAAGAAAAGAACAATTAAATTGTTATTCATAGCAATTTTAAACTAAATTTTCACTGCATTTAGAAATTAAAATGTTCTCCAGATTTTTATCATATAATGAGGATCAAAATTCAGTTTTCAATTATCTTATCTGACTGAAAATACACTCACAATGACTATGTAAATATACTATTTAATTACAAAGCATTATTTAAAAATCTGGTGTGAAACAACCACACGACTTCCATTACCCACTATTACACGAATTATATGTATTTTTACTTTCATTACCCGAATACCGTAGGTAATGGAAGTATTGTATTCGGTCCAAAAATTCAATGTCGAGTTTTCGCTTGATTTACACGTTTTAAGGTCTCTCGATTCCAAATCAGTAGTTTTTGGCAATAGTGTGTATGTGTGTGTATGTATGTACGAACGAAATCTTCTGGTTATGATATCTCCTAAACTAATAGAGATAGAACTACGAAACTTCAGCACTGAGGCAGGTCTGGTGTACAGATAACTGTTCCAAATTTTGGTGAAAATTGAAAAACCGGAAGTGGGACCGTAAGTCCGTATTTCAAAAACGGCTCCAGCTATTGTCTTCAAAGTTGCCATATAAACACTCTATTAGATGTCCTTTCGAATGATTTAGTTGGTTAGTTCAGGAAAATTGACAAGCACCCTGTATAAATAGCTTAATTTCAAGTCTCGCAAGTTCGTACCTTTAAAAACGGCTGTACGGATTATTTTCAAACTCGCCATATTAACTCACTTTTAAATATGCTTTTCTATGTAATTATAGTTTTCCGTTCAATAATTGAGTATGCCAAGTTTTGGTAAAAGTTAGTATCTCAAAAACGGCTCTAACGATTTTCTTGAAAATTGTTACATAAATCCATTTTAGATATCCTTTCTCATGTATTAAGTGGTTATTACAGGAAAAATAACAGTCATCCTGATTAGGTAGGTCAGTTTTAGATCTCGGAAATTGGTGTTTGAAAAAATAACTCATTCCCTCCCCCCCCCTTATTTTGTAACTCGCTATATAAATTCTGTTTTCATGTTTATATATATATATATATATATATATACATACACACGCACACACACACACAAACACACATATATATATATATATATTAGCTTTCTCTTATAGTAAATTTGTTTGGTGTCTACTTCGTTAGGTCAATTTTACGTCTTCGCTGACCACATTATTTCTAAAAAATGCATATAATACGTGTAATAGTGGGTAATGGAAGCCGTGTGGTTGTTTCATACCAGATTGTTTTGAGAAAATGTGATCAGAAGATATAAAAGTGACTTAAAGAAGTAGAAACCTAAAATTTTTCCTAAAATTAAAGACATATAAAACGAAGCTTACATTAGCGAGATAAAAAATAAGAAAAAAAAATGGTACAGTTATTTTTTGAAACACCAATTTCCGAGATCTAAATCTGCCCAACCTAAGCAGGATGACTGTTAATTTTCCTCTAATAACCACGTAATACATGAGAAAGGAATGGGTTTATATAACGATTTTCAACAAAATCGTTAGAGCTGTTTTTGAGATAACAACTTTTACCAAAACGCAATTATTGACCGGAAAACAATAATTACATACAAAACTATATTTAAAAGGGAGTTAATATGGCGAGTTTGAAAAAAATTCGTACAGATGTTTTTAAAGGAACGCGCTTGCGAGACCTGAAATTGAGTTATTTATACAGGACGCCTATCAATTTTCCTAAACTAACCAACTATATCATTCGAAAGGTCTTCTAATAGAATGTTTATATAGCAAATTTGAAGAAAATCATTAGAGCCGGTTTTGAGATACTTACACTTCTGGTTTCTGATGTCCCACTTCCGGTTTTTCAATTTTTACCAACATTTGGAAAATGCATCTGTGCACTAGACCTGTCTTAATTCTGAAGTTTTGTAGTTCTATCTTTATTAGTTTCGAAGATATGATAGCCAGGAGATTCCACACATACACACACACTTACCAATTGCTAAAAACCACTTTTTTGGACCCAGGGGACCTTAAAACGTGGAAATCAGGTGAAATCTCGATATCGAATTTTTGGACCGAATACAATACTTCCATTACCTACGGTAGTTAGGTGATGGAAGTAAAAAACCCAAAAATTTAAGTTTGTTTTGAGTTAATTAAAATCAATATTGTAATTTTTACACATACATTTAATAAGCCTCATTTCATTATTATATTTATTTTCTGTGTATTTTCCTATATATATTTTACAGTAAAATTGCTCAAATTTATAATTTTTCTTGTAAGTTCCTAAAAACAACTGACCAGTAGAAATAGCTAAAAAAAACGGTAGTCTACTGGTAAAAACAGTAGAGTTGGCAAGTATGCAGATTAATCAAAATTTTAATTGTTTAAAATCCTTCATATTTTATGAGGAATAAGAGATTCATGCTTGTTTGCAGGGGTTTTTGTAAAAGCATTGTTATTGGTCTTAACCTCTTTACTTTTGTAATTGTTTAATTACATAAAGAAGATTGTTCTATAATTTGCATAAAAATTAAAAATAATAATAATATAAAAGCACGTATATCATTAGGTAATAAAACGTAAATTTTTTGCCTTGGCTTTTGCAATACTTCTCAAGTTTTTGTTAGTGACTATTTGTTAACTTTTTCCAACTTAATTATTTACAAATCTAAATAGCTTTAAAGCAAAAAAGAAATATTTCCACAGGACTTTGTCTTCATGTACTTGGCTTTGATAGATATGATGGCATATCACTGAAAATTGTAGGAATAGCACCATCTTTAACAATTGGTTTATTTCTTGGGACTTGATATAACTTTTCTTCTTTTTTATTAAAATATGTTACTGTTTGTATAATTTCATCAGGTTTAAAATGAAGCTCGCAAACCTTAAAAGGAAAAAAAAAGTCATTAGGATATCGCTAAGAAGTACGTATTGCATAGGTTGCATTTAGTTAGGAAGTTGTATATATCAAAACCTTTCTTAATCTATGCATAAATTATTATATACTCGTATATATATATATATATATATATATGATTACTTACTACTTGATTACGCACGCACAAGATTTCTTTTTAAATCGATCTGGTTTTACTGTTTTTTTTTTTTTTTTTTTTTTTTTTTTAAGGAATATATCGCTGTTAGTACACAATTGTTAAACATATTTGGAAGCTGACAACCATATTATAAATGTTATCTATATAATTTATGTATGTTCAAACAAATACAAAAGGTCCAATACAGTACAGTCTATGGAAGGAATTTCTTTAAAGTGCCTTTTAACATATTTCCAGGGGTGCAGAATATGTCCGAACGCGCGAACGATGTTCGTGGAAAATTTTGAATACTTATTTTCTTAGAATAAAATAAAAATGAAAACGGAAAAAAAAAATGACCTAATGAAATAGACAACTAAAAATTTCCCAGTAAGAGAAAGTTAATACAAGCGTAAAGACATATGAAACAGAGTTTACAAAGCGAGTTAAAAAAATAAGAGGAAAAAAAAAGGAGGGGGGGGGGTAGTTTTATTTTATTTATTTATTTATTTTTTTTTTTTAGTTTTTGAAACACCAGTTTCCAAGATCTAAAAGAGATCTAACTGATCAGGATGACTATTAATTGTCCTGTAATAACCACGTAAAGCATGAGAAAGGATACCTAAAATGGGTTTATGTAATAATTTTCAAGAAAATCGTTAGAGCCATTTTTGAGATAACGACTTTTACCAAAACTTGGCATGTTCAATTCTTGACCGGAAAACAACAATTACACACAAAAGTATATTTAAAAGAGGGTTAATATTGCAACTTTGGAAAAAATACATACAGTCGTTTTGGAAGGAACGCACTTGCAGTACCTGAAATTGAGCTATTCATACAGGGCGCCTGTCAATTGTCCTGAACTAACCAACTATATCATTCGAAAGGACATCTAATGGAGTATTTATACAGTAACTTTGAAGAAAATCGTTGGAGCCGTTTTTGAGATACGGGCTTACGAACTCACCTCCGGTTTCGGATATCCCACTTCCTATTTTTCCAATTTTCACCAAAACTTAAAAAATTCATATGTACACTAGACCTGTCTCAATTTTGAAGTTTCGTGATTCTATTTTTATTAGTTTAGGAGATATCATAGTCAGAGGATACCCCCCCCTCCCACAGACACACGTATACTGACCAATTGCCAAAAAACACATTTTGGACTCAGGGGACCTTAAAACATGTAAATCAGATGAAATCTTGATATCGAATTTTTGGACCGAATACAATACTCCCATTACCTACGGTAGTCGGGTAATGGAGTAAAAATATACTGAAAAAACAAAATTCCTCATATTAAATAACAAATTGGCAGCTGTTTTCTTCTGTTACAAGTATATATATATTTTTAAATACCTGTTACTTACTTCCTTTGCCCCCTCCCTTTCAAACCCCCTCCTCGAAAGTTAAGTATTTGAAGTTCGGTGATATATATTTAGTGATTCATTCAAGCTAGAGAAAATATCAAATCTCCAACTTTTTTTTTTTTTTTTTTTAATTAATTAAAATGCTTCACATAAAGAAACAAACACTTTAATGACCGGCGGATGGGAAAAATTACGTGTTTGTTTACTTTAGCCGATAAGAAAGGGAGGGAACATTTTTTTTTTTTTTTTCATAGTTTTGAGTCTGATTCAGTTTCGATTGTGCGTTCATCAATTGCTCTCCCTCCCCACTCGCAACCAAACCCCGCGCGTACACACACACACACACACACAAAATAATAATAATAAATAAAACAGAAGAAAGAAAGAAAAAGAACTTGAGCAGTTAGCTGTGAGTGACAAAACATAAATTTTTGAATGAGTTGGTTATTTTTGTGTCTTAAATTTTAGTTTTCACATAACAATTTTAACAATTAGTTAAAACTTCTGTTGTTCTTTTATGGATGTTTATAGAAGCCCAATCATTTCATATTAATTGTTATTAATCTAAACTTATGCTTAAGCTTTTTTTATATTATTTTTTCAATAAAAAATTATTTTGCATTACAGTAACACACATACTATTCTTTAGTTTTTTTGTATTCAATAGACGAAAGCATTGAATTCGTAAACATTTTCGGTTTTTGATGGATTTACGCGTTTTGAGAGGTCCAGAACATGTTTTGACCATAGAAAATGTTTGTATGTGACAAAAAGTTTTGTGGCGACTGTATCTCAGGAACTACTGCACAGAATTGCATATAAATTAATATACGGATGCACCTTGATATAAATTAGTGTCTATCAACTTTTGGTGCCAATCGCTCAACAGATGACGCTGCTCTACAGCAATTTCAGAAAAGGCTATATCTTAGAAACAACTGCACGAAATTGCATATTAATTTGTACGCAGATGCACCTTGACATAAGTTAGTGCCTATCAAATTTTTGGTGCCAATTGCACAACATGTGGCACTGTTATACGTCGATTTCTGCAATTTCAGGGAAGGCTCTATCTCAGGAACTACTGCACAGAATTGCATATAAAATTATATGTAGATGCTCCTTAACATAAATTATTAGTTTATGCCAACTTTTAGTGCTAATCACTCAACAGGTGAAGCTGCTATACAGCTATTTTTACAATTCAAGGGAAAGTTATGTCTCAGGTTCTAATGCGTATAATCGAACAATATTTAATGTGTGAAAAGGTCATTATGATACATAATGCTTATTAAATTGGATGTATATAGGCGATATGTGGCGCTGTTATACAGCAATTATCCCCGTGATCATCTGCACGGTAAAAATTTACTTCCGTTGGACCTTTAGACTACCTCTCTGATATGAAAATCGTCTGCATTAATAATGGATAAAAATAAAAATAAAAAATAATTTCCATTGCATGATTTTATATAGGAAAATGTAGAAAAAAAGTTAGTTTTGTGGTTGCCTCAACATAACATTTTTTTTCTTCTTTTTTTCTCCCTGGAGGGAAAAAAGGCAGGCTTTAAACTCTTATAATTTTTTTTTTTTTTTTTTTTTTTTTTTTTTTTTTTGTAATGATACATATCAACAAATGTCTGTTAGCTGCAGATTCTGTCATTCAACTTTTGTACACTATGTTCTCAGACTATATGGCTCGTTTTGTTCAAGGTTAAAATTTGCCCATGTTTTGTGCATTTTGTATCTTTATAGTAATTTGTCTCATTTTTATAGCATATAACATTTACTTTTTCAGTTTGTTCAATGAAACAAATAATATGAAATTAAGTACATATTTTTAACAAGATATGTTTTGTTTATAACGATTACTTAATAGTATCTAATAATTTAAACCCATATTATTTTTGATTAAATTTATTCTAAAGAAAAAAAAAATATATATATATGATATCAAATTTTTAATAACTAAAAATATCAACCTTTTATTCTAATCATCAATCATTTGAATGCAACAAGTAGCATGAAGTTGAATGTATATGTATTTTAACTAAGACATCTATTATTTATCGCTAATAACTAATATTGTACACAAGAACAATTTAACTTTAAATTGAGAAAAGAATATAGTATGTGATATTAAATTCATATCATTTTTGCTCAAATTTGTTCTGAAAAAAATGTTATCAAACATTTAATAATAAATAAAGACATTTTTTATTACATACAATTATCAACCATTTGCCAAAAATATTTAAATTATAAAGATATATTTATTTATTTAGAACTGGAAATTAAAAAAAAAAAAAAAAAAAAAAAAAAAGAACAAATAACAGATAAATGAGGAACCTTTTAATTTTTTTTTAAATCATCTCATTAAAAATTTTAAATATAAAAAAGTATGAATATTAGTCTTTATTGTTCTGAGATAAGATAGATAAAATGTTGCAAAAGATAATTTAAAAACATACCTTAGAATTCGGAGTTATTCAAAATCCTTATAAATAGCATTTTTCCATATCTTTTTTATATTTTTATCTCTTGGAATCCAAATACCTTCTGAACCACCTTTAGGGGAAAATAAAGCGTTACTATTCTGTATATAAAAAATATTAATATGAGCTTAATGTTAAAAATATATGTAAAAAACTATAGTTCAGACAAATTAAAATACTTATTTTTGTAATACAACGATACGCAAAACTAAGATTTATAATAACGTATTTTAAAATTTATACGTTTTAAACAACTTTATAAATTAAAACAAATTCTAAATACGATTGATATTGTTAGAAGATTGCTAAAGCTAGAATTTTACAAATTTACAATTTACTATTCTAACAAAGCTTACAATAAAATATATATATATATACAATAAAATAAAGTATTTAGCACTTACTTTTGACCGTAAACTCGATTCGCAGATAATTAAAATCTCTGGGTCTCTTTCTAAAATGAAAATTATCACAAATATGGAAACGGAACCGAAACGACATCAACGGATCCACACTTTCAGATTTCTAAGTATTTGAATTTCGAATTCTGCGATTGCATTATGCCGCCAGATTTGATAGGTTAAATTGTTCGATTTCGGTTGACTAACTCAAGTTGTCAGAAGAAGACAAAAAATAAATAAACAAATAATAATAAAGAAAAAAAAATAATAATGCTGAGCTTTTGGACTAGCCAAAAAAAATTTTCTTAGTCAATTGACAAAACAGGAACAATTAATTTTTATTCTCTCATCTGACTAACCGGTCAAATTTGAGGAAAATGAAAACTGTACCTGGGAAATTAGTCATCTGACAAGTTTTAGAGCCAAAACGGATCATCAGACGAAACACATTAAAGATACATGGTAAAATAAAACGACTTTTGTGTCTCATGACTAAATGGGATTGTCAGGTAGTGTTTTGATTGTTTAAAATTTTGCGTAATTTTGTGCAAATTTGTCAATGTACTAGGAAAACGTGTACTATCACTAAGATGACACGTTTCTTGACAAGTTTCGATTTTCCATTTTTCTGTGTGTAGGAACTTGCCATTAGGAACTTGAGCTCTAAAAATTGTCGAATGAAATTTTTAAAACATTAGAAGCATAATATTAAAATAAAGTAAGAAGCAAATGAAATAAAAATTCTTCATATATATATATATATGTGTGTGTGTGTGTATGTGTGCGTGTGTGTATCATTCAAAAATCGCTCAAAATATTGAAAAGGAAACTTATTTAGAGAATAATAGGATTTTTAAAGTACAGGCGATACAGGCGATAAAGATTCCACCCTGTTACTACAATTTATTCTAAAATCTTTATTATATTCATTGCTAAATAATAGATTGCTGACAAAATCATGTATACATATATATATATATATATATATATTTCCCAAAGACGGGGACATATTGCATTCAAAGTAGACCAAATAGAAATTATTTCTTTTTACATTGTAATCAAGTTAAAATAAACCGTTTGTAGGTAATTACACAAAGAAACAATTATGCAATCTGCTGTAATATGCCTCTTATATATATATATATATATATACCGGGTGATTCAAAATAGATGTTACAGCGATTATCTCGTAAACTAAGAAAGATAGAAACATACTTCCAATTAAAAAATTAGTGCAAATTAAGAGTAGATTTCAGATATGGAATTTTTTTTGCATAAGGGGCTGTATACATATTAAATACGAAATTTAATTTTTATACGGCCCCTCCTACGTGACTTATATTTAGAAAAATATTCTCCTTGCTCTAACAAGCAAAATAAAAAAAAAATCATCTCTCTAAGTCAAAATCTCGCTGAGTTATTGCAATTTGAAAATGATGACTTACACCACTTTTTTCCGACGCCAAAGAGCTCATTTTAGGGGGTTATCTATGAGATGAGAAAAATTAAAAAAAAGATCCTTTATTTTAAAATAGCAACTAAAATCATTCCAATATGTGAAATCAACAGTTTTAAGAACTTAATGCAAATTTACAATATTAACAATTTAGAACAAGGATGAAAAGTGTTTATGACTTCGGTTTGTCTGTCTATCTGTCGGTGTCTGTCCGTCTGTCTGTCTGTCTGTCTGCCCTTCCGTCTGTCTGTCCGCGCTCTAACTCCCTTAAATATTTATGGAATTTCTTGAAACTGATATATGTTATTCAAGTTCACTATAGGACGTTCCCTATAGAAAATGGAGTTTATATCTCTACTGGTTTGTGTACAGGGACACCCGAAATTATTTCAAAGCATTGTGTTCTATGAGAGGTATTTCTATAAACCATATTTTTATACCTTTACTGTAGACATATCTGAATGAAATTGTAATATGTTATTCAGGTTCACTATCGGGCGTTCCCTATTGAAAATGGAGTTTATACCTCTACTAGTTTGTGTACAGGGACACCCGAAAGTACTTCAAAGCATTGTGTTCTATGAGAGGTATTTCTATAAACCATGTTTTCTTACCTTAACTGTAGACATATCTAAATGAAATTGAATTATGTTATTCAAGTTCACTGTTGGATGTTTCCTGTATAAAATGGAAGAAATACCACCATCGGTTTATGTACAGGGACACTCAAAAGTATTCCAAAGCATTGCGTTTTATGAGAGCCCAGCAAAACCTCAGATGACGGCCAGCATGAGGCCAAGTGCTGGTTGCCAGCAGTAGCTGCAGCTGGCCCGTCGGTGGCAAAAGTTAACGTTGCCGCAGGGAATATGTTACGCCGGCCGTCAGTAGGCCATATTCAATCGATCCACTGTTGGCAGCCTGCAGTAAGTTAAAAATAAGTTAGTGGGCCAGTGAATGGATCGCTGCTGGCAGCTAGCAGTATGATGAAAATAGGTAATGGGCCACTGTTGGTAACCGACATTAGGTTGGAAATTGTTAGTGGGCCAGTGTTGGGCTACCTGATGGCAAACATAATTTTTTCTATGTTATTGCTGGAAGCCTGCAGTGGGCCAGTTGTGGCAAACATAAAAAATTATATTACTGCCGGCAGTCTTCATTGGTCCTTTATATTTCCCATTAAAGGCCCGCTTCACTCATCGTCGCCGGAAGCCGAAGCCAATGTTATTCTATGGGAAATTTTCTTTACAAATAACTTATTAACTAATACATATTTTTAAATTCTGTTTTCATATTTTGAAAATTCCCAACTGTTAAATTGACGGACCTTTTTTAAAAAAAATATTTTTTTTTTTTTTATATTTTATTTTGAAGCTGCAAAATACGAATTTTCAATGTGTGAAATTTTTCATTTTGCAAATTCAAAATAAAATATTAAAAATTAAAAAAATACATTTTAAAAAGGTCCGTCAATTTAACAGTTGGGAATTTTCTGAATGTGAAATCAGAATTTAAAAATATGTATTAGTTAATAAGTTATTTGTAAAGAAAATTTCCCATATAATAACATTGCCTCGGACTTCCGGAGACGGTAAGTGAAGAGGGCCGTTAATAGGCCAGCAGTGATTTAGTTATAGCTAATATATTTATTTTATTGGTGATATTCTTAATTTTATTCGTGCTTTTTTTTCTTTTGTTTTCCTCTCTCTTTCTTCTGATGAAGTAGCAGCCAGTTTTTTCTATGCATCCAATATTTAATTTGATTTTGTTCATATTCATTTTTAAATACTATTTACAAGTATTTTATTCATACACTATGGTTGTAAATTCAGGATTTCTAGTGCAGCATATAGGAAATAGTCAGTTGATCCATTTTCCTTATGATAAAAGTTTAATTTTTTGTTTTCAGTGCAAATGTTTCTCTATATTACATTTTTATGTTGTTTTTTTTTTTGTTTTTTTTTTTAAGTGTTCAAATTTCAATATGTTTAACTTTGTTACGCTATTTGATATAAATAAATGTAACTTTACATGTGAAAATTATAAATTATTGAAACAAAAATTGTTATAAAGTGAGCATTGTAAAAAACACCATAAACTAAAAAAAAAAATAATAATAAATAAATAATAAAAAATTGCAGCAATTGTTTCCGGTTGAAATAGCACGAAGACCCTTCATCTGGCGAAACAAAGTGGGCACGAGTGCAGCAAAAGTAATTTGCTGCAATCGTGCTTTTTGTTAAACTCACGAAGGGATGTGTTATTATTTCAACCTAAAAGATCTGATGCATCTTTTTTTTTTTTTTCGGGTGGGGGGGGGGGGGGGGGGGCAATGATTATGCTTATTTACAAATTTTTCTATTTATTACTACAGTACAAAATCTCAAATCCGGAATCGTCCGGACCGTGGCCTTTCCGGATTTCGGACTTTTCCGGATTTTAGGTCACTTTCTGATTTACGGCAATAAGAAAACGGACATCTCCATTCCGAACGTCCTTTTAGTTAATAACTAGGTTACGCCGCCCGAGGGTGCGATTTCTTAAGAAATTGGAGTATACTCTCAAGTAACATGTACAATACTTTGAATAAACACCATAAAATTTTGCAAACAAAACGGAGGCAGTAACGCTTGCGCTTTGTTTGCCGCACTCGTGCCTACTTCGTTTGCCTGATGAAGGATCATGTTTTCTTTCTATCCGAAACGATTGTTGCGAGCTCTTACATTTTATTGTGGTTACTCTTATTACTTTTAAACACCAATTCTGTGGTGCTTTTTTATTATAACTCTCAAGTATCCAGAAAATCTTGAATATTTTTATTTTCTCCTACATCAAATGGTACCCAGTTGATAATTTTTTTCCCTTCTTTTTAAAACAGCAGGACAGATGAATCAGCTTCCTTTTTTTCTCTCTGTGTTTATCTTCATTTAGAATTAATTATCACAGCTGTCACTCTTAACCAGGCCGCCACAAAGAACTTTTTCGCGTTGTTGATAGTCCAGTGGGATCTTTACTCTCTCTCCGACTTCTTCAAAGTCCTTGAGTGAATAATTTTCCGACACGTGCCATACCGAAAGATGATTTTGCAGTTTTATACAGATGACGTTATTTGAACTTTAAGCGAATATTCAGCATTTGACCTGTGCCAATTAATTTTCATTAGGTTTGGAAAGCAGATTCTTCAGCTGAAAAAAATATATATATATTGTTCGGTTGAGTAAAGAGATAACGGAATTAGGCAGAAAAACGAGAGTGCGTTTGTCTTTGTAGCTGTAAATATTTGATAAATTTATCCGCGATTACCTATTTGAAAAATATTTTTAGAATTCCATAAAACTCATATATGTTATACAGGTTTTCGAGATTTACTATAGGACGCTTGTCATAAAAAGTTGTACAGGTAACCCAAATGGTTTCAGTATAAAAATTCATAAAATAATTTGGATACATTACAGTCAAAGAGACATTTCTTATCAGCGCACGTAAAAATCTTTATACAACGCTAAAATACAGATCAACATAAATTTTATAGATGCAATAAGAAATGGTTCCGATCAAAAATGATAAAATAAATATTTGTGGTTCATTTAATAATGATGCTCAAAAATATTCTTATACGTTAAGGGAAATTGAGGGGGGAAGTATTTCAGTTTCGTAAAAGTGAAATTATTTTTCTCACTTGCATTTAAAAAATAATAATTAATAAATAAATAAAATAAAACAGTTTGTTATGGCTACCAGTTTTTTTTTTTTTTTTTTTTTTTTCGTTTCCTATAATAGTTTATAGAAATTACATTTGAAAATTATTATTTATGAAAATTATTTTCTGTGATGGAGGGTTTTGAGATTCCTGAACTCGATTTGACCATTTTTAGAAAATTTCACTCTGTAAGTATGTATAAAAAAAATTGTGGACGCTGTATCTCACGAACCAATGGACGAAATTTAACCAAATTTGTTATTTAACCAAACTTGATTAAAATCGTTCCCGATTACATTTGTGGATCATTCACTCAACACATGGCTCTATATTTCTACTTCTTCGTAATTTTCAATATGACACAGTATAAATGATTTCAAATAAATGATAATTATTTTTTTAATTTGTATTTTGAATTAAAAAATAAATATTTAAATAACTAACAACAAACTAGGAAAATTTTTTTGTATAAGTTGAAGAATCGCTCGCCCTTCCCCATGAGGGGATAAATTTTCAATGCTGGTATTTTTCAAAAGAAACTCATCAATAACTTTCAAGTAAATGACTGAATTAAATTTGTGGAAAATTAAAGCAAAGTTATAAATTATTAAAAAAAAAAAAAAAAAACAAGAAGAAGAAGAAAGCATTTTTTCAGAAGTTGGCACAAAATTGATTTTATTATTTTTTTTATTATTATTATTGAGAAACACTGTTCTAAAATGAAAATCGTTTGCATGCGTTCAGGAAAATGATTTTAACAAATTATTTGCACTACGCGAATTTGCATAATAAAAAATATAGAAGAAAGTTTTGTGGTGCCACATCATACTAGTTTTTTGGTCAAAAATTAAAAAATCAATAAATAATAATAATAAATAATAATAACAATAATAAAATACTAGAAAGTTAGCGGCTATCATAATTTACTAAAACGGGTCAACTGGATATTTGTTATATATTTCTAGAAATCCTTTTGTTACAACAATAGCTTTAGAGTCAAACATTTAAAAAAAATAGTATTTAAAAAATAATACAAAAACAAATTAATAATTGAATTACTTACTCATATATTATTTTTACGAGATTTTCAATCTCGCACCCGCAGACAACAACAACGAACAAGAACTTCGTATGAAATGGCGGACAGTGAGGGAATTTCAAATCAACAGAAAAAGAATCACAGCGCCCTCTATGCATACAAATTGGTTATGGCCTAATAATTTGCGGCCACAACATGAAAAACATGATGTTGGCCGTGTTTTGATAGCCTGCATAAGGCCAACTGTGTTTATTCCACTTCTGGGCCACCGACCATTTTTCTTTAGGCTTCCATCACAGCTGGCAGCCACAAACGGCCCGCTACTGGAGTTATATGGGGCAACCGGCAACTGATGGCAAGTGCAGGATGCCAGCAGTAGGCCAAAACGAGCCCACCAGTATAGGTTTTGCTGGGAGATATTTCTATAAATCAAATTTTAATAACTTTTTTTTCCATGAAGTTTTCGGAAATTGAAATATCTTATTTATATGCACAAACGAATGCTTTGCACAGAATATAGCCTGATTAGCATTAGATTTACAGGGTGGCACAAAAATATCCAGTTACATTAAGAGCTATTAATAAAAATTACTAGAATTGTAATTTCGTTTACGTGAAGCGTTTTTAATACTTTCTAACATTTTTTAAGTGTGAATATGATTTCAGTTTTGTGTATCTGCCTGTCTGTCTGTCTGTCCGAGCTCTAACTCCCGTAAATATTTATAGAATTTCTTGAAACTGATATATGTTATTCACGTTCACTAATGGATCTTCCCTATTGAAAATGTAGTTTATACCTCTACTGGTTTGTGTACAGGGTCACCCGAAAGTATTTCAAAGCATTGCGTTCTATGAGAGGTATTTCTATAAACCATATTTTCATACCTTTACTATAGACATATCTCAATTAAATTGAAATATGTTATTCAAGTTCACTATTGGATGTTTCCTGTATAAAATGCAGGAAATACCACCGCCGATTTATGTACAGGGACACTTAAAACTTTTCCAAAGCATTGCGTTCTATGAGAAATATTTCTATAAATAAAATTTTATTAACTTTACTTTTCACGAAGTTTTAGGAAATTGAAATATGTTTTTTATATGCACAAAGAAATGCTTTGCATAGAATTATCCATGATTAGAATAAGATTTACAGGGTGACACAAAAATATCCATTTATATTAAGAGCAATTAATAAAAAAATTGCTAGAATTGTACTTTCGTTTACATTAAGCGTTTTTAACACTTTCTAGCATTTTTAAGTGTGAATATGATTTCAGTATGCGTATCTGTTCATCTGTCTGTCTGTCTGTCTGCCCGCGCTCTAACTCCTGTAAATATTTATGGAATTTCTCGAAACTGATATATTTTATTGAAGTTCACTATCGGATGTTCCATATTGAAAATGGAGTGAATATCTCTTCTGGTTTGTGTACAAGGACACCCAAAAGCATTCGAAAGCATTGTGTTCTATGAGTGTTATTTTTATAAATGTTTTCCTTATAGAATGTTCCCCATTTAAAATGACATTAATAGGTCCTGTATAACAAGTTTGTTTACAGGGACAACAAAAACAAGCAAACAAAAAAAAAAAAAAAAAAAATGCCAATGCATTACGTTTCAGGACAGAATTTTTTGAAAGATATGTTTTAAAATCTTTCTACTGTAAAAATCATAAATATATTGAAACGTATTTTTAATATTCTAAAATAATGTTTTGTATAGAATATGATATGACTAACTTTCTGATTTACAGGGCTACACTAAAATATTCAGAGAGATCAAAAGCTGTAATTATAATCTAATGGCTGCATTTTCTTTTGCGTTAAGCCTTTTTAACACTTTCCAAAATGCCTAAGAGTAATTTTAAAATCAATTAGTCTATCTGTATGTTTTTCAGTCCTTCTGTCTGTTGTGTGATAACGTAAGCAAGGAATATTAAAAGTTATTCGATACAACAATTGCGTACAGTTGGAAAGTGTTACTAATCAATGCGTACTGTATGATTTTTCTTTCTTGTTTCGCATTGATAAAAAAAATTTAATAGTTAAATTTCTTAGGGGGTCACCTGTAAATTAAAACACGTTAAGAGAGGAAAAAAAATTTAAATACTAGTGAAACCGTGTGAAATTTTCGCGCTCTTTTTTTACCACTTTCCATCATGGTTGAAAAATTTAATGACTTCGGTTCTTTAACAATTTCAGCAAGGTTAAAAAGTGTTAATGACTTCAATTTGTCTCTCTGTCCATCCGTCTTTCTGTGTGTCCGCGCTCTAACTCTTGTGAATATTCATAGAATTTCCAGAAACTTATATATGTTATTTGAGTTCACTATCGGATGTCCTTATTAAAAATGGTGTGAATACCTCTGCAAACTTGTGCACACGGACACCCGAAAGTATTCCAAAGCATTGTGTTCTATGAGAGGTATTTTTATAAACCATATTTTAATACCTTTAATTTATGCATATATTAATAAAATTGAAATATATTATTAAAGTTTTCTATCGGATATTTTCTATAGAAGTGGAGTAAACATCATCTCTGGTTTGTATACAGGGACACCCGAAAGTATTCCAAAGCATTGCGTTCTATGTGAAGATATTTCTATAAACCAAATTTTAATTACTTTGCATAAATCTTAATGAAATTGAAATATGTTATTCATATGCAGAAAAGAATGCTCTCTATAGTGTACAGTACGATTAGCAATAGATTTACAGGGCACACAAAAACATTCAGTTACGTTAAGGGTTATTATTGGACATTTCCTGAAATTGCATTTTCGTTTACAATAAACATTTTCTATCACTTTTTAACTGTGAATATGATTTCAATTTGCATATTTTTTTTGTCTGACTGTCCGTCTACCTGCCCCCAGCGTCTGTAAATATTTTCAAAAATTTTAATATTTAAATGATATATTTTATTTAGGTTTACTATATGGTTTTTCCTTTTTAAAATGGAATAATTTAATCCTCTGCAATTGGTTTATATACAGGAACGCACAAAAAATGCCAATGTTTTGCGTTTTGGGACAGACATTCTTATAAATTAGATTTAAATAACTTTATACTGTAAAAATCATAAGGAAATTCATATTTATTGTTAATATTCTAAAATAATGTTTTGTATAGAATTTGATATGGTATAGATGTATAATTCTATGTCAGGGGGGTTACCGCCCTTCTCAACTCCCGTTTAATTATAGTGCCTATATTTATCAAAACAAAAATTAAGTCTGTTATCAATTCCCTTGAAACTTGCAAACCTTGATCAACTTTACAAGTGGCAACTAAACTAGATATGGAATCCAAAGTACCAAATTCGCATTTCCTGTAGTTATTACTTTCTCATAACCATAATGTAGAGAAACTATTGTTTTCGGGTCAAATTTTCGTAAGTAAGTTTTTGTTATATTTGCACGTTTTGAGGAGCAGAGATTCCAAACTTGGTATTCTAAATATGTATCATATAGGGATGCTACACTAAGCTTTTCGTTGAGATGAAGCAAATGGTTTGTGCACAGGGACACTCAAGAATATTCAAATACATTACATCTATGGGGGAAAATGCAGGTAAGTAGTGTTTAACACCTGTAGACTTCACTAACCCAAATGAAATTAATATATATTTTTTATATGCATAAAAACATGCCTCATGTAGAATATGGCAGGGAAATCATTCACTGTTCATTTACAGGGCTACACAAAATAACTAGATTATAATACGACAATAGCTGAAAATTGATGGAAGTGCATTTTAGGTTGTGCCATATATTATTACTATAGGTTTATATTTAAGTGCACGTTGTGCTTTGTACATGTTCTTCAAAAGATATACAGGGTTACAAATATTTAAGCGATAATATTCTTTTTTATTGTTAGTGAAAGTGCTTTACTATAACATTTTACCATGTCAAGGAAAGCTGCTCAAGAATGGAAATGAATTCCTCATAGACATATGATAAAAAATGTATGTTTTTAAGTTAAATATGCATCACTTCTGTTTTGGATAGGGAACATTCCTTTGGGAACTTGAGTGTATCATTATTTAAAATTCTCAAAATATTCACGGATGATAGAAGCCGGAGACAAACAGATAGAAAGGTAGACAATCGGACAGACAGATGCAAAAATTGAAATCATATTCCCACTAAAATTATTAGAAAATGTTAAAACGCTCATGAAAATAAAAGTGCAATTCCAGCAAATTTTTATTAATAGCTCTTAATGTAACTGATTATTTTTTTGTGGAACTGTAAATCTAGAACATAGAAGGCACTCTTTTGTGCATAATATATTTAAATTTCATTAAGCTTTGTGGAAAATAAAATTATTAAAATTTGGTTTATAAAAATAACTCTCATAAAACACAATGCTTTGGAATACTTTCAAGTGCCCCTGTACGCAAACCATTTAGAAATGTACTCTATTTTACATAGGAAACACCCGATAGGGAATTGAATAACACATTAAAATTTCATTAAAGTTTCTATATATTTAAGGTATTAAAATATTGTTTATAGAAACTCCTCTCGTAGAAAACAATGCTTTTGAATACTTTTGGGTGTCCCTGTACACAAACCAGAAGAGGTATTCACTCCATTTTCAATAGGGAACATCCGATAGTGAACTTGAATAAAATACATCGGTTTAAAGAAATTCCATAAATATTTACGGGAATTAGAGCGCAGAAAACAGACAGAGAGACAGATAGACAGACACACAAATTGAAATCATATTCACACTAAAAAAAAATGATAGAAAGTGTCAAAAATGCTTAATGTAAACGAAAGTACAATTCTAGCAATTTTTTATCAATAGCTCTTAATATAACTGAATATTTTTGTGTCATCCTGTAAATCTAATGATAACCATTGTATAATCAATGCGAAGCATTCTTTTCTGCATATAAATAACATATTTCAATATCCTAAAACTTCGTGGAAAGTAAAGTTATTAAAATTTGATTTATAGAAATATCTCACAAAGAACGCAATGCTTTGGAGTACTTTTGAGTGTCCCTGTAGATAAACTAGTGGTGGTATGTAATATATTTTATACAGAAAAAATCTAATAGTGAAATTGAATAACATATTTCAATTTCATAAAGATATTGTACAGTATGTAAAGGTATGAAAATATGGTTTATAGAAATACCTCTCATAGAACACAATTCTTTGAAATACTTTCGGGTGTTCCTGTACACACACCAGTAGGGGTATACACTCCATTTTCAATAGGGGACATCCGATAGTGAACTTGAATAACATATATCAGTTTCAAAAAATTCTATAAATATTTACGGGAGTTAGAGCGCTGGCAGACGGACAGACGGACAGATAAACAAATTGATATCAATCATATTCACAGATTAAAAAATGTTAGAAAGTGTTAAAAACGCTTAATGTAAACGAAAGTAGAATTCTAGCAAATTTTTATTAATAGCTCTTAATATAACAGAATATTTTTGTGTAACCCTGTAAATCTAATATTAATCATGCTATGTTCTATATAAAGCATTCTTTTGTGCATATAAATAACATATTTCAATTGCCTAAAACTTCGTGGAAAGTAAAGTTGTTAAAATTTGATTTATAGAAATATCTCTCCTAGAACGCAATGCTTTGGAATATTTTGAGTGTCCCTGTACACAAATCAGTGGTGGTATTTACTCCATTTTAAACAGGAAATATCCGATAGTGAACTTGAATAACATATTTCAATTTCATTAAGATTTTTGTGAATTAAGGGTATGAAAATATGGTTTATAGAAATGCCTTTCATAGAACACAATGCTTTGAAATATTTTCGTGGTTCCCTGTACACAAACCATTAGAGGTATAAACTCCATTTTCAACAGGGAACACCCGATAGCGAACTTGAATAGCATATATCAGTTTCAAGAAATTCCATAAATATTTACGGGAGTTAGAGCGGGGCAGACAGGCAGACAGACAAACCGAACTCATTAACATTTTTCAACCTTGTTGGAAAGTGTTAATGAAATGAGTATTCTCTTGTGTATTCATTAGGGTAAAGAGAGACATTACAGGTTAAAATAGCCATCTTTTCCTGAATGATTTTTCTTTATTTTTTTCCAGAACGCTGGTCAACGTGTGCCTTATTACAAAAGCTATAGTAATTACAATTTCTCACTTTTGATACAACCCCTTAAGACTTGGCGAGAAATGCTAGAATTTTCAAATTGCAATAACTCAGCGAGATTTTGACTTAGAGAGATGATTTTTTTTTTTTTTCTTTTTGCTTGTTAGAACGAGGAGAATATTTTTCTAAATATAAGTCATATGATAGGAGGGGCCGTATAAAAATTAAATTTCGTATTTAATATATATACAGCCCCTTGTACAAAAAAATGCCATATCTGAAATCTACTATTAATTTGCACCAATTTTGTAATTGGAAGTAAGTTTCTATCTTTCTTAGTTTACGAGATAATCGCTGTAACATCTATTTTGAATCACCCGGTATATATATATATATATATATATTATTTTTTCATCCTTATAAAATAAAACGTTTATAATAAAAAAGAAAAAAAAGGCAGAAGTTTTGTGGTTGCAAATATTTTAAATATTTTATATTTGCTTCTATTTTGCAAGCTATATATATATTTTTCCTTTATTTAAATATTAATGCCAATAAATATTTCAACATACGTATTTGATAATAATAATATAATAATAATAATTTCATCACTACACTATATGTATACAGGGTGTCCCAGAGACATTTTAAAAATTCCTAATTTTTGAAGGAATTGATAGAATATAACGCGGTTTGCAAAAAAATCATTCTCGTGAAGGGGGTTTTTGTTTGGTAAAGAAAAAAATATTCTTACATTTTTTGTCGGCGATAGTTAGACAAATAATTAAACTTTTTGCACCGATGTGAAAGAGAAATATGCAGAACTTACATCTTTCTCTCTCTCCTTCTCTCTCTGCATATTGTATATATATATTTATATATCAAATGTTTTTAAAGCGCCAGATTTTACATTAGCAAATAAGCCATCTCATTAACTGGAACTATCGCAGCATCAGAAAATCTAATCTTACAAACATAACGATGAAAAATAAAATTAACCTTGGCGAAATGATAGTCCTTAATGTAATTATCTATAAACAGCGCACCTTTATATATATATATATATATATATATATGTGTGTGTGTGTGTGTGTGTGTGTGTGTATATATATACACTAAACGACTACAAAAAAAAAAAAAAAAAAAAAAAAAAAAAAAAAAAAAGCCGCATTTGGATATTTTCCATTTTTCTTCCTGTAATCGCTAATTTTATTGTTTCAAAAGTATTTTTTTAACAGATTTTACTACCTTGTGTTCCGCGTGCAATTTAGGATTGAGACAAGTGTTAAAAATAAGATGCAATTGTTCGGAAAATTGTAATTTTAGAAAGTATTTCAAAATGGCAAGAATAAGGCAAATAACGAAACCTCCAAAAATATTAATTTTAGAACGAAAATAAAAAAAATATTTTAATACGTGGGATGTCAAAATGCTTAAATGTTAACAAAATATTAGTGATCTGGTTTTTAGCAAGATATAATAATTTTTGGCTGTTTAAACTGCATATTTGTCCTTAGGCGGCCACATTACTCATCCAGTCGAGATGACCGCAAGTTAAAAAGCCAGCGCTTAAAAAATCAGTGTGTATTACATTTAGAACATTGAAGGGATTCCGAAAAAGTGCTTAGTAACATAATTTATCTAAATACAGTGAAATAACAATTAAACAAAGCAGGTTTAATTGCCAGAAAATCTGAAAAAAATTCATTCTTAACGAAAAGAATTAGAAAACCAAGACATTACAAGGTTAAAAAAATTAAAAAATGATCAATTAATTATTTGGCTGAAGTTGTTCTCTCTGATGAGTAAAGTTTAACTTATTTCGAACTGACAGAAATAAGCAGATCTGATCACGAAAATGTGACTGACTTAATGAAAATCGCACTTTTAAAACAATGACATATTCTTCGTACATTACGGAAATAAAACTTAGCCACTAAAAAATTGATACCTGACCGACTACTTTGGGGGTATTTCAGACTCTTCCATAACCAGCATTTCAAGATAATAAAGCACCTTGTTATATGGCACTTGAGATGCATTTATTTGATTCAAGTTGTTAAAATTACTTATCTATTCTCATGAGCATCTATAATTTTGTAAGTTATCATAACTTTTTTTACTTAAAATTAAATCTCACAAAGAATATCGCAGGATTTCTTCTTTATTAGACCTGAAAATTGTCCTAATCTCAATCCGCTTGAAAATTTTTAGTCTATAAAAGAGGGTGGGGATTAGAAATTTGTAGCCTACAAATTTGAAAGAACTAGCAAAAAATATTTATGACATTTAGCACAGTGAAATTTCTGAGTTTCATGTTAAAAAACTGTAAAATACTATGCAATTGCCCATTAAAGCAGCAATTCCATATAAAGGCGGAATTATCCAATACAGAATACATATTTTTATTAAATAATTGTTTAGACCTAACAAATAAATAGTTTTATTTCATACATTAAAATAGCACTTGTTTATTTCATATAATAACTCATGATAGAATACAAAGTATATGTATATTATATTACGTTTAAAAAGAAAATTTTATGTAGATTTTTATTAAATGCTTCGTAGAGTGTAATAAACCGAATTATTAAATCGAAAATGTACATAGGTATCATGCTATGACTTCTGTATTATACAAACATAACAGTTTTATCAATTGCAATTATTAGTTTTTAAATTATTAGAAACCCAAAAGGTATAAGTCAATTTTTCTGCAGTGCGGCTTTTTTTTTTTTTTTTTAGCTTAGTGTATGTATATATATATATATATATATATATATATATATAAAGTAATAATTTTCAAAAACAAAAATTATGGTTAAACTACTATCTGTGATATGATCTAGAAATAATCGATATACATTTTATTTCATTTTTTCTGTCGTTGCTTTATTTTGTTTTGTTTTCGAAAATAACACTCTAATCTAAAATTTCATTGGATCTGTCAAAGAGTATTAGGTAAAAAGAAACCTTTCATCAAGTTTTTGTGGGAAAAAAAAATATTTTTTTTTAACTTTAAAATAACCGATTATTTTCTTAAGAAAATAAATACTAAAACAAAATGAGCTATTTTATTGTTTTATTATCTGTTACTTGGGATTAACTTCATGCGGGACAGAAAATCCGAAAGACTATTGAAGCAAAAAGAAAAATTAAAACCAAATTGCAAAATTTTACACCTCAAAAATTAAAACTTATAAAAATAACCAATGATTGTATACCCATAATTTTTTGCTAAAATTACACATTTTAAGCTTCCCTGAATACAAAAATCAAGCTTTCAGCAATTGATCTGTGTACTGTATGTCTGTCATAATAATTGCAGGAAATTTGAATTGGGCAATTAAAGATTATATGTGGTTGCCACCTGAAAAGTTTGACCAAGTTTGTTATGTTTCACAGAGTAGCGCGGGTGTGAAAACGTCTGATTAATTTGGAATGAACTTTTAAATTTAATCATAGCCTTAATTTTTTATGAATGTAGATACTACTATGTTCAGACGGAGGGTAGAGAGAGACGGTACTCCCCACCCCCTCTCAAACAGAAATATGCTATATATATATATATAGACTATATTTTCGACTATTTTTAAAGTACGCCCATTTACAGTAATTGTCATTTTACATCTGAATATGTAATCTATCATTATAGTATTCAAGTATAGGGTCAAAGAAAGTCCTTTGAGTGCCACATCAGATTATTTAAATAAGGCTCATCACCACTATTTTAAATATACATCGCTCATAATAATTTTCTAGGGCTAAATATATTAAAAATATTATTGAAAAATGATGGAATGAAAACGCATAGAAAATACATGAAATTTGGCTGGTATGTCGCACGAAAAGAATTTAGAGTTGTTAAACAAAACGACAAACTAAAATCCACTATTATCTTAAATGCTGCATTTTTTTTATTTATCTGATGCATTGCTAGTACTCCATTTTTTTAAACACCAATTTTTTGGAGAACAGTTTGCTATAACTCCGATTTAAAAAAAAAAAATTAAAAAGTTGGTATTGAAAATAATAATAATAATATTAATAATAATAGGAATAGTAATAACAATACTCTGGAGAAATCGAAAATGTAAAGCATGTATGCATTATATTTCTACTCATCGTGATCATTTCTGTATTTTTAGCAATATGGTAGATACGTGCAATTAAAGAATAAATAATTGAGCTCTATTGAAATATACCCTAATTTTCTGCGGTAATCTGCGGCAGCGTATGATCCGAAATGGGTATTTTGTGTTATTTTTAAAGAAAAATATTGAATAATATTCTGCAGAGTGCAGAGTGACCTGCAAGTGAAAATTCTCCCTAAAATTAATCGGATTTCATCCACGGGTACTGGGTAGTGCAAAGCTTTCTGTTGCCGACTCTGGAAATACCAAATATCATTGGAGTTGTAAAAAACGATCTAGCGTAAATAATAATAATAATAATAATAATTTTTATTATTTTTATATGTTGATAATAGTAACATTTGTTATATTTTGTATGATAATTAAGAAAAAAAAATATACGCATATAAAATACTGATAATTTGGAACTAAGACATTCAGTTACACAATAATTAGAATATATTCTGAAATTATGTATCATTAAGAATACTTTAAACTTAATAAGTATCGAAAATAGAACAATGATTATAAGAAATTTACTAAAACTTATATTTAAATAAGTATATTTAAATTCAGAATATTTAAAATTTCAGGGTGTTTCTTTCGTTTAATATGTTTAGTCTTTTAGGCGCTATGAAGCTTTTATTATTTGCAGTGACGGTAAAATGTGTAAAATATCGAAAATGCAGCGTCATTTCAACTTATGTAGGTATTATATTTCTTTGAAAAAACAATGTTATTTGAATTATGAAAATTATTGGCATTTTTCAAAGTAATGCCGAAAAAAAAAAAAAAAATACGTAGATAATACGTAACGCTGTATAATCCGCATTACAAGAAAAATAGAGATTTTTAAGCACATAATACGCAAATTATAGGCAGGACGTTAGGGTAAATATAGAAGTTTTATTTATTCATTGCTTGCAACTCTTTGTTTTCAATTGTATCCCCGACGTGCTTTCGAAGCTGCCGAGGGGCAGAGTTCGAACTCAGGTCATGATGGACAGTAAACAGACTTACAAGCTCTTTCTTTTATTGATATAAATTATTTTTAATTAATTACCACTATAAGCTATGTGATATCATGCAGAAAATTAGAAAGTGTGTACATTATTCTTAGACAATCGACCCTTTAAATAAATATTTAAAAAAAAAACTGTTTTTTTTTTAACCATAAAATGCCAAGTTATCTTTAATAATTTAAAACAGTTGATTTAAAGTCTTTACAATTTTTCGTACTTCAGATGCGCAATTTTCCCAAATGAAGTAAATGGTAGCTATCAATCAGTGGCGAATATTTCTTTTCGAAATAAGCATCTTCTTTATTGTAAAATGCATCGAAGCCAGTATTGAAAAGCAATGGGTAAAAAATTGCGAAAATTCGCAAAACCTTTTGAGGAATTATTGTACTGAACATTCTCATTCAGGATCATAGTTACAGTTACAGGTTTTAGTGTCGCTCTACGCTTAATTCTTTGGCTCATTAGACTGAGACAATGACTTAAAGTGGATTTCAAACCACTACGAACATCCATGCCGGAAGAGATAATCGGGAAATCATTATTTAAAAAATCTTTATGTAAATAGACAGTTATAGTTAGTATGAATATCAACGACCATCTTTTTTAACACTTTCCAACAAGGTTGAAAAGTGTTAATGACTTCGGTTTGTCTGTCTGTCTGTCTATGGCCGTCTGTCTGTCTGTCTGTACGCGCTCTAACTCCCGTAAATATTTATGGAATTTCTTGAAACTGATATATGTTATTCAAGTTCACTATCGGATGTTCCCTATTGAAAATGGAGTTTATACTTCTACTGGTGTGTGTACAGGGACCCCCGTAAATATTTCAAAGCATTGTGTTCTATGAGAGGCATTTCTATAAACCATATTTTCATACCTTTACTGCACAAAACTCTTAATGAAATTGAAATATGTTATACAAGTTCACCATCGGATGTTCAATGTTGAAAATGGAGTTTATACCTCTACTGGTTTGTGTACAGGGACCCCCTAAAATATTTCAAAGCATTGTGCTGTATGAGAGGCATTTCTATAAACCATATTTTCATACCCTTAATGTACACAAATCTTAATGAAATTGAAATATGTTATTCAAGTTCACTATCGGATGTTTCCTGTATAAAATGGAGTAAATACCACCAGTGATTTGGGTACAGGGACCACCGAAAATATTTCAAAGCATTGTGTTCTATGAGAGGCATTTCTATTAGTTCGAAGCAAAAGTTCGTGCGGACGCGGATCATTTTATTGCCTAAATAGACAAGAGCTTCTATCGCCGTGGTATACATTTGTTACCTAAAAATGGGCAAAGGTTGTAGAAAGTAATGGATAGTACTTTGATTAAAAATTTTCATTTGATTTGATGTATTTCTATGAAATAAAGCAATAAAAATCCGCACGAACTTTTGCAACGACCTAATATAAACCATATTTTCATACCCTTACTGTACACAAATCTTAATGAAATTTAAATATGTTATTCAAGTTCACTATTGGATGTTTTCTGTATAAAATGGATTAGATACAACCACGGATTTGTGTACAGAGACACACAAAAGTATTCCAAAGCATTGCGTTTTATGAGAGATATTTCTATAAACTAAATTTTAACAACTTTACTTTGCACGAAGATTTACGAAATTGAAATGTGTTATTTATAAGCACAAACGAAAATGCTTTGCATAGAATATAGCATGATTAGCATTATATTTACAGGGTGACACAAAAATATTCAGTTATATAAAGAGATATTAATAAAGATTTGCTAAAATTGTACTTTCGCTTAAATTAAGCGTTTCTAACATTTTCTAACATTTTTAACACTTCCCAATACGATTCAAAAGTGTTAAAGACTTCGGTTTGTCTGTCTGTCTCTGCGTCTGTCTGTCTGACTGTCCGCGCTCTAACTCCCGTAAATATTTGTGGAATTTCTTGAAACTGATATATGTTATTCCAGTTCACTATGACATGTTTCCTGCATAAAATGGATTAAATACCACCACTGATTTATATAAAGGGGCACCCGAAAGTATTTCAAAGCATTGTGTTCTATGAGCGGTATTTGTATAAATCATATTTACATACCTTTACTGTGCACATATCTTAATGAACTTGAAATATGTTATTCAAGATCACTATTGGATGTTTCATGTATAAAATTGATTAGATACCATCACTATTTTATATACAAGGACACTCAAGGACACTATTCTAAAGCGTTGCGTTCTATGAGATACATTTCTATAAATCAAATTTCAATAACTTTACTTTCCACGAAGTTTTAGGAAATTAAAATATGTTATTTATATGCATAAAAGAATGCTCTACACAGAATATAGCATGATTAGCATTAGATTTAGAGGGTGACACAAAAACATTCTGTTATATTAAGAGTTATTATTAAAAATTTGCGAGAATTCTACTTTCGTTTACATTAAGCATTTTCAACAATTTCTAACATTTTTTTAAGTGTGAATATGTTATCAATTTGTGTATCTGTCCGTCTGTCTGTGTGTCCGCGCTCTAACTCCCGTAAATATTTATGGAATTTTTTGAAACTGATATATGTTATTCAAGTTCACTATTGGATGTTTCCTATTGAAAATGGAGTTTATACCTCTACTGGTTTGTGTACAGGGATACCCTAGTATTTCAAAGAATTGTGTTCAATGAGAGGTATTTCTATAAACCATATTTTCATACCTTTACTGTACAATATCTTAATATCTTCTTGAAATTCAAATATGTTATTCAAGTTCACTATTGGATGTTTCCTATATAAAATAGATTGCATACCACTACTAGTGTATGTACAGGGACACTCAAAAGTACTCCAAAGCATTGCGTTCTTGTGAGATATTTCTATAAATCAAATTTTAATAACTTTACTTTCCACGAAGTTTTAGGAAATTGAAATATTTTATTTATGTGCACAGAAGAATGCTTTGCATAGAATATACCATGGTTACCATTAGATTTACAGGGTGACACAAAAATATTCAGTTATATTAAGATGTATTAATAAAAAATTGCTAGAATTGTACTTTCGTTTACATTAAGCTTTTTTGACAATTTCTATCATTTTTTTAGTGTGAATATAATTTCAATTTGTGTATCTGTCTGACTGTTCTTCTGTCCGTCTCTCTGTCTGCCTGTTTTTCTGCGCTCTAATTCCCGTAAATATTTATGGAATTTCTTTAAACCGATATATTTAATTCAAGTTCACTATCGGATGTTTCCTATTGAAAATGGAATGAATACCTCTTCTGGTTTGTGTACAGGGACACCCAAAATTATTCGAAAGCATTGTGTTCTATGAGAGGAGTTTCTATAAACCATTATTTAATACATTTAATGTATAGAAACTTTAATGAAATTTTAATATGTTATTTATATGTTATTTTAATATGTTATATATTACCTATCGGATGTTTCCTATGTAAAATAGAGTACATTTTTAACTGGTTTGTGTACAGGGGTACTTGAAAGTATTCCAAAGCATTATGTTGTATGAGAGTTATTTTTATAAACCAAATTTTAATAATTTTATTTTCACAAAGCTTAATGCAATTGAAATATATTATTCGTATTCACAAAAGAGTATCTTCTACGTAATATATTATGGTTAGCATTAGATTTACAGGGCCACACAAAAATAATCAGTTACATTAAGAGCTATTAATAAAAATTTGCTGGAATTGCACTTTTGTTTACATTGAGCGTTTTAACACTTTCTTATTATTTTAGTGGGAATACGTTTTCAATTTGTGCATCTGTCTGTCCGATTGTCTACCTTTCTATCTGTTTTTCTCTGGCTCCTATCATCCGAGAATATTTTGAGAATTTAAAAAAAAATGATACACTCAAGTTCCTTATGGAATGTTCCCCATTTAAAATGTCATTAATAGGTCCTGTACAACTAGTTTGTTTACAGGGACAACAACAATAACAACAATAAAAAAAAATCAATGTATTACATTTTAGGACAGAATTTTTTAAAAGTTATATTTAAAAAACTTTCTACTATAAAAATCATAAAAACATTGACATGTATTATTAATATTCTCAAATATTGTTTTGTATGGAATGTTATATGATTAACTTTCAGATTTACAGGGTTACAGTAAAATATTCAGAGAGATTAAAAGCTGTAATTATAATCTAACGGCTGCATTTTCTTTTGCGTTAAGCCTTTTTAACATTTCCAAAAATGCCTAGGAATAATTTTAAAATCAATTAGTCTATCTGTATGTTTTTCATGTCTGTTGTGCGATAACGTAGGCGAAGAATATTAAAAGTTATTCGATACAACAATTGCGTACAGTTGTAAAGTGTTACTAATCAATGCGTACTGCATGATTTTCTTTCTTGTTTTTTTTTTTTTTTTTTTTTTTTTTTTAAGTTGTTACAGAATTGGAGGAAAAAAATTACCTGTCGCTGGTAATCAGGGGACGATAAGAAACGACACTATTGTTTTCTTAATTTAATTCAAAGAATTTTCATCTGACTGAAACTGAATAATTGATATTAATGAAATTGATTTTCATTGTGTATTGACACGAAAACATTAAAAAAGAAAGCTTTAATGGTTTCTGATTTGAAACCAGATTTGTAAAACACGAACTACAACCTAATGGTTATTTTATCCACTAAACGTTTTTTTTTTTTTTTTTTTTTTATTTTTTTTTTTTACATACAGCATTCTAACTGCTCTTAACCCTTTAGCTAAGCCTTAAAGAACGGAAAATTTTAATATTGTTTCCACAATGCAATTTTTACAATATGTTAAAATAAAGTTTATTTCAATATGAGATGAATATGTAATTAGCCATTTGAAGATAAGTCTTATGATTATTATGTATGATCGTTAGCAAAAAAACAAAACTCTTTTGTCTGAATATGACCATTAGATATGTACATCATATATAACAGGTTCTGCACTTGAAATACTACAGTCCATCCTCCATTCAATGGAATACAGAAAAAAAAAATCTTCTGCTATTCTAAAAAATGCAAATACGCCTAACACTTCATAAACACAGTTTGAAATTGGTCCTATAATGAAAACGTGTTTGGATGAGTAAGGATTAGGCTCTAGTTATTTCTGCTTTGCACCCACTACAGCAACCATAAAAATCGAAAACCATGAAAAAAATCGTATTAATTGGAGATACAAAGTCTCTGTGTCCATGTAAAAGACTTATTATTATTATTCAAAGATTATTTGGGGTCTCAATTAATTTTCAGAGATCTCACATAGTTTTCAAAAGTTGCCTTTTGTTTTTGAAGAAGGGTGAGAAATTCTCCCCCATTATTTTCCTCCAATGCGAACCTTGAAATAAGAATAACTCTTTAGTTCTAGTGTTTACGAATAAAAATGATTTCGAAAAATATATTAGATTTTCTTTCTCAAAAATCAGTATCTTAGTCTTTATAGAAAAAAAAAAGGCTTTCGTTTTTCCAATATGAGAATTGACTGACTTTGACTTAATTTTGTCAAAAATAGCAAATTTAGATTTTAAAATAGTCTTAAAAGAAAATAATTTTTATGCATAATTTGAACGTTAACAATATTCAATATTAAAAGTATTCGAGAAACTCAAACCTTAACTTTTAGTTTTACGGTAAATACTACTTTTTTTACAGGTTGGTTAAATGTTTCCTCACAACGTAAAATTACTGGCGATATATCATTTATTGTCTAAATGTTTTTTACGGGCTTTGTCCGTAATTTTACTGCAGCATTTTTAACAGTGAATAAATCGTACAATTATTGTGAATGTACTGTAAATTAATGTATATAAGTGTAATCAAAAATGAATGATTGCGGGGAGTTGGTCAGTGGAGCTTCAAACCGTCATTGGGGAAAGGGGGGGGGGGGCGGGAGGAGTGGAGTCACACTTTTGAAAACGTGAAAAAAATATTGGCGTATAACAAGCAAGCAGCTAAATATCTCCTGCACTAGGCGCCGGCCTGGTGGTTCGGTCGGTAGGCCGTTGCCTTCTGGACCCTCAGGTCCCGTGTTCGAATCCCCGTGCGGGCATGGACGTTTGTGATGTACTATGTCTACAAAATATTGTACACTTGTTTGTGTGAATTGTTGTAATATGGACCAATCGAGACAAAAGTCGAAGTAACTAAATATAACAAAGTCAAACGTCCAGCACAAGTCAACTAATATGGATCATTTTAATCTCTTTCAAAAGCTAATGGAAAAGGGCAATTTTAATTATTGTAACTAGAACGGTTTTTGCATAATTGCCGATTGTTTATTTTGACAAATATATGTTTTGCATTTTTTTTCACTGTTTTTGTGCTGGTAAGTCTAGATATTGTAACATAATATATGACGATTTGCAGGATTTTTCTACTCTTTTTAAATACGTGCTTGATTTTTGTATAGCATGTTTATAAACTTAAAAATGTGGGATATTGTAAGATCTTTAGCTTTTTCATTTTATTTGCTATAACTTGAAAACTGGTTGAGATACGACAGGGTGGATATAAATTTTTATGTTCCATATGTGAACTCTTCTATTACCCCCCACCCCACCCCTCCTCTAAATTTGTCGGTGCAATAAGGAATCACCCTGTATATATTTTGTTATTCTTTAAGCAAAGGATTAAACTCCATATTCATTTTACACATTTTTAGGCAATTCTTGTTGTTAGTGGTAGGTATTCTTTTTAAAATAAAAATTATAAGAATATTGATTAATAAATCTTCTGCTTTTACTTTTTACTGCTGTTGGTTAAATTTGGTAATATTAGTCATGCTATGTTTGAATGCCGATATCTATGTTACTTGGTATTTCTCATTTTTCTATGTATGTAGTAATTTTCTTTTTGTTATTATTCATTCATTTGTTCATTATATGTTTCATATTTCTTAAAATTCAGTATATCATTCAATTTTTTTTTTTACAAGTTCGGACATATCCTGTTGTGTTTGGCTTAACATAGATACTATAGTTTAAAATATTGCAATTTATATGCTCTCTGATGAATTGCATGGTCTTAATGAGAAATTTTTTCAGTGTCCAAGCTTATTTAAACATTTACGTAAGGTTATAATCGTTCTTTCTTTGGTGATAAAGAATCTGATATGGATAGACATTCTTTTTTATTGTCAATTTGTCATTTATCTATTTTTAATCAGTTCCTTATTACAGAATACGGGATTTAATGGTTCATAACCAAGTGAGCATCGTGGGTTTTTCATATTTTTATTAAAACTATTTCTGAATATCTCTACTTTCAGTTCTTCTGAATAATTTTGGCATTTGATCATCTGTTTTCTTTCATTCTATAATTATTTTAACATGTATGTATGTATATATATACAAGATGTTGAATAAGTCTGTAGACATTTCAAAAGTTCATAAAAAATGAAGGAATTGGTAGAAATGTGAGCTGTTTGCAAAAAAGTCATTCTCATAAAGTTTTTTTTTTTTTTTTTTTTTTTGTGTGTGTGTGTGTGTGTGTGTGCGTGTGCGTGTAAAGAGAAATATAAGGTTGTTGTGCCTAAATGCGATAACCCATAAATGAGACAAAGTCCTTCTACTGAAAATCTAAATGCTTAAATCACAAACTTATAAATCATAATGGAACATACACATTTCAAGAATGGTTCGCGAAACTTTTCATTAAATTTTAAAGGTTTTTTCTAGTAGAATTTTCTTTTGCAGTAAACATTGTTCATTATGGCTTCCCCCCATCTTTTCCTAATTGCGATGAAATATTTTCAAACAGTAACTGTAATTTTATCCTTTCATCCTTCAAGGTCAAATAACCACTGTTAGGTCATGTGCTTGAATACCCCTTATAACTATCAGAAGAAAATTAAAAAAAAAATACTACATTTTTTTTTAAACAGGGGTTTAAAATTTTTATCGCATTTAAGGGTCTGTTTACACCATTTTCCTAAATGCGACAAATTTTATCCCTTAAATGCGGAGAGTTTTACAGTTGATATATTAAGGGAAGTTTAAGCATTTTTTCCTTTTTAACACTTTCAAACAAGGTTTAAAAGTGACTTAGGCTTGTCTGTCCCTTTGTCCGTCTGTCTGTCTGTCTGTCTGTCCGCGCTCTAACTCCTGTAGGGTCACCCGAAAGTATTCCAAAGCACTGTGTTCTATAAGAGGTATTTCTGTAAGCCATATTTAATACCTTAACTGTATACAAATCTTAGTGAAATTGAATCATGTTATTCAAGTTCACTATCGGATGTTTCATATATAAAATGGAATAAATACCACCACTAGTTTGTACACAGGGACACTCGAAAGTAGTCCAAAGCATTGCGTTCTATGAGAGGTATTTCTATAAACCAAATTTTAATAACTTTACTTTCCACAAAGTTTAATGAAATTGAAATATGTTATTCATATGCACAAAAGAATGCTTTGCATAGAATATAGCATGATTAGCATTATATGTACAGGGCCACACAAAAATATTCAGTTACATTAAGAGCTGTTAATAAAAATTTGCTAGAATTGCAATTTCGTTTACATTAAGCGTTTTTAACATTGTCTAACAATTTTCATCTGTGAATATGATTTCAATTTAAGCATCTGTCTGTTCGTCTGTCCGCGCTCTAACTCCAGTAAATATTTATGTAATTTCTTGAAACTTATATATGTTATTTAAGTTCACTATCGGATGTTCCCTATTGAAAAAGGAGTTAATATCTCTACTGGTTTGTGTACAGAGGCACCCAAACCTTTTACAAAACATTGTGTTCCATGAGAGATATTTCTATAAACCATATTTTAATCCCTTTACTATGCACAAACCTTAATGAAATTGAGAAATGTCATTCAAGTTCACTATCGGATGTTTTATATATTAAATGGAGTAAATACCACCACTGGTTTGGGCACAGAGACACTTGAAAGCATACCAAAGCATTGCGTTATATGAGAAGTATTTCTATAAACCAAATTTTGATAACTTTACTTTCCACAAAGCTTAATGAAACTGAAATGTGTTATTCATATGCACAAAAGACTGCTTTCTATAGAATATAGTATGTTTAGTATTAGTTTTACAGAGCAACAAAAAAATATTCAAATGCATAAAGAGCTATTAAGAAAAGTTGCTGGAATTGCACTTTCGTTTACATTAATCGTTTTTAACATTTTCTAACAATTTTTAAGTGTGAATATAATTTCAATTTGTGTAGATATGTATCTGTTTGTCTGCCCATCTGTCTGTGTTTCGGCGCTCTAACTCCGGTAAATATTTATGGAATATCTTGAAACTAATATATGGTTTTCAACTTGACTATCGGATGTCCCCTATTAAAAATGGAGTGAATACCTCTACTGGTTTGTGTACAGGGGCATCGAAAAGTACTGCAAACTATTTTTTTTTCTATGAGAGTCATTTCTATAAACCATATTTTAATACCGTTACTTTACACAAATCTTAATGAAATTGAAATATGTTATTCAAGTTCGCTATCGGATGTTTCCTATGTGAAATGGAGAAAAATATTACTACTGGTTTGTGTACAGGGAGACTTACAATTATTGCGTTGTATGAAAGGTATTTCTGCAAACCAAATTTTAATAACTTTGCACAAATCTTAATGAAATTGAAATATGTTATTCATATGCAACAAGGAATGCTTTTTATAAATACAGTATGATTAGTATTAATCTTACAGGGCCACATAAAAATATTAAGTTACATTATGAGCTATTAATAAAAATTTGCTGTAATTGCATTTTCTTTTACAATAAACATTTTAAACACTTTCTAACAATTTTTAAGCGCGAATATGATTTTAATTTGGTTATCTTTCTGTCCGATTGTCTGTCTTTCTATCTGGCTCTCGTCCCGAGAGTTCTTAAATATTTTCAGAATTTTGAAAAATTGATATATGTTATTAAAGTTCACTATGGAATGTTTCCTATTTAAAATGCCATTAATATGTCTTGCACAACGTGTTTGTGTACAGAGAACTTCCGATGCTTTGCGTTTTAGGACAGACATTTTTATAAATCACATCTAAATAACTTTCTACTGTAAAAATCATAAATAAATTGATATGTATTTTAATATTCTAAAATAATGTTTTGTATAGAATATGATATGATCAACCTTCAGATTTACAGGACTACACTAAAACATTCAAATATATTAAGGGCAGCAATTATAATCTAACGGCTGGATTTTCTTTTGCATTAAGCCTTTTTAACGTTCTTCAACGATGTCTGAGAGCGGTTTTAAATTGAATTAGTCAATCTGTATATTTTCCTATGCTTCTCTCCTTTGTTTGATAATGCAGGCAAAGAATATTGAAAGTTATACGATACAACAAGCACGTACAATTGGAGAGTATTAATAACCACTGCGTACTGCATGATTTTTCGTTCTTTTTTTAATACTTTCCAGCAAGGTTGAAAAGTGTCAATGACTTCGGTTTGTCTGTCTGTCCGCAGTCGAACTCCTGTAAATTTTCATGGAATTTCTTGAAGCTGATATATCGTATTCAAGTTCATTATCGGATGTTCCCTATTGAAAATGGAGAGAATTCCTCTTCTGATTTGTCTACAGGGACACCCAAAATTTTCCAAAGCACTGTGTTCCATTGTAGATATTTCTATAAACCGTATTTTGATACGTTTACTTTAAACAAATTTTAATGAAATTGAAATATATCATTTACGTCCACTGCCGGATGTTCCCCATGTAAATTAAAGTAAATACCATCACTGGTTTGTATACAGGGACATACGAAAGTATATAAAAGCATTGCGTTCTATGGAAGGTATTTCTGAGCACCAAATTTTAATGATTTTACTTTGCACAAGTCGCAATATATATGTATATATATATAGTATTCATATGCACAAAAGAATGCCTTCCATAAAATACAATATTATTAGCATTATATTTACAGGGCCACACAAAAATATTCAGATACATTAAGAGGTAGTGTTCGAAAATATCTTGAATTGAATTTTCGTTTACAATAAGCGTTTTTATCACTTTCTAAATGTTTTTAACACATTCCAACAAAGTTGAAAAGTGTTAATGACTTAGGTTTGTGTGTCTGTCTGTCCGTGCTCTATCTCCCGTAAATATTCATGGAATCACAGTTACACATACACTGCTCAGAAAAGAAGAGTTAAACACGGAGTTACACACTCTGTTATAAAAAAGCAATGTTACACACACAATTACACACAAACTGTTAATAAAAATGCAGAGTTACACACAGAGCTACATACACACTGTTAGCAAAAATTTAGCGGTACACACAGCGTTACACACATTGTCAAAAAAAAAAAAAGATTTACATACGGAGTTACACACACTGTTAATAAAAAGGCGGAATTATACAGTTACATACACTGTTAATAAAAAGGCGGGGTTACACACATACACAGTTAAAAAGAAGGCATAGTTACACAGTGAGTTACACACGCACTATTAATTATATACACGGTTAGACACACACTGTTAGTTGCACATAGTTACACACACTTTTAGCAAAAAATCAGTGATACACACAGAGTTATACACATTGTTCAAAAAAAAAAAAAAGAATTGAACATTGAATTACACACACTGCTAATAAAAAGGCAGAATTATACACAGAGTTACATGCACTGTTAATAAAAAGGCACTGTTAATAAAGAGTTACACACAGAGTTACACACACAGAGTTAATAAGAAGGCAGAGTTGCACACACACTTTTAATTACGTACAGGGTTACACACACTGTTAGTTACACATAAGTAAAATTACCCACGCTGTTTGCTAAAAATCAGCGATACACACAGTGTTACACACACAATGTTAAAAAAAAACTGTTAATAAAAAACTAAATTACACATGGAGTTACACACAATGTTAATAAGAAAGAAGAGCTACACACACACTGTTAATTGCATACAGGGTTGCACACACAGTGTCAGTTTCACATAGCGTTACGTACACTGTTAGAAAAGTTCAGCAATACACACAGAATTACACACACACTGTTAAAAAAAAGAAGAGTTACACACTGTTAACAAACAGCAGAGTTCCACACAAAGTTCCACACACTGTTAATAAAAAGGAAGAGTTACACACACTGTTAAAGGTAGAGTTACACATAGAGTTACACAACATTTTATCTTGAAATAGTTATGTGGTATTAAGTATTTTATAAACTATAAAAACAGAACGAAAAATAATGCATTACGCAATGATTATTAACACTTTCCAACTGCACGTAATTGTTGTATCTTATAACTTTGAAAGTTCTGTATCTACGTTATCACACAACAAACAAACAGTAGTTCAGAAAGGCATACAGACAGACTAATTGAATTCCTAATCATTCTTAAACATTGTTTGAAAGTGTTAAAAATGCTTAACACAAAAGAAACCGTCGCCCTTTGATTGTAATTCCAGCCCTTAATCTATCTGAAATTTCAGTGTAGCCCTGTAAATCTTAACGTTAACAAAATCATATTTTATACAAAACATTATTTTAGCAAATTAACAATAAATGCAATTTCTTTATGATTTTACAGTTGAAAGTACAGTATGAAAGTTCTTTAAATGTAAATTATAAAAATGTATGTCCTAAAATGCAACGCATTGGCATTTTTTGCGCGTTCCTGTATATAAACATGTTGTACAGTACCTATTAATGCCCTTTTTATTTGGGAACATTCAATAGTGAATATGAACAACATATATATATATATTTTTTTTAAATTCAGAAAATATTTCCGGTCGCTAAGTGCGGTACACGGACAGATAGACAAATGGAGATTCGGGCACATAGATACAGAAATTGAAAACACGTTAAGACTTAAACAAGAAAGAAAAGTACCCATTGATCACTTTCCAACTGTACGTAATTGTTGTATCGAATAACTTTTAATATTCTTTGCCTACGTTATCCCACAACAGACAGAAGGACTGAAAAATATACAGATAGACTAATTGATTTTAAAATTACTCATTTTGGAAAGAGTTAAAAAGGCTTAACGCAAAATAAAATGCAGCCATTAAATTATAATTACAGCTTTTGATCTCTCTGAATATTTTAGTGTAGCCCATTAAATCAGAAAGTTAATCATATCATATTCTATACAAAACATTATTTTAGAACATTAACAATACATTTCAATATTTTTATGATTTTTACAGTAGAAAGACTTTATAATATATAATTAAATATAACTTTCAAAAAATTCTGTACTAAACCGTAATGCATTGGCATTTTTTTTTTTGTTGTTGTTGTTGTTGTCCCTGTAAACAAACTAGTTGTACAGGACCTATTAATGTCATTTTAAATGGGGAACATTCTATAGGGATAATGTTTATAAAAATAACACTCATAGAACTCAATGCTTTCGAATGCTTTTGGGTGTCCCTGTACACAAACCAGAAGAGATATTCATTCCATTTTCAATATGGAACATCCGATAGTGAACATCAATAAAATATATCAGTTTCGAGAAATTCCATAAATATTTACAGGAGTTCGAGCGTGGGCAGACAGACGAACAGACAGATGGATAGATACACAACCTGAAATCATATTCAATCTTAAAAATGTTAGAAAGTGTTAAAAACGCTTAGTGTAAACGAAAGTACAATTTTAGTATTTTTTTACTAATAGCTCTTAATATAAATGGATATTTTTGTGTCACTCTGTAAATCTAATGCTAATTATGCTATATTCTATGCAAAGCCTTTTTTTGTGCATATAAATAACATATTTCGATTTCCTAAAACTTCGTGGAAAGTAAAGTTATTAAAATTTGATTTATAGAAATATCTCTAATAGAACGCAATGCTTTGGAATACTTTTGGGTGTCCCTGTATATAAATCGGTGGTAGTATTTCCTCCATTTTATACAGGAAACATCCAATAGGGAATTTGACTAACATATTTCAATTTCATTAAGATATGTCTACAGTAAAGGTATGAAAATATGGTTTATAGAAATACATCTCATAGAACACAATGCTTTGAAATACTTTCGGGTGTCCCTGTACACAAACCAGTAGAGGTATAAACTCCATTTTCAATAGAGAACGTCCGATAGTGAACTTGAATAACATATATTAATTTCAAGAAATTCCATAAATATTTACCGGTGTTAGAGCGCGGACAAACAGACAGACAAACCGTAGTCATTAACACTTTTCAACCTTGTTGGAAAGTGTTAAAAATGCTAAAAACTGTTATATCGCTCAATGTAAACGAAAATACAATTCCAGTAAATTTCCAATAAAAGCACTTAATGTAGCTGGATATTTTTGTGTGTCCCTGTAAATCTAATGCTAATCATACTACATTCTGTAGATTGCACTCTTTTATGCATATGAATAACATATTTCAATTTCATTAAAATTTGGTAAAATATAGGAATAAAAATTTAGTTCATAGTAATATCTCTCATCAAACGCAGTGCTTTGAGGTACTTTCGGGTGTCCCTTTATACAAACCTGTGAGGGTATTTACTCTATTTTCAATGGGAAACATCCGATAGTGAACTTGAATAACATTTCAATTTCATTAAGGTGTGTGTAAAGTAACGATAATAAAATATAATTTACAAAAATACCTCTCACAGAACACAATGCTTTGGAATATTTTCGGGTGCCACTGTGTATTAACTAGTAGAAGTACGCACTTCATTTTCAGAAGGGAACATCCTATACTAAACTTTAATAATATTATCAGTTTCAAGAAATTCCATAAATAATAACGGGAATTATAGCGCGGACAGACGAACGCACAGACAGCAGACAAACGGACACACTGACAAACCGAAGATATTAAAACTTTCAAACTCGTTGGAAAGTGTTAAAAACATTTAGAAAGTAATAAAAACGTTTAATGTAAACGAAACTGCAATTCCAACAAATTTTCAATAGCTCTTAGTATAACTGATTATTTTTGTTTGGCCCTGTAAATCTAACGCTAATCATACTGTGTTCTATGGAAAGCATTCTTCAGTGCATATGACTAACATATTTTAATATCATTAAGAAATTATATCATTAAGTTTTTAAAGTTTGGTTTATAGAGATACCTCCATTAGAACGCAATGCTTTAGGGAATAATTTCGAGTTTCCCTGTATTCAGACTAGTGATGGTACTTACTCCACTTTCAATGGGGAACATTCGATAGTAATGTTGAATAACATATTTCAATTTCATCGATATGTGTAAAGTAACGGTAATAAAATATGGTTTATGAAAATACCTTCCATAGAACACAATGCTTTGGAATACTTTCGAGTGCCCCTGTATACAAGCCAGTAGAGGTACATACTCCATTTTCAATACGAAACATGTTATAAGAAGCTTGAATAATATATATCAGTTTCAAGAAGTTCCATGAATATTTTCGGGAGTTAGTGCATGGACACACAGACAATCATACGGATGGACAGACCGACAGACCAAATCCGAAGTCAACAAGAAAGAAAAACCATGCAGTACGAATTGATTAGTAACACTTTCCAACTGTACGTAATTGTTGTATCGAATAACTTTTAATATTCTTTGCCTACGTTATCACACAACAGACAGAAGGACTGAAAAATGTACAGATAGATTAATTGATTTTAAAATTACTCTTAGGCGTTTTGCAGAGAGTTAAAAAGGCTTAACGCAAAAGAAAATGCAGCCATTAGATTATAATTGCAGCTTTTGATCTCTCTGAATATTTTAGTGTAGACCTGTAAATCAGAAAGTTAATCATATCATATCCTATACAAAACATTATTTTAGAATATTAACAATGCATTTCAATATTTTTATGATTTTTACAGTAGAAAAATTTTTAAATATAACTTTCAAAAATTCTGTCCTAAAACGTAATGCAGTGGATTTTTTTTTAAATCCCTGTAAACAAACTAGTTATACAGGACCTATTAATGTCATTTTAAATGGGGAACATACTATAGGGAAAATATTTATAAAAATAACACTCATAGAACAGAATGCTTTTGAATGCTTTTGGGTGTCCTTGTACACAAACCTGAAGAGATATTCACTCCATTTTCAATATGGAATATCCGATAGTGAACATCAATAAAATATATCAGTTTCGAAAAATTCCATAAATATTTACAGGAGTTAGAGCGCGGGCAGACGGACGGACAGACAGATGGACAGATACACAAACTGAAATCATATTCACATTAAAAGTGTTAGAAAGTGTTAAAAACGCTTAATGTAAACGAAAGGGCAATTCTAGAATTGTTTTAACAATAGCTCTTAATATAAATGGATATTTTTGTGTCACCCTGTAAATCTAATGCTAATTATGCTATATTCTATGCAAAGCCTTTTTTTTTTTGCATATAAAACACATATTTCAATTTCCGAAAACTTCATGGAAAGTAAAGTTATTAAAATTTGATTTATAGAAATATCTCTCATAGAGCGCAATGCTTTGGAATACTTTTAAGTGTTCCTGTGCATAAATCGGTGGTGGTATTTCTGCCATTTTATACAGGAAACATCCAGTAGTCAACTTGAATAACATATTTCAATTTAATTGAGATATGTCTACAGTAAATCCAATAGAAATACCTCTCATAGAACACAATGCTTTGAAATGCTTCCGGGTGTCCCTGTACACAAACCAGTAGAGGTATAAACTCCATTTTAAATAGGGAACATCCGATAGTGAACTTGAATAACATATATCACTTTGAAGAAATTCCATAAATATTTATGAGATTTAGAGCTCGGACATACAGACAGGCAGACAAACAGACGGACAGGCAGATACACAAAACTGAAATCATATTCACTCTTGAAAATTTTTAGAATGTGCTAAAAACGCTTAACGTAAACGAAAGTACAATTCTAGCCATTTTTTTTAATAGCCCTTAATGTAACTGGATATTTTTGTGCCACCCTGTAAATCTAATGCTAATCATGCTATATTCTGTGCAAAGCATTCTTTTGTGCATATAAATACCATATTTCAATTTCCAAAAACTTCGTGGAAAGTAAAGATATTAAAATTTGATTTATAGAAATATCTCTCATAGAACGCAATGCTTTGGAATACTTTTGAGTGTCCCTGTACATAAACTGATGGTGATATTTCCTCCATTTTATACAGGAAACATCCTATAGTAAACTTTAATAACATATTTCAATTTCATTAAGATATGTCTACAGTAAAGGTAGGAAAATATGGTTTGTAGAAATACCTCTCATGGAACACAATGCTTTGAAATACTTTCGGGTGTCCCTGTACACAAACTAGTAGAAGTATAAACTCCATTTTCAATAGGGAACGTCCGATAGTGATCTTGAATAACATATATGAGTGTCAAGAAATTCCATAAATATTTACGAGAGTTAGAGCGCGGACAGACAGGCGGACGGACAGACAGACAGACGGACAGACAGACAGACAAACCGAAGTCATAAACACTTTTCAACCTTGTTGGAAAGTGTTAATAACAGTTTTCAACCTTCTTTGGAAAGTGTTAATAACATTAAAGTAACTCCCATGCATTAAATGCATTATCGCATTTAGGGAGTTTGAACATCGCATTAAGGATATAGTACCTGCGACAAAAATTTCCTAAATGCGACGCTGGTATATATTTTCATGTATTACTGATATTTTTTTAATTTCTTGAAAAAAAAATGACACAAAACACTAGTTTAGAACTATGAGTATAATATTCAACCATTTTTTCTTTCTTTTCATAATTATTTGTTTACTTAAATGTCATAAGTTTCCTAAATGCGACAAACTTACCAAAAATCACGTCGAATTTAGGCAAAATGACCTTAATAGTAAAAATTTTCGTCAACAGAAAGCGCTCTACGAGAGCATTTCCATGAAAAATTATATGTATCAAATGTTTAATGGCACATAAATCTTATCGTACGTGTCTGCCATCACCGCAAATTACTATTTGCAAATGAATTACAACTCTGTTAACTGCAGTTTCAATCGGTGTATCTTAGCTGAGGTAAAATAGCTAACACATATATTGCTAAAACATAGTTATAATAGCGTTTTATTCACAAATTCAAAGGAATTAAAACTTCATCTAAGAACAAGTAGGGTCGTAAAACGGAGCAATTTACAGGACTCCGATTTGCATATTTCTTATAACGCGCCTGTTCAGTGTCATCCATTGACGAAAATTTTAAATATTTTATTTTCATTACAAAAAAAAAAAAAATAATAAAAAATAAATAAAAATAATCTCCTTTACGAGAATAACTTTTTCGCAATCCGCGTTCGATTCTACCCATTCCTCCAATTTTTATGAATTTTTTAAATTGTCTACAGACTTGTGGGACACCCAGTATATATATACATATATATATATATATATATATATATATATATATATATATATATATTGTGTGTGTAAAATTTTTAAATGGATATCAAGGATATCAAAGATTACTCAAGTCTAAAATTACTATATAAAAAATAGTGGTGTTCAAATTTCCCTTTGTGAAAATTTTGTTATATGTATGTATATCCTTGCAAAATTTTAGAGGAAGTAGGGCAAAATTACAAGAATTGAGAATTTCATAGGAACCCCTGACTACAGACGCCATTTTAACCCTTAAAATATTAGTGCTGCTTTTTTTTTTTTTTTTTTTTTTTTTTTTTCCGTTAATTTTTAACAGTAAATTCCACATATGGACGTGGTTTCCTGATGTTGAATTTTTAACAAAAAACTTCTACGTGGTAATGGTTGCATTAAAAAAATTGTAGATTGTAGTAATACTCTTTCTATTCGATGTACTTAGCGTACTGATTACTGTATTTATAAGAATGGATTACAAATAACTCAAAGGATTTACAAATAACTTAAAGAATATAAGGACTTTGTATTGCAAAAGCACGGGTGCAAGAGTTTCATTCTCAAAATAAAAGACTCTCACCAGCACTCGTTATCAATAATTTCTATTATGCTCAATCGCATTAAATTAAAGCAAAAATATGATACAAATTATTGATAAAAATACACTGGTGTAAATTTTCCGTCTTGAGACGGAAACTCTTGCACACCTGTGCAAAAGTGTCTTTATAAAATAAGTAGGGTGATTGCACTCATCAAGACGAACAATATTTATAGTAAAATCTAGGATCGTATTCCACTCTGAGTAGGAGAATATAGTGAAGTCAAAACACGACTGGCAGACTCAAGTCGTTATTTCTGAGATCCTTCCCCTCGTGGCGGAGAAGCATCTAATCTCTAGTTCTTTCTAGTTTTCTGCAGCCTGTTACACTCATTGTCACATACACACATATGTAGTTCATACATACATGATGAGGTCATAGTTCACATTACAACCTATATCTGACTATGGTTTAGACTTTAGAGACCAGTGACTTGGCCTTAAACCTCACCACATCTCAATCCACTAGATTTTATTTTTGGGGGCACATAAAATCATTGGTATACGAGTCACCTCTAGACAGCGCCTAAGGTCTCGTAGTGAGAATCGTTGTTGCCGCAGATAGGTTCAGCATGACAACAGGAACCTATGAGAAGTTGCGCACGCGATTCATTTGCCGGTGCAGCATTACACTTGGCTGCCACTTTGAGGAGCTTTTTTGTCTTTTTCTGATGCCAATAAATGAATTTATGCAACCTGAGTTTCATTATTTCTTTCCGTTTTCGCAGTATGCAGTTAATTTTCAACATTTCAACTTACAATTTTCTGCTTGTCAAACTGGAATGCGATCCTAAGTTACCTAGTAAATATTGTTCGTTTTAATGAGTACAATCATCCCTCTTATTTTGTAAAGACCCTGTGACAACACAAAGACCCTGTAGATTTTTGGTTACTTGTAACTCTGCCTACCATGTACTTTTTAAAATGCCGTATGTTCTAATATTTTACATTATACACAACATTCTTATTAATGCATACAGTGCGCTATATTCATCGATTAGATACAGCATTATTGTAATTTATATTCTTTTAATGTAATCATTAGCACGTGAAGATTTTTAGTTAAAAATTCAACTTTCAAAAATCACCGTCATATAAGTATTTTACAGTTAAAATTTAACAAAAAACATCCATTCCTTAATGTTTTAAAATGACATTTGTGGTAATGGATTCTTACGCAATTCTTAATCCTTTTGGTGCGCTCTATTTCTCCTAAAAAATTTTAAGGACCCTTTTGCAAGATCCTAAAGAAACAGTTCATATTTATTCAACCCTTTACAAGGCTTGGTAAATGTAAGGTAACACAACAGAATATTTGCTTAACCTTTTCAGACACAAAGAAGTTATGTTCATTTAATATCGACAGCCATCGGATACAGTGTTACACAATTTAGTGATTTTTTTATTCAATTTCAACCACTAAATTTTAATTGTAGCGGTTGCCTAATCAATTTGAAGATTAATCGTCTATTATGTATGGCAAGTATCACTCCTCAAAATTATTGGTGATAACTGAATAAAATGCCCCTAAATTTGGCATCATTGATCATATATTACATTCCAAGATAGAAAAAAGAAATAAATGATTTCTTTTAGGAGGGGAGGGTGTCTTCTAAGCTTTAAAAGAAGAGTTCTGTAAAAAAAAAAAAATCCGTGGTGAATTTTTGCAGTTAGGAATAGGAACTATATGTGGTATATAATATATACAGTCGGTAACAAAAGTGTCCGAACACTAGCAAAAATTCCTCTGTAAAAAAGTACACTTTATACTGTTTTGTTAAATAAATCCTTGTCGAATCCTGTTCTTAGTCGGTGTAAGAACATGATTCGATAAGGATTTATTTAACAAAATCGTACGAAGTGTACTTTTTTACATAGGAATTTTTGTTAGTGTTCGGACACTTTTGTTACCGACTGTACGTACAACCGTTCTTCAGAGAGATAAGCAAGTGACTCACAGTACGTTGATTCCTGTTTTCTGTAACTTTCTTTCAAAGGCCAAGATTAAGCGTACGTGCCACAAAAATGAATGCTTGCAATAAAAATAGTATGCTTCAAAAAGAGCTTATTACACCCTTAAAATTACACCCTTGCCATTTAAAATTTAATTAAATTTGGGCTTAAGTACATTTCACGTAGCTTGAGAAAGCGTTAAAAATCGAATTAATTTTATCTAACAAGTTTAATGGATTTCTTTCCTTCCATCTATGTGTGTGTGTGTGTGTATGTATATATATATATATATATATATATATATAGCGAAACTATGTAGAATATGAAATTGTCCGGTAAAATGGAATACCGTTATATCTCACCTGTACGGAGCTGTAACTTATCGGAAGCACGCCAAATAGAAATTCACCTAGTGTCAGTGAGAAAAGTAATTTTTTTATCAGACAACTTTTTTAGTTCATCAAGATTCAGACTTTTTCGGGAGATAAATATTAGGAATTCTGTAATCTATTTACGAAGCAGTAAAATGAGTGAAAACCTGGTGCCATTTTTGGTTGTGGAGTTCAGTTAGTTGATAGTCTGATTCCCATGAACTTATTTCTACCAATAAATGATTGAGGTTGATTTATTATGCAAGATGGCGGTTCGAGTAATATGAAATATCAACTATTCCGTATTACCATGATCCAGTGTTCAGTGGGACAATCATAGATCATTTTGAAAAAAAAAAAAAATGTATACTTTTACCACAGCCCGATTTCCGTTAGCTGTATGTCTAATTTTTAAACTAAATAATAAATTAGTATTTTTATTTTTATTTATTTATTTATTTATCTTTTTTTTTTTTTTTTTTTTTTTTGCGTTTAATAAAGCTGTTAATTAAAAATAAGATTTTTTTTTTCTATTAATTTTTTTTTTTAAATAATGGGCACAGTTTTTATAACTTTAAAATTTAGTGAAATAAAAAAAAATGTAATATTGATTTAATTTAATATTAATTATGCACTGATAATATACCGAGTGATCCAAAAGTCATAGAAATATATATATATATATATTATTTAAAAAGTATTGACGTAGCACTATGCAGTTTTCATTGATGTGCACAGAAAAGCATGGGAATTTTTTTTAATTAACAAAATATTTATCGCCAAATTTATTTATTTTTTCCTTCAGGTAGTGCTTTAATTGTAAAATTACTATTTTACAATGGCACAGTACATTCAATAACGAAACTGGGGGGACAATATATGTTCAATGGGGTGGCACTCATTCCCGAGAACCGCCGTCAGATGTTATGCAATGGGAATTTTCATAATGAAGTTTAACTAATAATTCTTTATCTCTTTAAAATCTCATGATTAAAAAAAAAAAAAAGAATAACAGCAGTAATAAGCAGTAAATGTTTATTTTAAATATTCACCAACATCTGAAATCATACGCAACACATCAAAGTCAGATTAATAAATATTCAGAATGGGGTGTCATTTGAGAAGGCAAGTTTCTTTAAAATGTCTGCAATTACTGTTGGTGAAAAATTTAACTAATATTTTTCTTACATTCTTGTATAGATAGATGGATAGATAGATAGATAGATATAAATCTTATATTTTGCTGCGTGTTTCAATAAAAATAAGATAGTGCTACGGTCAATATTTTTGAATAATATATTTTTAATTTTTTCTGTGATTTTTGGATCACCCGGTATTTTTATGATGTTTATATATTCAGTGGTAACATGTTATAACTGTTTTATGTATTTCCTTCTGAAGAGGAATAGTGAGAGATTCGCTTAATATAACCGTTAATCAGAGAACTAAATTAAAAGCAAGTAAACACGATTCCGTCAGCCCCGTCTCTTTCAAAGGACTTTTCCTCCACTGTAATCTAAAAATTAATTTCTTCTTAAATGTTTAATATGCTTTTAAGCAGAAATTTATTTTTAAACAATACTGGTGGAAGTGGCTTTTGAAAAAGACGGGGATGTGAAAATCGTGGTGACTGAAGATGAAAAGTTAATAAACCACGTTATAGAAAAGTATCTGTCAATTGAATTTGCGCTCGCTATGATTTTTCCCGATTTCTGATAAGGTTTTGTGCTTTTTTAGGTGATTCAATAACTTATCACGCATGTATAAAAAAATTCGATCCAATGCGTTTTCTGGGAGAGGGTGGGGGTGGGGGGGGGAAGGGCAATCTCAGTTTATTTAGCAACTGAAGTTTTAAATTAGTCAATATAATTAACTGGTCCAATTAAATTCATGCAATGATGTAAAATGCAGAAGTTTGATCAATTCTTTCCTAATGATAGCTTACAAACATTCTAAGCTTTAAATTTATTTATAAATATCAAGGTCTCTGTCGTAAACATTCAATTAAACATACAAAAATATTATTGATAATATTTATTAAGAATGGAGAGAAAATATTAATTTTTAACAAATAATATTCTTTAATCCTTTCCGGCCCTAACGCTCTAAACAGTGTTGTCAAATTTAGGGACATTTTTATTCAACTGCCACCAATGATTTTTAGGAGTGATATTTGATAGAGATCATGGAGCAATAATCTTTGAAGCAGCATTTCCATCTTTATAATTTATTCGCGAGCATTTTTAGCCCCGCCTTCTTTTCGCACCATAAATTTTGTAAATTATTTCTCTTTAATATGTGACAACAATTAAATAAGAAGAAAATTCTTTTTCAAAATTTCCGGCATGAAAAAGAGGCGGGGCTAATAATGCTCGTGAATAAATTATAAAAGTTGGGAACTCTGCTTTGAAGTGACTGGACAATCGTTACAGTTAAAATTTGATGCTGAACATTGAATAAAAAAAAGGTCCCTAAATTTTCCAACACTGACCAGAGGAGTGAAATTAAATTGGACGGGCAAAGGGTTAAAGTAATAAATAGTACAATTTCTTAAATTTTGAAATGTAATTTTAAATTTAAATTACAATTATTTTGATGCAAGGTTCTCAGCAGTCACTACTTTGAATGCCACAACTATTTTCTTTTTTTTTTCCTTTTTTTTTTTTTTTTTTCAATAGTAATCTGTACTACATATATTCGAAAGAATAATATAAATATTGCTTTATATAAAAAGTGGTATTCAAAATAGTGACTGCTGAGAACCCCGTCAGATGGCGACATATTGAAAATTGCTTTCTGTATTCCTGTTTGAAAAAGCATATCTGAGAGATTCGTTGTATAATTAATTTAAAAAAAATATTTAAAGCAAATAAATATAAAAATAAAAATAAAAATAAAAATACAGATGATAAATAGTCATTCCACGTTATGAAATGTAACCACCTATTAAATCTGGGCTACTGTGATTTTAAATTCTGTGCCATATAGATATATTTTCCTTTTCTTAAATCTCCAGTTTTTGCTTTTTCTACTTGCATAGCTGCCGAGCTTTTAAATTTAGTCCGGAATACTGTTAGCCCCGCCCTTTTTTCAGACCGTAATCTTTGTAGCAAAATTTTTTTCAATGTATAATTACGATTAAATATGAAGAAAATTACTCTAAAATGGTTACGGTGTTAAAAAGGGGCGGAACTTACAGCATTCCGGAATGAATTAAAAAACTTGGCAGCTATGTACTTGATTCAACGATTTTTTACACACATTTTTTTAAATTTTAATATAATATGTGATTTTTGTTTATTGATTTATTTATTTTTTGTTATTATTATTTTGAAAAAGAAGAAAATGTCTGAGTTTATTTAGAAGTTAAAAAATTAAATTAGTCAAAGTAACTAACCGATCGAATTAAATACACATAACGTTGTAAAATGCTGAAATGTTAATTCTTTCTTTCTTTAGTAATTTACAAAGAATGTATTTATATATTTTAATTTAATTTATAATATTTACTCTTTTAAAAAGACTATGTCTTAAAAATAATATCAATAGCTAATGTAACATATTATAGTAATATATGTTTTATACCTTTTATCTTTATTGAACAGATATTTATTTTGATATTCACAAACTACTAATAACTCCTGAGCAAGTGAAGCCAGCCTAGACAACTTTAACAGTTTCATCTGTTGTTTTAGAAAAAAGTCCTATCTTTAGTTGCCAACCATACATCATACAAATTTATATTATATAACAAGGGATATGCATTTATATTTAATATTCATATTCGTTTATAGAATTTGTGATGTTTAATAGATTGGGTGTATATAGTATTTTATATTGAAAAGAGATTACTGTCATGCTTAATCTCTGTTATGTTCAACTTTTATATTTCATTAAAGCTGAGAACTTTTTTTTTTTTTTTTTTTTTTTTTTTTAAAATCAATGAACTCTTTCCTAAACTATATTCAAATAGTTTAATTTTTAAAATATTGTATATAAAACAATTTTAGCAGAAAACAAGTAGTTATACTAAACAGTTGAACTAAATGTAACATAAACGTACTTGCCAACCATCTCATTATGAACCGTACAATTTTTAGTACCCGCGTTTGTTTTCACACCAATAATTTTTTAGAGTAATTTTAGTCTTATTTAATCGTAACAACATTTGGAGAGAATAACTCTAAAAATATAGTGGTGTGAGAAAAGGGGGGTATTTTTAAGGGGCGTTAACAATTGTACCGTTATTAATGAGATGGTTGGCAAGTATGCATAAATCAATAACATAAATCAGGTTTTTAATGTGTGCGTGACTAAATCCTTCTAATATGATATTCATTTTTGCTTTTGTTTGGTTTCGTACCCATTCTTAAATTAATTATATATATATGTGCATATATATCAAAATGTAAATGAACAAATTGATTTAAAAACTGAACACTTTTCAAGAATTCAAGTTTATTTCGGAGAAACAGATTATTAAATATATTGGCATTGTTAGAAAATTTTCCCTCACTTGACCGACAGAGTTGCCAACATTTATAATTTATTCCGGAGCATTTTTAGCCACGCCTTTATTTCACAGCACTTAATTTTTATAATATTTTTCGCTAATATATAACTACAATAAAAAAGAAAATAATAATAATAATTACACTTACAGAGCTGCCAACCTAATCCAGAGGATTTTTAGTAACACCCCTTTTTTCACACCACTTAATTTTTAGTAATTTTTAGTAATTCTCTTCAAATGTATTTCAGATGAATTAAGAAGAAAAATACTCTAAAAAAACTAGTGTGCAAAAAGGAGCGGGTACTAACAATTCTCCGAATTAGGTTGGCAGTTCTGCACTTAAAGAAACGTGGTATGAAAAAAAGGCGGAACTAACAATGCTCCGGTATAAATTATGCAATTTGACAAGTCTGGATCGATAAAAGATTAATGTAAAAAATTTTTGTTAATTAATTTGAAAAAATATGTTGTTAATTCCTTAAAGAAAAGCAAGGGGGATTTTTTTTTTTTTTTTTTTTTTTTTTTTATGATTTTTGAATTGATAATTTCAAAACTATAGTTTAAATTGATATATCTTTTGTAAATTATCATTATTCTTAGTCAAATTTCCAATAACTGGGAAAGTGGTATTTCATACTATTTTGTAAATAAATAAATAAATAAATAAATAATACGGGATTAAAGATCAGAATATTGTTTAAGATTATGTTACTTTAACTTGCAATAATTCTTCGTCAATATCATAATTTAGTGAAGAAGGTACAATTAGTTGCCTTTTCACAAAATTAATATTCATAATCTTCATTTTTTTTGTTTTAATTGGTTATCACATAATCTTTATCAAGAGTATCCAAATAAAGTTATCTTATTCTTTATTGAGATGCAGATTACAGGGCTTTATTTAAATAGGTCCCTTAATTAAATATCACTTTTTTTTTTTTTTTTTTTTTTTTTTTACAGTAAACTTAGTATTACAGGGCAGTCACAGACCATGTTTTTTCCCTGATCCTTCCACCAATATTTTTTTTTTCGGAATTTTTAATAGTATTTTTGCACCATTAATTAAGTACAAATTATCATATAAATATTCTGGTTGAAGAATCCGGGGAAAAAGGCGGGTCTTTAATCACCCGTATTATTCAATCAAATAAAAGCACTACAAACCATTACTAAAGCTTACTGTTAAAAAAAAATACTATATATATATATATATATATATATATATATTTACTAGCAGACCCGGCCGCGTATCTCCGAACTGTTGGCGCACGCAGAACAAATTCACAATTTTTCGCCAGAGAATGCGATTTTCGCCAAATCTGGAAGTGCAAAGAGAAACTTCACGCCGCTTAACCTGTATAAATAAACATCCGGCGTTTTTCTTTCTTTCTTTTTTTATTAGTTTTTTTTCTTCTGATTATTAATGTAGGATTTAAATCGCAAAACGAAACATATCTTGAAATTAAGAAATAGTTATCCGAATAGAGAAGTAGATAATAATGGTAATATATTAGCATTGAGATCCGATTTCATGTATAAGGCCAAAAAGTTTGTAAAAATTGTTCAAACAAATTACAAATTCTTAGTAAAATGCATGAAAAATGCTCATAAGTCCAAATCAGTAGTACGCCATTTTACATTTCAACTATTTTTATTGTCATTTTGTATTTAAATTTTTAAAATGTATGACTTTATAAAATATCTCTCTTACGATGCAGTGCTTGAATTTTCATAAATTATCACCTTATATTTATCTATTATGTATTTTTAAAGAGCATCTTAATCATAATAAAATAGATATTTCGTGTTAAATTTTATGGTTGAAATTCATAAAATTTTCTAAGTATAATTTCCTCCTCGGGCATGTCCATTTCTCATTCTTTACCCACCCCCCCAACCCCAACATACAAAGTTATAAAATAAAACGTTAAACATTTTATTAATGCTATTCTATTTGTTTTTCAGTAATCATAAACAATCTAACTTAATATGTTATACAAATCAAAGTAATAATGATGCGCATAACCATTTTCATCCTATATTTATTGTTACTAATTTCTATTGAGAGCGAAATGTATTCATATTAAAAGGAATGAGTATGATAGAACACTCAACACAGTCGCAGACTGAAATGCCGCACCTCATAGGCTACCCTCTATCCGATTCGATAAATTTGATTTATCGTAATTAAATGACTAATTTTATTAGGATTGTTTTCGTACATTAATTTCCAACACAACTGATCCCCATATTGCAAGTTCGTGGGAAGTATTGGCCTAATTTGTCAAATGAAGGAAACACAATATTTAATTACTAAAGTTTCAAATTAAAATGTTCATATTTAATGAAGTGTATTAAAAAATATATTTTAAAATATTAGTCTGACATGTTTACGACAAAATATTGGCATAATGGACGTTTAAACGAAATTTTGCTCTATTTTGCCATGTTAAAAAGAAAACGTAAATTTTGAATAACATGTGAAGTTTACAACTTACATTGTTCCAAAGCAATATTGTCCTTATCAATGACATAAGTGATATTTAAAAACTGATGCATCCATTTTACAAACTCAATATCTGTAATACACACAGACAAGTCACATAAACCAACCACTAAAAACATAATTTTTGGATTCAGGAAACCTCAAAACATATAAATGTAACAAAAATTCAATTTCGAAAACGTGATCCGAAAACAATACTTTCGCAACCTTTTACGGTTAAAATAAAGTAAATTAGAATAAGAGAATAATTTTAAATTAATTAAACTTTAATTGCATTTATTACATTGATTTTTATTTATAAAAAGAAATGCTTTTATTTAAATTGGGGTAGACCTGTATATTTACTATATATTTTACAAACACAATATAGTGTACTAATTTAGCACAGAATTTAAAACACATAGCACGACATGAAATGACCTTTCAGCAATTCCATTGTATGAATATATCTGAATTCTTTTGTGGGGTTCTGTGTAAACTTCTAATAAAGGATATACATTCTACATTGTATACGAAACATTCTTTCATGCACATAAAATAAATGTTCAATTTTTTTTTTTTTTTTTTTTTTTTTTTTTTTTTTTTGTTTCATCCAAAAATATTAAATTGTATTTACCAGAAAATTCACACATAGACTTAATGAATTTGAATTCTTTTCTTAGTCACTGCACACGAATTACTTAATATTTCATCCGAGTCCCAATATCTATTCTTGAGGTATGGTGATAACAAACACACAGACACACACATTCAGGCAACCGCTAAAAACCTAATTTTTTGTTTCATGATATTTAAACAAATGTAGCAAAAACTCAATTTCGAAAATCTGAATCAAAAATAAAACTTTTCTTACAATATATGGGTAAAATAAACTAAATAATGATGAGTAATAATGATAATCATGTGTGTCACTCACACGACTTTCTTTTTCACCCTGCATTTCAATATTATAATGACAGATTGCACATTAAAGCTTAAGATCAATAGCGTAAGAATGTAAAGTTTAATGTACTTTTCAAATAATCTAAAATAGGTTTAGAAACAATTTTATTTGACGAAGAGAAAGTAAATAATAATTATAATAAAAATAATAATAAAACAGAATAAAATAAAATAAAATAAATGTATTTCAAGGATAATTTTAAAAGCTTTAAAATCATAATATAACAAATATACTTCTTCATTAATCTTGATAAAATAAATTTAAAGGGCTTTCTAATAAATTTTGGCATTAAATTATATTATCTAAAAATAACGATACAAAGACTCCATTGACACATTTTTAACAATTATGATTCAGTTAGCCTCAAAACGTGTATATATAACAAAAATTCAATTTCGAAAATTTGACCCCAAAACAATACTTTCTCTACCATATATGTTGGTAAGAGAAAGTAAAATAAATAAATAAATAAATAAATGTATTTCAAGAACAATTTTAAAAGCTTTAAAATTAGAATATTACAATTTTATTTCTTCATTAATCTTGCTAAATTAAATTTAAAGGGTGGAGGATTTCTAATAAATTTTTGCATTAAATATATTATTTAAGAATTACGATACTAAAACTCCACTGACACATTTTTAATAGTTTATTCTCTTGGGAAAAAAAAAAAAAAAAAAAAAAGATTGCTCGAATCCTTAACGAATCATGAATGAAGTGGAAAGAAGGGTTGCTTTGCGACAGAGAGGGTTTTGGCGCGAGCTACAAAGATTCGCCAGGTTGACCTGTATGCGCCAACATTTCGGAGATACGCGACCCGGCCATGCGTTGCTGTGACTAAGTTATACGTTGAATTATACGGCTGTAAACTATTTAGTACAGTTAAATTATTATTTACGAACAAAGACGAAAACGTTGTAGCCGATGTAAAAACCCACAGGGTTGAGATTTGAAACTTAGGTCAAAATTTGGAAGCGATTGATAAAAATTTTCGTAGTGTTGATATTAAGCACAAATTAATTTTATTGTAGGGTCCTATAAATTTTAATGGAGAAGTGATATATATTATTTCTAATGCTACTTTGGATAAAATTGCTAAAATGACTAATATATAAATTAAATTCTATTAAAATAAAAGTATAAAAGAAACAGACGATTTTAAAATCAATTTTTATGGAGGAGTGAAATATAATATATGCTATAATGGATAATTTTACTATTAAATGACCTCATCATTTTAAATATTTTAAAGAGGGCAACAGCTGTAGTTATAAAAGGGAAAACAATAAGGCTAAACCAGAAAAATAAGTAAATTTGATAAATATTTTAAAACTTTAAAATTGGAAATCTTATGAAATATTGGACATTTAAAGTAAATACATGTATCATTTTAAATACAAAAAGATTTTGGAAAAGTTTAGTGTATTTTAACGAAGTGATGAGAAGTTTTTGAGTATGTTAAAATTTTAATAGTAAATTCAAGTCAATAAAGATGGGAAACATTGAGGATTAAGATAAGAATAATTATAAGATTTAAAAAAAAAAAAAAAAAAAAAAAAAAAAAAACTTTTTATATACCATGCTTTTAAATTTTAATATACTAATAATATACAAATTAAAAGGAAAATGATAAATATTCTATCATCGTTTGAAGTCAAATTTGTTTTCAAATGTCTAAATAAAATATCTGATGTAAGATACTAATATTTTGCAGCGGAATAGATTTCATTTCTGTCATCCTTGGCGAAAAAAAAAGAATATCGCCAAATTATCTGGCGAAAATATTTAATTCCTTTCAAAAATCATGGTTATTTTAACAACTTATATTAAAAGAGTAATGAATAATATGAAACAATATTTCGTACAATACATATTACATGTCATACATACGTACAATGAATAATACATATTACATTTCGTACAATGCATACATCTGGCATGTATATTTTCGTGTTACGCTTTTGATTGCCAAATAATAATAATAATAATAATAAAAGCCAAGGGCGACAGAGTTTAAAAATTTAAAATTAAAATTTTGTCAATTTGACAGCAAAATATTTCAATCTAACACCCGCGATAACTAATACATATCTATACCCAAATATAAGGATTAAAATCGGGAAATAAATTTCCTCGATTTTTAATAATTTCTTACAAAAAATCCAGTGGGCAATTAACATAGGAAATCTTTTTCTTGGCTGCACAGACGGTCAGTGAGTCACACTTCGCTTGCGTATAGAACTCATAGATATAGTATAGCATATATAGAATAGAGTGATCATTGGGGAGAAAAAAGTTATTCCTTTTCATTTGGGAAAAGACGACGTTTTTACCAAAATATGGCCGTCTTTCCCCGAGTGAATACACACGGGAATACATACTAATATTTTAGCAAATAAAATTTATGAATAATTTATTTGCTAAAGGGGAATGGAAGACTCCAGATACAGTTTCAAATTCATATTTCTTTCTTTCTTTTCTTTTTCTTTTTCTTTCTTTTTTTTTTTTTTTTTTTCAATACCACTTAATGGCTGTTTCCAAAGCTTTTATTTTTTATCTTTTTTCGGCATCAAAAATCTTTCTACGATAACATGGGGATGAGAGATCTATATATATTACTATATCTATGATAGAACTACATTAGCACTTTATCAATGTGTATAAAATCTTTAAATTGATTATGACGTCAATTTTCGTGAGATGCATAATTTAACTTTTTATAATTTTTTAACGTTCACGTTTGATTAAATGTATTTATTTTTATGTCGAAAGAAAATGAACTCGTATTTTTTTTTTTTTTTTTTTTTTTTTTTGGCAACAATTAAATTAATGGAACTCACAGATATTTTGGAGCAACTTTAATAAAGGTCTATAATTAACAAATAATTGCAATAAAACAATATTGTGACAATAAATTGAGATAAAAACTATCCTATCTCTCAAGTTGGATCAAACTGCACACAGTGTGCAAAATTTCATCAAAATCAGTTCCTTAGTTTAGGAGTTTACCCCGGACAAACATCGTGACACGTAATTTATATATATATACAGATTAAATTATAAAGTTTTGATCAATGAAGCACAAATAAGTAAAAAACAGGATTAATTTCACTGTATTATCTTCATTATAATATGAATTCAATTTACACTTCAGTCTAAGTAACACGTGGCCGGCTATGCTAACACCAAAAATTTAAAAAGTGGAAATAATTGAATTATACGAAATTTATTAATAGGTTAAAAAGTTGAAGATTCTTTGTGTAGATGGCAGCACCAAATATATTTCAGCTTTCATTTCAACCCAGTCGAAAGGTATCGACATCTGTTAGAATCATTTGGAGTTAACAGATAATTGTGACTGTCAAATAATAACAGACAAATAATTAGCAATAAATTAAAATTGCGACTATAATTTGAGATTTAAACTATCCTATCTCTCAAGTTGGATCGAACTGCACATGGTGTGCGAATTTTATTATAATCGGTTAAGTGGTTTAGGAGTCCATTGAGGACAAACATTGTGACACGAGATTTATATATATTAAGATATATATTGTAAAGCGTGTTCAATTAAGGAGCCGCTAAAAGCACTGTAACAATTAATTAATAATTAAAATTATTAATGAATTGTTAAATTTTAAAATACTTCTTGCTCATTAATTTTTGTCTTAGACTTTAATTTTTTTTTTTTTTTTTTTTTTCACTGCTATATATGATTTTAACTAAAGTTAGTTGAAATTATTTATTTTCAATCATTTATGCGTTTTTCTTTTTCTTTTTTTTTTTTAGAAATTATTTATTTATTTATTTTATTTATTTATTTATGTATTTTGAAAACATTTCAGTGTATATATTTTTTTTAAATTTTAAAGTTTTAAGAGACAAATAATAGAAAATTATAATTAAGTTTTGTGCTAAGATATGTAAAAAACCATTAAATGAAATTTCATGAAGATTCAACAAAAAATAAGACTCATGGAACGTTTTAAACTTGATGAAACTGTCTAAAATTCGTTTTGAGAAAACGGTATTTAAAATTTTTATTTTACAATATATTCAATATTTATCTACAAATGTAAAAGATTCTAACTCAGCATACAATGATGTAATTTGAATGATGAAAATTTTTATATTTTAATAAACTTGAAATATTGAATTCTCAGTCCAGTTTCGCCATTTTGAAAGTCCACCATCGCCTCAAATGTAACTTAAATGAATAGCGTTAAGTAATAACAAGTATATCAAGAAAACAGAGTATTGATTTCAAAAATAACTAGAACGCTCTTCCCCTGCTCGTTTCGCTCACCAACCCTCGCGGCAGCTTACCTAGCAGGCTTTGCCTGCTTCGCTGGTTACAATGTGAAACGAATTTTTTAAAAAACCAAGAAGAAGAATTTAAACGTTTAAGTAAATATATTTCTATTGGAGACTATTTCCCTCAATTCAAAAACATGGCCAAATCTCGTTATATACAGCCGCTAACGAAATGTAAATGAGATTTAATTAATTGTGTTTGATTATATTGATTAGAAACTCGGTCAATTTAAAATAGACTAAAGAGACATTCACATTGGTTTGTGGACGATAAAATCAAGAAAAATAAAACGTATAAGATCATTTGATTAACACTTTCGCGACCGCTGAAGTGAATTCAAGTCATTTTAAAATCTGTAACTCCGCCAGTAGGCGTTTCTGTTGGTTACATAGGTTACATTATTTCTTGACAATGTACCCAATATTCACATTTGTACAATCGATGCATTATGGATACAAATACTTTGATTAGAAAGAGTGTAACTATAATGTATCTTCTTTTATATTATAGATATAAATACAGAAAGAATTGACTTAAAATAATGTAACATAAAAGAATACCGTCCATAGGCGGGGCTTACTGTGAAAAAGACGAAAACATGCGGTCACGAAAGTGTTAATTGAAATTAATATTTAAAAATAAATCAATCAAAATTTTAAAGTTATAACGTCCTATCAAAAAAATTTTAGTGATACAGGTTAAACTTTTCTTTTTTTTTTTTTTTTTTAAATTCAAGGCTAAGACAACGTTTCTTTTTATATTCAAAAAATTAATTAAATAAAAAATTGTACGCATTTTATGTTTGAGGATATCTATTTTAAATTACAACTCAAAGAAAAATGTCGGAGGAAAACGAAAAACTGGAATAAAACATAAAAACAAAAATAAATAAATATAAAAATTTGCCAAATTCAAAATGTTGTTATGTAGTACACAATACAAATTAGTTAATAAATATTTTAGGAAAATCTGACAAGATTTCCACTAAGAGTTTTTGAGTCTATAAAATTTTATAACTGAAATGTTTTGCCTTACTACAGCTATCTCCTAAAATAATTCTTTGACATATAAACAGTTTATTTCATCATGTTTATTATACATTTCTGTGCAAAACTGATAATTTTCATGTTTTTATAAGAAACAGTTTTTATGGTATAAGCTAAGAATACAGAAAAAACACACACACAAAAAAAAGGGCAGCTTTTTTTTTTTTTTTTTTTTTTTTTTTTTGTAAGAAAAAGATATAGTAACTTTTAATCTTTTGTTAGTTTGATTGTAAAAAGATTCAAAACGAAAAACAAATATAAAGGATGTTTGGCCGTTTTTTAAAGATTTGCTAAATTTTACTTTTTACTTTTTTTTTTCAAACTTTATTATTGTTTTAATTTATCTTTTATAATAATAATAATAATTATTATTATTACATTGGATCTTAAGTATCACTCTACATAATTTACTAATTCTCAGGATAATAGTGTCTTTCTAATATCCAAATTGGTATGTTTTTGTGTTCCGTTTTACATAGGATCCAGAATGTTTCTAGCTTTTGGTTGATAGTCATTGAATAATCGAATATTCGGTTAAAACGTTCTCTAGCACAAAATTTCACGGATGACGAGTAAATGCATTTAGACGGTATTATCATTGAAAATAATTTTGCGAAGCCTATTATTACATATCTGCCAACAGCCTAATTTATATTCCGTAGTATTGTTAGTACCCTTTTTTTTTTTTTTTTTCCCACACCAGTCATTTTTTAGAGTATTTTTGTTTATTATTTAATCGTAATTGCGTTTGCAGGTATGGAACACTGGCGCAGAGCTCATACTACTATCAATGAAATAAAATTTTCTACTTCTTAAATCAACGATATTATCAGTAGAGAAATTTCTAAAACAAATACCGGTATGAATTCTAAGCCAGTGTTCCATCCCTGCATTTGGAGAGAAATGTTCTAAAAATTAAGTGATTAATTAGGATGTTTGCAGGTATATTATAATTATTGTTGTTGCTGTTAATATGTTGCTGGCGAATTTCTTTTCTTTAATTCTTTTCTTTCTTTTTACTTTCCGAACACTATAGTGAGGAAAGTATTGTAATCATGTCAAAAATCCGAATTCGAGATTTTGATGTTTCTATACGTTTTGAGGTCCCCTGAGTCCGTTTTCACTATTTTTACGATGATGTATGTATGTGTGTGTGTATGTGTGTATGTGTGTATGTGTGTATGTGTGTATGTCTGTGGGTGAACACGCTAGCGTCTAAACGCTTTGTTCGAATAACCTGAAATTTGGTACGTATATTGTAAGTCACCATAGTACGAACCCTATAGATTTTGGTGAATCTAGCACTTATAGTTTTTTTACAGGGACACAAAGAAAAATTCTTTATCATTATGGCCTATGGGAGCAAAATCTTAAAAGTGCGATAGCATCTAAACGCCTTATTCAATTGAGCAAAAAATTTATACACATATTATAGGTCACAAATACTCAATCTGTATAGATTTTGGAGAATCTAGCACTTATAGTGTTTTTACAGGGACACAAAGAAAAATTCTTTATCATTATGCCTATGGGGCCAAATTTTTAAAAGTGTGATAGCGTCTAAACACCTTATTAATCTGAGCAAAAAATTTTTACACATGTTATAGATCACAATTGAACTAACTGTATAGATTTTGGTGAATCTAGCACTTAGTTTTTTTACAGGGACACAAGGAAAAATTCTTTATCATTATGGCCTATGGGACTAAATTTTTAAAAGTACGATAGCATCTAAACGCCTTATTGAATTGAGGTGAAACTTTATATGAGTATTATAAATCACTGTTGCACTAACTATAAGCATTTTGGTGAATCTAGCATTTATAGGTTTTTACAGGGACGCAACGAAAAATTCTTTATCATTATGATCTATGGGCTCAAAGTTCAGTAGCGTTAAATAAAACATCGTGTAATAGATGGAGAAAAATACTCAAACACTCTATTATGGTTTTCTCTCTTTTGTTTGTTTAACAACTCCTCTTTCTTTACTTTATCTACAAAACTGTTAATTACTCAATGTTCGGAAAGTCGAGTGGAGTCACTCCAGATTTTTTTTTCTTTAAAGAAGTCAATGTAAAATTTCTATATGCGGTTATTTTATTTTATTTTATTATTATTATTATTTTGTCTCCAGATACATTTGCTGTAACATAAGAATTAGTGCAAGAAATTCTAGAAAACTTTACACGTAGTTGGTATAAATCGACACCGATTAGATTTTGCAGCATGCTGCCTCACAGGCAGTGTTGCCAGATCTGGTGGATTTTTTATTCAATAATCACCAATAATTTTGAGAAGTGATACTTGATATGCATAAAAGTCTATCAACCTTCGAAGTTTTCAGGCAAACGTTAAAACTTATTGGTGATTATTGAATAAAAAATCCGCCAGATCTGGCAACACTGCTAACAGGTAGTATCAATGCTACTTTCCATTACGATTTCCGTGATGGCGATAGTGCAACTCTTGTAGCATGGATTTGCTTAAATTGTGATATGACATTGTTATTATGAAAAAATGTATTAATGCAATTAAGTACATGTCTAGCGACAGGTGCTGTTGCTGTGCATAATTTTCACAGAAATAGATACAAAGTAAGAGAGACTAAAGACAATTCAATAGGCCTGGTTTACTGTTTAAAATAGAAAAATAGGTGGACGTAAAAACTGTAAATTGAAAAAAAAAAAAAAAAAAAAAACGAATTTTCAATTGGCAAACATTGAAATGCAAGGCAAGCATATTAAATTGCTTCCTGACGACTGTCGCATTTAAATGGTTAATCATTTAGTCCCTACCCACTCACACACACACACATATATTGTATATATATTTAACGTTATTTTAAGCGTACTTTAGTCATAAAATCAAATTTTATAAATACGTTTTTTATTAAGAAACTAATTTTCATAGAAATTATTAAAACAATCGTAAAGTTTTACAGGCTTAAACAAAGTACATTAAAAAATATTTAAGGTATACTTCATGAAAGTAAGAAGTGTTTAACCGATAACTTATAATAATTTATCAAAATAGATATATATATATACAATCGCACTTCGTGCATTATGCCGTGCCCTCAACATAAAATAAATTATTTTTATTAACCCTTTGTGGTGCACTGTCCTCGTTGTGAGGGCGCAGTTATTAAGTTCCAACTACAAAAACTCCTCCTGGAATTTTTTTAGCAAAGTTTTACTTTTATAACATGGCAGGAAAGTTCTTCAAATTTCTCTTATTTTAATTTTGTTCGTGAATTTCGGTGGCACTGTAATTTAAGTGATCCCAATTACCTTGCGCCGCAAAGGGTTAAAGAGAAAGAAAGGTTAACTTAAGTTTTATTGTTGATCAATATTACCATAATCAGTGTTGTCAGATCTGGTGGATTTTTTATTTAATAATCACCAATAATTTTGAGACGTGATATTTGATATGCATAAAAGTCTATCAACCTTCGAAGTTTTCAGGCAAACGTTACATATAAAATTTATTGGTGATTATTGAATAAAAAAATCCGCCAGATCTGGCAACACTGGCCATGATAAACCGTTTCTAATTGAAAAGTATCGTACAATTTCCAAACAGCATTGTCTAAGATATATTTAAATATGTCTAAAAGGTATATTTTTCCAGTGTTGCCAGATCTGGCGGATTTTTTATTCAATAATCACCAATAATTTTTAATTGTAATGTTTGCCTAATCATTAAGAAGACTGATAGTTTAGAAAGGTTATAAGTTATAACACTTTTATCATAGCTGCCAACACCCTAATAGTCTAAGAGCTAGCAACGTTTTCAAGAGAGAATTTTAAGAAAGCTGGTTCTTTAATATATCTTTCCCTATGCTCTCTCGAACATAGTGCGGGCTATCTGGCTGCCAGTAAACGTTGCGTTTATTAGTGCGCATCACACCTTTACAGGTAAAAATATTGATTTTTAAATCATTTTAAGAAGAATGTTTCCCTTTTCACTAACTTCTAAACGCTATTAGAAACATGAATTTATTATTGCCAGACGTTTTTGTTGTTGACAATAATGTGCCAGATGCCATTTTTTATAAACAAAAAATAATAAATTTCAAACCATTTTAGTATGTCTGTCATTTTAATATTATTTTCTTTATATATAAATAAGTACAAAATTAATTTGCCAGACATTAATTCGGTTGTTTACTCAAACGGCAGACCGATTAATTACTGTACAGTACCCCGCCATTGTGCCAGTTGTTAGAGAGAGATAACAGCAAAGTAGATAGGCGGAAGAGAAACAGGAATAGATTACACTATTTAAAGTATCCTAAGTAATTTTTTTTTTCAATTCTTCGATTATGATAATAATAAAACATTATTATTAAAATTCTTATCAAAATAATAAAAAATAGCTAAACAAATTATTCTTAAAAGACAGAGAAAAATAACGTTTTTTAATTATCAAAATTTGATTGTTTATGGATAACTTTTAAATCATAAAAATCAAATTGTAATCAAATTGTTTTCGCCAGATAATTTGGCGATATTTTTTTTCTGCCAAGGATGACCGATATCAAATCTATTCCGCTGTAACATATTAGTATCTTACATCAGATACTTTATTTAGACATTTGAAAACAAATTTGACTTCAAATTATAATAGAATATTTATCATTTTCCTTTTAATTAGTATATTAGTTGAATACTTACTGTGTAAATATCATCCTTTGAAATGAAATGCTTATGTTTTCAATCGAATATAGAAGTTTGACACTTTTTTTTTTCTAAAGTTTTGAAATTTAAAATTCAAATTTTATCAATTTTACAGAAAAAACTACTTAGTCTAACGCATGCAGACGATAACTAATACATATCTATACCTAAATATGGGGATTGAAATCGGGAAATAATTTCTTTCGATTTTTAATATTTTTTTACAAAAATCCAATGGGCGATTAACATATGAAATAGTTTTCTTGCATCCACGAACGGCCAGTGACGTCATCACTTCGCTTGCGCATTGTTGCTATCTTTCTCACACAGACAGCAATCAACTACTAATAGCTAAACTCTTCTACATACATACTTGTTTTACAGCAATTAATCGGTCTACCGTTTGAGTAAACAACCGAATTAATGTCTGGCAAATTAATTTTGTACTTATTTATATATAAAGAAAATAATATTAAAATGACAGACATACTAAAATGGTTTGAAATTTATTATTTTTTGTTTATAAAAAATGGCATCTGGCACATTATTGTCAACAACAAAAATGTCTGGCAATAATAAATTCATGTTTCTAATAGTGTTTAGAAGTTAGTGAAAAAGAAAACATTCTTCTTAAAATTATTTAAAAATCAATATTTTTACCTGTAAAGGTGTGATGCGCACTAATAAACGCAACGTTTACTGGCAGCCAGACAGCCCGCACGCTGTTCGAGAGAGCATAGGTAAAGATATATTAAAAAACCAGCTTTCTTAAAATTATTGTGTTTTCGACGTTGCTAGCTCTTGTACTATAATTAATATTCCGTAGAATTGTTAGTACCCGCCTGTTTTTTACACCAGTCATTTTTTACAGTATTTTTCTTCTTATTTAGTCGTAATTGCATTTGGAGAGAATTACTCTAAAAATTAAGTGGTGTAGAAAAAGGGGCGGATACTGATAGTACTATGGAATATTAATTAGGATATTGGGAAGTATGGCTTTTATTATCATTTATTTCTTATACTTTTCTTTTCATAAAACATTTGAAGTGATAAAGGTTATGATTTTTCATTTCTTGTACGATCTTAATTTTATGTTTCTATATTTTTGGCCATAACTCTGTTAATACTAAAGAAAAAGTATTGAAAGTGCAGAGCTGCCAACCTAATCCGGAGGATTCTTTGTACCGCCCCCTTTTCCATGCCAGTCTTTTTTTAGAGTCTTTTTTGTTTAATTCATTGTAAAAATATTTCAAGAGAATTACTCTATAAATTAAATGGTGTGGGAAAAGGGGCGGAACTAGCAATCCTCTGGATTAGGTTAGCAGCTCTGAAAGTGTATATTTATCCGCACAGCCAGACTCTCAGAAATTCAAATATGAAACCAAAATTCGGTGTTGCTATTGAAAAAAATCGAATTTGGCTTTCATTTTAATAGGTAGATGACCCCTAATTCAAAATTTCACGCCATTTTGAAAAAGTACACTTAATTTATAGAACGTGCTTTCCTGTTGAATGATATGTATTATATATTTCTGCGTCAATTAACAACGAAATAACATCGGGTGTTGCGTTTATTATTACTATTATTTATTATTATTATTAATAATATTGTTATTATTTTCCCTACTATACATGTCAACTATCTTTCCGTTTTTGTGACACAACTAAATTTCAGAAATCTTGGATGTTAAATAAATATATATTTCAAAGAGTTGCCCGAAACAGTAAGATTTTGAACATTTGGAAGGTTTAAATATTGAACTGTTAAAAAATGCCACAAAATATATTTCCGCAATTTAGACTTTTTTTTCCCCCAAAGTTTTTATTCATTAAAATAATAATAATAATAATAAATAAAAATAAAAATAAAAAATAGACCCTCCAATAAAATCTAGTTTGAGGCCCAACATATTCATTACAGAGAATTTTAATATATCCTATGGAACTTTGGTGCATTAGCATTCTAAACATGATTAATGGATTAAAAGTAGTAGAAAAAATACGAGAAAGTATGTTTGTTTAAAAGAATTTTTGGAACCAAACTTTGATAAAAGAATATCGAATAAAAAGCTGGTTGAAAGAAAGTTTGACTTTACTTTTGAAAAAATACATATTTTTAATTCAAGATTTTGTTGGTGTCACTCAGAAATGCAAAGCGAATAAATTTAAGACTTTATTTGTATCAAAAGTTAAACATTTAAAATATTTTTCTCATTTTAGAATCGTTTGTTTTACTTTAGCATAGTGAGGTTATTTTTGTTAAATTATATCAGCTGTGAAACAGTATTTAATTTAATTTCTCTTAATTTCAATTCAAACTTTTCTCGGAAAAACTGCTAATTAAAAAACAAACAAGCAAACAAATCCCTTTAAATGTTTAGGTACCATTATAGTTTGCAATGTTCCAAATGTTTACTCTTACTTATTTCTTTTGTTCTCAAAGCTAGTAGACATGAGTTGCCGACTTCAAAACTAGGTTGCCTAATATAGTAGTACAATATAGTATAGTACAGTTATAATTTTCAGTGGTTTTCCCCGAAACAAGCGTGAATGTAGGATAAAGATTTCTAATTTGTAAAAAAATGTATCAAAAACCCTAAGAATCGATACCTGAATATTTATTCTATATTGAACAAACCTAATATAGTTTAATTTATAAATATTAAATGGAAATTTAAGCTGTTGTATGAAACCTGCTTCAGAGGTGGCAGGTCCCCTTAAATATCAATGCATTTATAGGAGAAATATATTTATTACATACCGTGAGAATGGCAGATCTTTTGCGAGAGAACTGGTGACATTAGATTTTCTAGCTTTATTCTTTTATAGTCTATATACATATTTTTTAACTGTTATGGATTACATCCATGTATGATTACATAGCAATAACATAGAAATTTATTCAATACGCATGCACTAATATGTCTCACTGTTACTTCTAAAGTGACACAACTCAAATATTATGTTTTTTAAGACAAATTTTGAAATTAGACATGTAAACAAACTATACTACTAGCCATTAAAATTGCTACACCAAGAAGGAATGATAATAACGGAATGAAATTTGTTGGACACATACATTATAGTAGGAAGAACAATTGATTAAAATTTCAGGAAATGTGGAATAATATGTACTGAGAAAATAGAACATAAAGCACCTCTGTGAGTAATAACAGCACTTATCTGACTAGGCATTGAATCGAACAGCGATTGGATGACATGTACGGGTAGAGCACTTCATGAAGTTTTAACACGATGCCACAATTCATCGATCGAAGTTACTGGTGAGTGGTGGGGGGGGGGGCAGTCGCTTTTCAACGATTAAACAGTCATTTTCATTGGTGCGAGATCAGGAGAACGCGCTGGCCAGAGCAACAGTCGAACACATTCTGTATCAAAGAAGGTCCGGATAATACAAACAACTTGCGGTCGTGCATTACCTTGCTTAAATTTTGCGCTACGGAGACCTCGAATACAGGGCAGAGGGTCGGGCCTTAACTCATCAGAAATTTAATGGCCGCTGTTCAGAGTGCAAGGAAAACGAACATGAAGTAATCAAAACGTGTATCTAATGGGAACCCGTAACATCATTGCGAAAGATGGACAGTATGATGATGTCGAATCCCAGCTGGCAATGTGCATTATTCATAATGCCGTTAAATACGGATAAGGCAATCTTGATGCTGTAAACAGAATTGTGATATGTCTGAAAAGTGACTTCACGCCATTCCTGCGTCCAGGTTCATCGTTGATCACACATTAATGGCGCCCATATCAGTGATGCAGTTTTGAGGGTAATCAGAATTTTGAACCGCATACTGAGTCACCACCTGGATTGATGGTATGTAGTACCATTGGATACACGTCCTGGTCACCTCTTGTTTTCATTCCCGCCACTCTGAATACCAGCCATTACATTTCTGACGAGTTAAGGCCAATCGCTCTGCCCTATGTTCAAGGCTTCCGAAGCGCAACATTTAAGCAGGGAAATGCACGACCGCAAGTTGTCCATATTGTCTGGACCTTTATTGATGCCGAATGTGTTTGACTGTTGCTCTGGCCAGCGCGTTCTCCTGATCTCTCACCAATGAAAGTGACTGTTTAATCGTTGAAAAGCGACTGGCCCCCCACCACTCACCAGTAACTTCGATCGATGAATTGTGGCATCATGTTAAAACTTCATAAAGTGCTCTACCCGTACATGTCATCCAATCGCTGTTCGATTCAATGCCTAGGCAGATAAGTGGTTTTATTGCTCACAGAGGTCGCTGCTTTATGTACTGTTTTCTCAGTACATATTACTCCAAATTTCCTGAAATTTTAATCAATTGTTCTTCCTACTATAATGTATGTGTCCAACAAACTTAATTCCGTTATTATCATTCCTTCTTGGTGTAGCAATTTTAATGGCCAGTAGTGTATTTCTATTTTAAAGATATAGATAAATAAACCAAAATCTTTACTTTTAGAGTGAAAATTATTAATTTACTTGAATATATATTACGTTACATCTGATCATTACTTTCTTCTACATACATAAGAAGAAAGTATTAAATTCGTGAAGTTTTTCGATCTCCGATTTTCCATGGATATACACGATTTGACAATTTTTAGAAAATGTCTGTCTCTGTGTGTGTGTTACCACTATATCTCACGAACCAATGAACGGACTTTAAATAAACTTCATATTTAGTTGGACCTTGACTTAAACTGGTGCTGATTACAGTTAGCGACCAAACACTTGTTCATCCCGTTTTCTCATAATTTTTAATATACCAGTATAGAAAAGCATTTCGTGTAAATGTACAGAATAGGAATTATTTTTACTAAATTAATGTGAAACTAAAAAAACATATTTATAATAGTAATAATCAGCCAGAAAGTTTTTTTGTATGTGTAGGAGCATCGTTACCCTCTGGGGGCAGGTTACCCTCGGGGTAGATAAATATTTAATAGGAGTACTTTTCAAAAGAGTTTATCAATACCATTAAATGATTGGTTGAACCACAAATATGGAATAGTTGAAATAAAGTTATTGATATAGCTTTAAAAAAATTTGAAAAAAAAAATGTATTTTTTCAGATGTCATCTGTAGGGCACAAAATTGACTTTTTTCCGCACTCAGTGTTGAACTTCTCTGAGATAAAAACCGTCTGTATTCATTATGGTAAATAATTTGCATTGCGTGAATTTGAAGGAAAAAATACAGAACAAAGTTTTATGATGGCCATAACTTACTAGTTTGGAAATTTATTGACAATAGGTTACTATAATGTCATACACAAAGAATTTAAAACTTTCCTAATTCTATGGATTTTTTAGCTATGTCTTTTTAATGACTGAAGAATGAGAAAGTATGTCTGTGTGATTCAGTTACATTAACTACCTCAAAATTACGTGTTCTGAGTTGTATCATTTTTTATACATGTATAAATGCATGTGCGATATATTTAGGATATAATATCTATCTATCTATCTGTCTATATATATATCATCAAGAGTTGCACTATTCTATCTTATAGACCACTATTTTTTTCCAATTATTATTATTATTTTTTAATTAATAACATAAATTCTAAGATTTGTTAAAGCCAAGTTTATTATTATAAAACAGTGTTATTCAAAACACAGGATGCTGTGAATCCCGTATCACAGAATAAAATTTTCGTTCAAAACATAAAAAATAATCCTTTATTCCTAAAACATCCCAAGAAAATTGCTTTTCTTCAGTTATGTTAGAACATATTTTATAAACATATACAATACTAACGAGATTTATCAATGCTTTGCATACATTATCCTTAATATTGGAAACTGAAATTTTATCATGAACGATACTCCACGATCTTAATTTGAAACTTTTCCAAAATTTAAGTATCAAACTATTTATTGGCTGTCTATTCAAGATGCAACCCGCAGTACTTCTTAATTAACTGGGCATTGTTCTAAAATTATTAACTATTTTGGCTGTTGAAATACGCTCATTAATTTTGCTAGAAAAGTTTCCAAAAGTTTCATTATGGACATTAATATGGCTCGTGCTTGGCATCAAAGCTGTGCGATAGCGTTTTAAAAGAGTACTGTCCCATAGTCTGTCGATTTATTCAGTGACTTATTTAAGGAATATTACGTCAAGCCTTAATGACATGATGTAATGTGGTAAGCTGAAACACTTTTCATAGAATAAATGTACGAGTGATTGAAATAGATGAAAATAATGTTTAGAGAACGTCTTTATGAAATAGAAAATTTATCATTCTGAAAGAGAGAAACATTACCAATTTTCAGAAAATATCATGTATAAGATTTATTTATACTTGTATGATCACTAATAAATAACTGAGACTGCAACTGTGTTTGTTTGGAATAAAATAAATTAGCAAAAACTTTTTTAAATATTCTATTTTCAAAATTGTTTGTATTTCTTGTAATTAATTTCTTTTCTCATTTCAGTTAAGCCGATATACACCAAAAGTATCCGCGCACTAGCAATAATCCCTGTCAAAAAAAAGTACACTTAATACTGCTTTGTTAAATATGTCCTTGTCGAGTCATGCTCTTAGTCAGTCTAAGAAAATGATTCGACAAGGATTTATTTAACAAAACAGTATTAAGTGTACTTTTTTTATATCAGATTTATTGGCTAGTATTATCGGATACTTTTGCTGCCGACTGTATTTAATCTCTAACTGTTTGTATGTGGAAAGTGTCAGAAAATGAGTAATTTCAGTACATCCTGTCACCTTATATAAATCTAAATTTAATAAGTATCAAACTGATCTTTTCAAACATCCATATCGCATATCGTTTGGTGAATTTCAATGAATAGTTTTTGGTGAATAATTTATATACCAATGTTAATGTTTGGTGAATAATTTGCAAATTATAAAAGCTGATCTGTAGTCTTTCTGTAATTGAGGAAAATTCTTCCATTGCAACGCTGCCTGTCGGCTGATATGTAACCAAATTTAATAAGCATGTGCACTTATGTGCAGTAGAAGCTAGGGTATGGCCTTCCCTTAAGCAAGGAAAAACTGAAACACGGGAACGGCCCCTAGTGGCCTTTATGCACCAAAATTTAGCAAGTACTGTGCATTTATAAGCAATAGAAGTTGAGGTATAGCCAGTGGCATAACTAGCCAAAGTGCCGCCCGGGGTGGATGTATATTTTGCCGCCCTTAAAAAATCTAAAAATACTTTAAAATGCAAAAAACTGGATAATGCAGGCATATATGTAGGTGTTTATACTAATAAATGAATATGCATTTGTGCATCTGCCTGTGCAACTATAGTGTATGTAAACATCCAGACATCGCAAAACAATAAAATTTGGCAATCGGGGATATCGGACAATAGTGGGGAATGTAACATAAAAAGAAAAATTATAACTTTGTTAAATGTTTAATGCAAACTTTGAAATTTTAACATTTGATGCTTTTTTGCTAGACTTCTATACGACATATGTTTCAAATTTCAGAAACTTCTATTATATTTAAAATACTTTTTAATACAACTCAGTCAGTCACGTATTACAGATATTTTAACGAAATACATTTTAAAATATTTTTATCAAAGCATTGGCAAAAATTTTCAGTGTATTATCATTACATTACATTAGGGCTGGTGTTTAATGCAACATGATTAGTTGGGCGCACCAGCAAACGGGTGTCTGCTCTGCCAGCAAACAAATTGTATATGTCTGACTCGGGTAAAAAGTTCTGCAGGTTTCTGTAAATGGGAGTTTTCCACGTGTTGAAATTTTAGGGGTCGCGAATAGCTTGATGATTTTTGCCATGATCAGAACTGTTTAGAGCATTTGAAGATTTTACTTTTGTTTCTATCTATAGTAAATAATTTTACTGATACAACTTTTTTTTCTAGCAGTATATAAAGCTGGTGTTTAATGTAATGAGTTACGGTCGCCAATAAGTGTTTGTTTGTATGGTGGGAGAATGAATAATTTCTAAATGTTTGCTCACATTGAAGGTACCACAGGCGACTTCAAGTGGGAATTTGCCGCGATCAAAATTTTGAAAGATCGCTAACAAAATGGTAATGTTTATTACAGTCAGAATAGTTTAAAGAAAAACACTGAATTGAAAGATAAGCAGTCTAATCTGAATAGAGATTTGCTACAGTCAGAATTTTCAGGCGCTGCGAACTAGTTGGTTGCCGAAAGCGATTAGTGAAAGAGAAAATAAAATGTGTGAACAATTCATTTGCCCAGATTTATATAACGAAGATGTGTAAAAACTATCTATTTGCGACTAGAATTTATGTGCCTTTCTCTTCGTAAACTCCTTGAATCAACAGACCAAAATCATTTTTAACCATAAAGTATAAAATCTTGCTCTATAGGTAATATAAATATATTATATAGATTTTAAAACTTCTTTACACACCATAAATTTTAAGCCAGCACAACCGGTTTCGAAAGGACGTAGCCTTTCTTCATCAAGTGCAAAAAAACACGTGCTACTGCCTTGGAGGCAAAAGCAAGACTGATGCATTGGCTTTTTTGCACCTGATGAAGAAAGGCTACGTCCTTTCAAAACCGGTTGTGCTGGCTTAAAATTTATGGTGTGTAAAGAAGTTTTAAAATCTATATATTGATTGTACACCAGTTTTTAATTTAGTTTTGGTGATAGATATATTAGTCAACCTTTTTCGGCTAAATCCAGATCTAGACCATAGGTAGATTTTGATGAGCTTTAATTCTGAAAAGGATTGTTGAACCAATCAACACTAATTGCATGAGCTATGAAGACTTTTAAAAGCATTATAATATTCGACAATGAATCAGTAAAACTAAAGTGCTGGATAAACTGAAGAACTTGAAAAGACCCTTTTATATCTTCAGCACCATCAGCAATTAAATAATTTTGAATCGCTCGCTTTTAATATTTTCATCAAAAGCATCTACATCAACAATTATAGTCTTTATCTGACAAATTGTATGAAATTAGAAAAGTGTATTATTTTGAGTTATTATATTGTCTTTAGAATTTAGGGTCGATTTCTTCAACCAGTCTATCTGTCACTGAATTATTTTATCTTCTTAGCTCAACATCGTAAGATAAAGCGGTATCAGTGGTGGATCTAAGGGGGGAGGGCTAGGGAGCTGAACCCCCCCTCCCCCCCAAAAAAAAAATACACTGACCTTCACAAATGAATATTACAATTGTAAATTTTTCATTGATCTCGATCTGGAATAACATCTTGAAAAATCTTAGACACCCCCCCCCCCCCACAAAAAAAAAAAAAGTTAAGTTCTGGATCTGCCACTGAGCGGTATCAACAAATTCTTCATTGCTCATACCTTTCCTTTTTCCAAACATAACGCTCTGCATTGATTATTATATTAAAACAGATTTTGGTTAAATAAATCAATGCATCACCTGCTGTTTTGTTTTTTTTACTGTTGCCTAAGCAAATGGATGTTCTAAGAAATGGTGTTCATATCATCTCACTAATACTGTTTATTTATGTCCGTGAAGATGATTTAATTTAATGAATAAATATGTGCGGCCGATTACATCTAATTTTCAATTATCAATTCTTCATAGTGTTTGAATTTCTTCTGTGGGAGCACCATACACTTATTTATTTTTTATTTAATTGAGAGAGAGCTAAGATTATTTCTGTCATGCTATCTCTTAAATTTGATTTTAACAGCAAAATATATAAAATCTATTATTTCCGCAATCGTAACATGTTTAGATATTCGGATTTTAAAACAAAAAATACTAAATATGCTAAAGTTTTAAATTAATAATAAAATTTTAAATTTAGGAAAGTTTTGAAACAGGGTATCAACAATCGAAATTCTCCCCCTGATTCTTCCACCGGGATTTTTCTGCCGGAAAATTAGTAGTACGTTTACACGATCAACTAAGTAAAAATTATTATATAAATATACTGGTGGAAGAATCGTCAAAAAATTTTCAATTGTCGACAACCTATAAAAAAAAAAAAAAAAAAAAACATGTTTTCCTAAATTTTTAATTTGCGAAGAATCTCTTACAAATAATAAGAATAACTTTTCAAAATTTAACTTTCAATTGATAATGTAATTTCAGGGTGACAGGGATCGTGACACTTCCCCTCCTCCCATCCACTTAATGGTACACCAGCAAACGAATATATTTTATTATTTCTTCAAGTTTTTTGTGGATACATTATTATTGATATATTAAGCCGATATAACGATAGAACCGCATTTTCAGAGCCAGGAACACTTCAGCTTAGGCCTCAACTTTCAAGACAAAGTTACATTTTGAATCATCTTCTAATAGCATATTTTCAGCTGCAATGCGAACTCATATATAGAAGGTATATACGTGAAAATATTGCGAATGTTAAATATTTTAAGCTTTAGGTGCTCCCTGAAAAGTAACTCAGTTTGCCTATTCGAAAATCATAAAGAATATTCCTTAATCATTCGATAATCATGAAAAGTGCCTCTTCCAGCGCGAGAGATTCTTCAGCGCTCTATTTTTTTTACTACTAACTAGCATATTGCCTTCAACTGAAATGCAATATTTCTGAAATGCAATGCCTTCAACTGAAATGCAATATTCATTCAACTGAAATTCAATATTTCTGGTTCCAGTTTTGTAAACAAAGCAGTACTCAGGTCTCATTTTAATATTCTCCGTGCAGTTATTAAGGAAACTCGTACCAACATCGCCAAAATTGAAAAAGATTTATTCTTTCTCCACTTAAAGTTAGCTTTTGAACTTCCTAATTTTATGTTGATTGATCACAATTCCTGGATTCATTGTGACAACCGTTCTCGTAAACACTCAATTAAATTACATGATAAATTCACCCGGCTTCGTAATTCACAGAGTCCTATTTATTCGAACGACTTTCCTGTTGTCAATAAAAATGCAATCGTTAATCTTTCCAGTACTGATATTTCCTATAGTCAATATTCTGTTCTCAAACTCAATTCAAATTTTGCCATTTCTAAACCTTCTTCTTTTCGTCAGTTAATTGCATCGGTTGAAAAAGCTTTCAAAAATTCTCGACTGACTGACCAACAGAAAGAAAAACTTCGTCATTTAATCCTTAATAATGTCAATTTCAACTCTAAAAATTTTAAATCAAATCTCAGCCCTGCAGAAAAAAACGCCTTGAAGGAATTAAAATCTAATGAAAATATCATCATTACTAAAGCTGATAAAGGTGGTCAGATTGTTATTTTGGATAAAAAACAATACATCGAAAGTGTTACCGAACTAATTAATGATGGCCCATACATTCCTCTGCCCCGTGACCCCTCTCCTCAAGAATTAAATAAAATTAAATCTGCTATAAATTCTTGCCCCTTGTTATTGAACTCGACTAAATCCCATCTTACCCCTTCTATTGCTAATTGTGCCAGATTTTATGCTTTACCAAAAGTTCACAAACCCAATATTCCATTTCGTCCAATAGTCTCGAATATCGGTACTGCTTCCTATAATTTAGCTAAATTTCTCACCACAATTTTTGCTCCACTTCTTGCTGCTAATAGTTATACTGTTAAGAATTCCATAAATTTTGCAAAAAATATTCAAAACTGCCCTCACACTAATCTCACTATGGTTTCTTTTGATGTAAAATCTCTTTTCACTAATGTTCTAATAAGTGGCGCCCTCTGCTGTCTCGAAAATAGATTAAAAGAGTTTCATTTCACATCTTTTGAAATACAAGAATTAATTTCTCTTACCCGCATTTGTTTATCACAAACCACTTTTTCTTTCCAAAATAAATTCTATCGTCAGTCTGAAGGTTTAGCCATGGGTTCCCCTCTCTCCCCAATTCTCGCAGACATTTACATGCACTATTTCGAAAGCAAGTTTTTTAAGAAAATATCTTTTCCTTTTTGGACCCGTTACGTTGACGACACCTTCACGCTTATCGACATATCTCATCACAATATTGACCATGTCTCAGAAACCTTAAATTCAATTGACAGTAATATCCAGTTTACATATGAAATAGAAAATAATGGTTCCCATCCATTTCTTGATACCCTCGTCTCTCGCACTGTAAATGGATTTTCAACCACTGTCTATCGTAAAAATTTTGCAGTCTCCCTTCCTCCCCATGCGCGTTCATGTCACCCACCTAACCAAAAAATGGCTGCTTTCTATACTTTTGTAAACCGTGCCCTTAATATTTGTTCAAATCCTATTTTATTGAAATCTGAAATTAAATACCTGAAAGCCATCGCAATTGACAGAGGTTATGACCCTTCCATTATAGACAAAGCTATCCAAAAATTACAACTCCCTCGTATTTCGTCTACTAAATCAGTCACATCTAATATCAGTATTGTTTTACCCTATTTTTCTAAAACCAGTCAAACCATAGCTAAAATTCTCAAACAATATGATTTTAAAATAATATTTTCGCCTTCCAGTAAACTCACCTTTTCTCAATTAAAAGATCCTATTGATATGCATAATTCTTGGGGCATTTATAGTATTTCCTGTCAGTGTGGTTTATCATATATTGGCCAAACTAAACGCAGTCTTAAATTTCGTCTAAAAGAACATATGAATTACGTCCGCAAACAAGAAACCAATAAATCGGCTATTTCTAAACATTGCTGGGAGGAAAATCATAATTTTAAATTTAATTCAGCTAAAATAATTTGCAGACCTAAATCCATTCATGAACTCGATTTCTTTGAAGCTTTTTATATTTATAAAATTTTAAAAACCTTGTAAATTGTGATTTCGCTGTTCCCTATTTGTCTGATTGTTGGAAATTTTACATTCAGTCCACATTTTCTTAATTTTTCTACTGTTTACACAGTTACACATTCCTTAATTCCTATTGGCCACACTCCCCACCTCTTCCGTAATCCTATTGGTTGAATTAAATCCGGTCCCTCTCCTATATATACGAGCATTTCTCCAAATTCAGAATTCTTTTTGCACTGAAGACGGTACGCTTTAGGCTACCGAAACAGCTGTATGCACCTCAATAATTTTTCTTTGGCGTTTCTGACGCAGTAGTTTATTCCTGTTTTAATATTACAACGCCAAGTCTCCTGCTATTATTAGCATATTGCCTATTACTCACAGAAAAAATTAATATTCTCAATCAAGAAAAGGCATCTATTAAACCAGGTTTGTAAAATTATATGTTAGCAAAAATTACCAATTCTTTAAAAACTAAATTTAAATAAAAAATGTTCCATGTATTATTAAGATACAGATCTGTGTAATCAGAAAACGGCCAAAACCAGAAGAAAACACATTGCAAACGTTCGATGAATATGCATCGCATACGTATATCTGATCGCTTTGTTATTCCAATCAAACAGTTTATTTTTATAAGGCTACGTGAGAGAAGAATTTTTATTATCGCTTACAGACCTTATGTTTGTGATTATAAAGTTTAAAAAAATTTTCTCTTGTTTTCCGGTAGGTTTATCCTTTTTTAACTGAAAATTAACAAGTCAAGGAGCAGGTAAACATCTGAATTACTCCCCTGCTCTCCCTCCTGAAAGTCGGCTCCGTGGAGTTTCAGTTGTATCGTATTTACTTTACCGGACATCGATCACTTAATACCTCTTTCAATAAGTTTTCTCTAGCAAACTCTGCAATACACTTTGAGAAAAAAAAATAGATAAATAAATAAAATTCAAATCAAAGTTTTGTGAAATAATAAGATAATAAAAATATTTTTTATAAGAAATATTTTCTATAAAAATATATAAAAAAAAATATAGAATATTTATAATTTCATTGAAAAATATTTTTCAAATTCAAGTTATATGTTTGAGATAGCATTGAAGTTGAATTTTCAGGTATATTTTTAATGGAAATTACCAAAATGCCGCCCCCAAAATCGTGCCGCCCGGGGCGGACCGCCCCCTTCGCCCCACCCTTGTTACGCCACTGTATAGCCTTCTCGTAAACACGGAAAATTGCAGCATAACAGTGTCATCTATCTACAAATTTGTATCCAAATAGAATCAGCATAGTTTTTTAAAACCTGTCAAGTTTTTTTTACAGTGTAGAAGCTGCGATATAACCATACAATAAATGGGGGATATTGCAGCATAGAAACACCGCCTTTTGGGCGATATATGCCAAACACTAATGAACACCTTTTCTGTCAAAGTCCAACAAAATATGAGAATTGTAGAATTCCATCCACTACTAACAGAGATAAAATTTTGGTAACACACGCAAATACAGACATACTCACACATTTTCTAAAATTGGTAAAATGAGATTTAGTACCTCTCAAAACATATAAATCCATCGAAAATCAAAAATGAAAAATTTTCATAAATCTAATACCTTTTTTTATTATGTTTATAAAAGAAAGTAAAAATGGGTTATTACAATAATTCAAATTTTTCAATTTACAAACTTATCTCTGTATGAAATGTTTTCAAACATTGGGAATTCGAAGAATTTGGTATTTCTCTTGTTTTTCGGTGAAGATTGCTTTAAGACAACATTTTGGAGGCCGGTAACAAATTGAGCAAATTCAAAAATGTTTGTAATCACCCCGTATCGTTAAGTGAACAAAATGGTCTGTAACTTTAGGATATGTTAATATAGACTCAGTAAATTTTTTGAATGGATTTGTGTGACGATAGCATGTTAAATAACGGAGATATGAGCATTTATTTTAAAATAAAATAAAAATGAGCACTTTTTTGTTTATATTATACAGCGTTTTAAACGAAAATTATTCCCACTTTCAGGTAATTTGAAAAAACACTTTTGAAATAATATACTGTAATTGGATTACAATTATTATAAATATCTCATGAAATATGAGCATTTTTATGAAAAACTTTTTCACTGCGCATGTGCAAAAGATAGAAGAAAATTTATTACATATGTTGAAAACTAGATGTATTGTGCAACTTTTGTCAAAAGCTCATTTGAATAGAGTGAAAAATAAGTAAATTATTGGCAAAAGAATTAGCTGGATTTTAGGTATTTTGTAAGACTTGAAATTTCATAAGTGGTTTTTCACATGCCGCATAATTAATTTGAAGATACAATTATTTCAAACACTTTGCACACACACACAAACGTCCTTTTTTTTGTGAAAAACACTTTATAATCTCACAAATCTTAGTAAATAAACAAAAAATATATTATAGTTATAAGCTTATAAGGGGTTTTTCACAAAAAAGTACTTTTGGAGAATGGTTGAAATAATCGGATCTTCAAATTAACAACGCGGCATGTGAAAAAAACCTTATAAAATTTAAACTTTTGGAAATACCAAAAATCTAGCTCGCTCTTTTGCCGACTATTTGCTGAATTTTTACTCTATTCAAATGAACTTTTGACAAAAGTTGCCCAATATATCTAGCTTTCAACCTATGTAATAAAGATGTTCCTATCTTTCCCACGTGCTCAGTGAAAACGTTTTTCATGAGACATCTAACATAATTGTAATCCGATTGCAGTATATTCTTTCAAAAGTGTTTTTTCATATCATATTACCTGAAATTGGAAATAATTTTCGTTTAAAATTCTGTATATTATAAATAGAAAACATGCTTTTCTTTTCTTTTCTTTTTTTTTTTGAGTTTTAAAATAAATTCTTATATCTCCGTTATTTAACATTCTATCGTCACACAAATTCATCCAAAAATTGTACTGGGTCTATATTAACATATCCTATAGATACAGATTATTTCGTTCACTTAACGATACAGGGCGATCACAAACATTATTGATTTTACTCAATTTGTTACCGTCCCCCTAAATGTTGTCTTAAACCAGCTTCAGTGAAAAACATGAGGAAGACCCAGTTCTTTAAATATCCAATGTTTGAAAACATTTCATCGAGAGATAAGTTTTTAAATTGAAAAAAAAAACTGATCATTTGCAAACCTTGCTAAACTTTTGAGCAGGAATGTATTTGTAGAAAATCACTAATTTCATAATTTACTTCATTTTCATGTGCCTTTGTGACTGATATTGATAATTAAAAATTATAAAGAATTTTTTTATATGGGATAATTATCACTTTGATAAAGAGGGATGTAGCCATACTTTCAGAATATATCATTAGACTGATTTTATATATGAGGCGTGAAAGATTAATTCATAGAACTAAATTTATAATTTATAGACCCATATTTAAACTTAGTTTGAAAAATACAGACAATTAAATATATAATAGAATATTATAGATAATCTTTTGGTATTTTTTACTTCTAAATTGTAAGAAAATGTTAATTTACTTTTTCCATATAAGCTGCTATCCATTTTCTAGAAATGTAATAATTTATCGATGCAAGTAATTTTGGAAATATCAAACCCATTCACTAAAATACTAAAAACATTTATATAAAACAAATCTTTACTATTATTATACCTTACTATCAGGCTGTGATATTAGGCTACTATAATAATGCTTCAAAAGTCATAGTTAGTTAAAAAACAATAATTACAATCATTTAAATTATATATCACTATTTTTTATGAGTCTCTTAAAAATTAAATATTTACCATGCCTCTTTCTGCTTAATATAAAATAAAACTTTTAGTGTTGAAATCCTTTTATAAACACCCATATGTTATTTAAGTTTTGAAATGCTTTTTGCAGGGAAAAAAAAAAGTTTTGGCGGATAATATAAACATGCAATTATATGTCAATCTCAAATATAAAGTTGTCACAACAAATATTCTCGAAAGAATAACACTCTGAATTTTTCCATAGCTCAAAAAAATAAATAAAATATTTTCTATATTTGAAAAAATATGGAAATTCTTGTACGTGTCACGGATTTTTTTTTTCTTTTACTTCAGTGTTTGAATCTCTTCCACTTCAGCATAAGTTAACCTCATCAGAGACAAACAACAACAATAAAAAAAATCAGAATACATTGTAGAAATATTTCTTTTGTATGCATATGAAAATGATGAGATATAGGGATCTATTTCTACATATATTTATGAGTTTTGTAAATATGCTGCCGATGTATTTTTGAATATTCTTTACATGTTTACTCTTAGAATTTGAAGAATATTTCATGGACTAGAATATACAATGTATTTTCAAAAGTAAACAATAGTGAGAATATTAGGTTACATCTCATGAATCCAAAACATTTCTTCGATTAGTTTATACGTATTTTGAAGATTTATATGAATATATACATATTTTTAACTTTTGGTGAAAATATTGTAGATTATCTAATACTATTATAAAAGATACTTGAAATTTTCTTTTAATTATGTTTCTCATTGAAAGAGAGCCTTTTTAAGAAATAGAAAGAGACCTAATAGTTTTTTTTTTTTTTTTTTTTTTTTTTTTTTTTTCTGTAGTCACTAGATTAATACTTTCAAGAATAAATAACTTAAAAGAGGAATATCATAAATTGTACTGACATTATATCATTATTTAGCATTCCTAAAAAATTGAAACATACCCCAATTTTTTGAGGGTATAACATTGCAAAGTTGCTATCCCCCCCCCCCAAAAAAAAATAAATAAATAAATAAATAAATAAATAAAAGTAAAAGTAAAATAAAATAAATAAATAGCGAGCCCCGTCTTTAGGGCGGTTTTCCTCAAAAACTTTATATTAATTTGCAATTTTACAAAAGGATTTTGCGCATTCGTGTTGAACTCCTTAAGTGTCGCCAGGGTATGCAGTCGGTAACAAAAGAGTCCGAACACTAGAAAAAATTCCTATGTAAAAAAGGTACACTTCATAAGGTTTTGTTAAATAAATCCTTACCGAATCATGTTCTTACACTGACTAAGAACAGGATTCGACAAGGATTTATTTAAAAAAACCGTATGAAGTGTACCTTTTTTACATAGGAATTTCTGCTAGTGTACGGACGCATTTGTTACCGACTGTACATACGTCCGAAAACATTACTACGTCAATTGCTGAAGATATAATTTAAGTGATTTAGACAGAAATAACTAAAATCCTTTTAATGAGTAAGTATAACTACCAACTCTCCAGATTTTTAAACATCACAATTTCATAATAGTTTTTTTCTTAATTTAATTTTTAAGTAAATGAAAACTTTTGGTGTTAAAAAATCAGTTGAATTAGTAGCGTTTTCGAGGAATACCAAAAGACGAGAAAAAAGAAAATATGCGGACGTGAAATTGTCAATTGTCAATATTAGCAACTAAAAAATGAGATAGTGTTGTGTGTGGCTTTTTACTTGCGTGAGGAATCTACACCTAAGTATAATAATGGCTTTAGTGGGGATTCTTTCTCCGGCGTACTATTAGCAAATCAGACAGTTACGCTTTGTCTTTAGCAATTTAGAAGTATTATGTCAAACATATAAAAGTTATAATTCCTGAAAATTAATTATACGACATCCTATTGATCGTTTGTATATATCTATCCCTAGATAACTAAACATTCGACTAATAGACTATCCATCTCTGCTAGTTTTACGATTTCAATATGTTCCCGTTTTATTCACACCACCTCTTAGAACATTCGTAGGTAATAAAATGAGTAAAATGAGTTTTAATATTATAATATTTGTCTTAATATACACTAATTTGTTTAAAATACATAAAATAAATATAAAAACATACTTCTTTTTAATTCGTAGTCTTTGAGTCGAATGTCAGTTATGGAGAAACACTGATTTAAGATGAGTTTTCTAGAGTTAAAAAATAGTTGTTAATTTTATTATTTTCTAGTTAAAAGCGACAATTTTAAATAAAAGAATGAAAGTATGCATACATATGAAAATATATTCGAAGTAAAACTAATGCAAAAAAATATGAATTTTGGCTTTTGTGCTGTTATTTTTATGAATGTTTTAATAGCATTAAAAGGGAGTTCATGCCATTCACTTACATTTTATTAGTTACTTTAGAGGTTTCCCTCCTTTTTACAACGGTACTAAAAATGACGTTTAAAATATATACATATAGACTCTCTAAAATTATTTTGAAATGCTGTCGTGTATAATCTTTCTGGTGCAGTTAAAAAGATATTGCTGTTGAAGATTAATTCAATTTTCAGATATTCTGAGATATTCTGATTCAAATGTAAAATGTTTAGAAAGATTTCTTTAATTCTTTACTTTTTTATAAATGTAGTGCTTAAAATTTTCTTACTTAGAATGTAAATTAAAGCACCTGAAATTTTATGCATATATGGATAAAAAATGTTTTTTAAAAGTCATCGAATTACATTAAATGACTTAACGGTAAATCCTTCCTTTTATTCCATAAAATATTTTTTGGCGGAGAAAAAAAAAAGTAGGATTCTGCTCAAAAGTTTTTTTTTTTTTTTTTTGATAACTAGGGGGCTCGGCCCCCTGCTCGCTCCTCTAACCAACACCCGAAGGAGGCTTCGCCTCCTCCCCGACTCACTTTACTTATTAACACATGCAGAACTCTGCCCGCGTATTCGCTTCTTTCTTTCACTGAAAAGAAATATTAATAGTGCATATTACAAGACAAAAGCAGAAAATTATTATGGAAATCCTCATTTCAGTGTCAAATTGAAATATACAATAGTTATATATATATATTTTAATAGAAAAGAAATCATAATATCGAGACCATTTTGCATTACAGCTTTAGTATATGACCTTTTTTATTTCTTTTTTACAACCTTAAATCCGGACCACGGTACCCCAGTCGGCAAAGTGCCGAGCTCGTAGTTGGAAGATTGTGGGTTCGATTCTCGAGCCGACCAAAGACTGCCGTGTACGGTGTCGTGGCCACAATATCCTCCGTGTTCCTATCAAACTTATACCTCTGGGGGCCACCGAAGCTGGGGAGCTATCCCCTTCGTGTAGGACCAAAACTGTGGTGGCATGTCTCCGGAACATCCGTAGGGGTGCTTCCCAGACCGTCACCAATTATCCATAGCGCAGTAATAGAGCGACGTGAATCACAACCTACCTAATTATCTACCTGCCTACAACCATGGATCATATTTTAATTTTCCCGTGTAAGAAGATTAATTTTCTAAAAGTAGAGAAAAAAAAGTTGATATTTATTTTCTTTGTTTTTACATCTATGGTTTCGGATCGCGGTACCCTAGTCAATAAAGCGCTGAGCACGTAATTGGATTCGATACTTCCCGATTCGATACTTGAGCCGGCCAAAGACCGTCGTGTACACTAATGGTGGCTGGTGCACATAAAATCTGTCGTGGTCGCAAAGTCCTCCATGTTCCCATCCCCACTAAACCTCTGGGGATCACCAAAGCGGAGGAGGATCCCCTCCGTGAAGGTTCAAAATGTGATGACATGTCTTCGGAACATCTCTAGGGGTGCGTCCCAGACCGTCGCCAATTACCCATAGCGCAGTATTGGTGCGACGTTAAATCCAACCAACCTACCTACCTACGTACAACCATGGATCATATTTTAATTTTCTCGTGTAAAATGACTTCATGACAGAAGTAGAACGTCACTGAGATAAATTTTTTTTCAAAATGGCAAACAGAGTACCTTCATAAACTTGTCGTTTTTAATTAATAACTTCTTTAATTAAAATGATAAAAATTTCTAAGCGGCTGAAATGTCTTCCTTGGAGTACTAGGAACGCATCGATACCTGTCATGACGCGGAGGACCCTGCCCTTCGTTAGAAGATGCTGTCGCAGACAAAAAAATTTGACGCCAGTGACAGTAACTTTTTTTTTAATATATAGAGATACACTTTTAAATAAATAAATAAGCAGGAAAATTTTATTTTAGAACAATATAGTAACAGAATATTATTTTTTTCTTTTTGTGGAATCGAACAGAGTTTATTTATCAGCAATTACTGTGTGTAAAGTAGAGAAATTAACGAAGGAATGTCTTACGAAATTGTAATACATCCAAAGAAATTTCTTAAATTTAGAAGAATAAAGCTCAGAAAATGTTTTTAACAAATTATTTTCTGGTACCTACGGAAGAAATGGTGGTATTTTCAGGTACCTTTCATAACATAAGGCTATTGTATATTTACAGCTTGTTAAAAATAAGAGTGTAGCGTTTCATAAATCCTACTTTTAAAAATATATCATTTCTATTTTCTTCTGTATACATAAGAATAAATCATTAGACTCGTAAAGAGTTTTCGACTTGCGTATATCGATGGATTCGTACGTTTTGAAATTTCACGAACTCGATTTGACCATCTCTGTCTGTCTATATCTCTGTATACACCTAGACAAACTTTCGCTTATGCTGAAGTTTATGCTTTCAACAGTAGTGACAACAATTTATACTTTCAGCAATTTATAGTGAAAAGTTATGATTGGTCTGTTAATCTGTGTGCGTGTTATCAAAATTTGAATAACAGTGAAGACAGCAATTTATGCTGAAAAATTATGCTCGGCTTTTGTGTATGCGTACGTGTTATCTAAATTTTGAGGGCACTGTGTCTGAAAAAACACTGGACGGAATTCTAAAAGGCTAATATTTTGCTGGATTTTACTTTAAATTAGTGCTGATTGGATTGACATATACCGCCCAACAGGTAACCTTGTTATGCTTCAAATTTCTACATTTATCGCAAGGATGTTTCCGTCTGTAGACGAAACACTTTCACCAGTGTTTGTTAGCAATAATTTCTATAATATTCAAACATAAAAAAAACTGCTATATAAATATGATAGAAATTATTGATAAATAATACTGGTATAAGAGTTCCGTCTGGAGACAGGAACTCTTGCACCTTGGATTTATGGGAACGGAATATACCATCTTCTATTGTGTATAAGTATACAAAACTTAATATATAAGTGAACCATTACAAAAACTATGCTTATTCAGTTTGAGTGCATTTCCGTCGACGCTGCTATATGTTTTCCATATACAGAAAGGTTCTATCTCAGTTTCTTTAGCGTATAAGAGGAACAAATTCGATAAATTCAAATTTATTGTAATGTCATCATGAATAACTATGCTGATTTAATTTGGGTACAATTTGGAATACACGTGGCGTTGTTATGCTGAAGATTTTCTCCGTTCACGGAACAGTTATATCCCAACTTCTGTAACATGTAAATTCACCACACTTTATACGTGAGAGAGATATTATGAAAATTTAAGCTTATTTTATTTGGGTGTATATTGGCCGATAGGTGGCGCTTATTTTTTATTATTATTAGTAGTAGTATTTGTAATTAGGTGTTTTTCAGATTGCTATATCTCAGAATCTATTGATTAATTCGCACCAAATTGAATATGTAAAATCTTTATTGTGAAAAGTTATTTTTATTATATTTTATGCGTATTAACCGGTAAGTGACTCTATTTTGCAAATTAGTATAGCAAATATTCCATGATGGTCACAGCATGCTAGTTCATTTTATGTTAAGTACCAGGATGACCGAGTTCACTCAGTCTCATTGTAAAAATCATTCATAGTATAGGTATAGTGATTTGTTTCCAAGAAATTATATGTATAGTTTGGCCAAGGCAGATCGCGGGTTAGCACTGAAAGCTAATTTTCCTGGAGACAAGAAAAATCAAAATCAAATTATCCTATCAAATCTCTAACTATAATTTCTTATCAAAATCCTTCAAGTAGTTTTCTAGAAGTCAAGGTTTCTTGTACGGCACTGGTGGCTAATTGTTCTGAAGATTAAAATAAGTGTAGTCGATTTCCAAGAAAACAAAGTTTATGCTGTATTGTATGCAGTTTACCAGTGAACGCTAATTAGAATGAAGATGAGGGTTACTTCAGATCAAACTATCATCTCAAAAACACAGCCACTCTAAATATTTATCAAAATCATTCGAGGACTTCCGAAAAAAAAAAAAAAAAACATAAATAAATAAAAAAAAAAAAAAAAAAAATGTCAGCCATTTCTTCGTGGGGAAAGGTTACCGGTAAACGTGGTCTCAAGATTATGTCAGACTTTTGTGCTTACAAACCAATTGTAAACTCAAAAATCCCTAAACCTAAATTTTTATCAAAATTATTCAAATAGTTTCAAAGAAAACCATGTCTCTGCCCTATTTTGCCACGTGTAAAATGAAGGTTAACGGTGAACTCTAATTTCCAAGTAGATGTGGATAAATCAGAAGGGTTCCTCATCCCAAAAAACCCTTAATGCTAAGTTTTTAACAAAACCGTTAGAGCCATTTCTTAGAAAATTTCTGCTGTAGTTTTTCAAAAGTCGGTGAGAAAGCTAATTATGATTGTTAACTTTCCTGAAGATGATGAATATTTTGTTTGAATTGTCATTTAAAAATCCACCAAACCTTAAATATTTATCAAAATCATCCAAGCAGTTTCCAAGAAAATCAAATTCCAGCCATATTTCGCCACGATGCAGTAAAGATTAACACAGCAGTGAACGATAACTTTCCTCGAGAAGATGATATGTCAGATAGGTTTCTCAAAATAAATAAATAAATAAATAAACAATAATAATTCTATGTTTTTATTAAAATTGTTAGATTTATTTCGGAGAAAACTAAATTTTTGCTTTATTTTGTAATGTATGGAAAAGAGTGTTAGCAGTGAACGCTAATTTTCGCGAAGAGGAATTTAAGTCAGATGGATTTATCATCTCAAAATTTTAATCAAAATCGTTAGAGCCATTTCCCAGACAACCAAGTTTCAGTCATACTTTTCAACGGAAAGAATAAAGGTTAAGAGGGAAATCAATTTTTAAAGAAGATGAAATTAAATCAGATGAGTTTGTCGTCTCAAAACAGCCTTTCTAACTTTTTATCAAAATTGTTTGAACCATTCTCGAGAAAACCCGAAATAAACCTGATTCCTGACACATTTTTCAACGGTTGCAGTGAAGATTAACAATAAACGCTAACTTTTCTAAAGATGAGGATAAGTGAAATAGGTTTGTCTTCTCAAAAAAATCTTTCATCGTAAGTTTTTATTGAAATCGCCCTATTCATTTCTTAGTAAACCCAAATTCTGTCATATTTTTCAACCGGCAGCTGATGGGTTAGCAGAGAATGCAAACTTTCCTGAAGACGAGGATAAGTTCAATCAATTTTTAACTTCCTAAAACCCATAACCCGTATCTTTTTTGAAAATCATTATATCTATTTCCGAGTAAACACGATTTCTGCAATATTTTGCATCAGGGAGATAAAAGGTTAACCGCAAATGCAAATTTTCTTAATATAAGAATGAAATTGATTTTTCACTTCAAAACAACCTTATTCCCAAACTTCCATTAAAAATCGTTATATTTAATTTCAATTAAACCCAATTTCTGCTATATATTACAACCGGCTGATAAAGGGTTAACAGCGAGCGAAAGATTTCCTGAAAATTAAGATAAGTCTAATTTTTCATCTCAAACATTTTTTAACTCCAAAAGTTCACATCAAAATCGTTAAAAGCATTTCCAAGTAAACACAATTACTGCCATATTTTGTAACCAACAGATAAAAGTTTAACACCAAACCCCAATTTATAGGAAGATGAGGATAATTCTAATCTAGTATTTTTTAATCCAAAAATCACTTAACCTCAAATACTAATCAAAACCATTAGATCTATTTTCGAGAAAACCAAACTTCTGCCAAATTTTGCGAATGGCAGTTATAGGGTTAACAGTAAATGCGAATTGTCCTGAAGACTATATGTCTAATTGATTTTATAACATCTCCACCAAAAAAAAAAAAAAAAAAAAAAAAAACTTACAAAAATTTTCTTCAAAATAATCACATCCATTTCCCAGTAAAGCCAATTTCTGCCGTAACATGTAACCGGCTTATAAATGGTTAATAGCGAACAGGAATTTTTCTAAAGATGAGAAAAATGTTAATCGGTTTTGCACCTCAAAAAACATTTACCTTCAAATTTTCATCAAAATCATTATATCCATTTTCGATTAAGCCCAATTTCTGCCATATGTTGCATCTGGTCGATAAGGGTTTAATAACGAATGCAAATTTTCCTGAAGATGAGGATAAGCGCAATCGATTTGGCTCCCGAAAAAAAAAATTACCCCAAACGTTCATCAAAATCGTTATATCCATTTCCGAATAAACCCAATTTCTGTTGTACGTTGCGACTGGTCCATAAAGGGTTAACAACAAACTCGAATTTTTCTGAATATGAGGATATGTTTAATCGTTTTAGCTCCCCAAAAAATGCTTTACCCTTTTACCAAAATCGTTACATCCATTTCCGAGTAAGCCCATTTTCTGTTATGTGTTGCAAATGGCCGATAAGGGGTTAATAGTGAATGCGAATTTTCCTGAAGATTGTTTTTTTTTTCTGGCTAAAAAACCCCTAACCCCGAAATTTCCTCAAAGTTGTTAGAGCCATTCTCGAAATTCCCCAAATATATATATAATAAGTCCGTGATTTATTCGTTTATTATAAGAGAAGAATGAAACAGAAGAATAGAAGGAAAAAATGTATAGTTTTGTAAATTTGTTTTGCGTAGTTACATTTAATTTTTTTCGATATAAAAAAATAACTTTATGAATAAATTTAAATTATGTTATTTCTATCATTAAATGATTCAGATGTCCCCATTAACATTATTGAAATCAAAATACTTCAATTAAATCAGTTTTTATCAATAAGATGTTTTACAATAATCACCATTTATTTTTTTACAAATGATCATTTTTATTATTATTATTATTATTAATGTGCTTTCAAATTTAAATTGAACATCGAAATTAAAGGAAACAAATAAAATTTCCTTCAGAGAAAAATCCATATTTATTCGTCATTCCCTGTAATCCTCTATAATCATATTTTTTACCATTTTATGAAATAACTTTTTAATAATAATCTTTCTTTAATCCTATTGTATTTCGTTATTTAAAATTAAGTTAATATTATATTTCTTTAAAGCAAGTAAACGGATTTCGTAAATATTTTCGTTAATGTTTGAACTGTACAATCTTCTCTCATATTCTTATCTTACTAAATCTTTTATAAAATCAATTTAAAATTAAATTGACTATTTAAAAATGTTACTAAAGCATTGCTACTGAATGAACCCTATTTCGGTAAATAAATATAACCGAAACAGCATTAAGTGACTAACACAGTAAATTTCATTCCAACCTATGACACACATTTCCGGTCATGATTATTAATTTTACTGAGTTAGGACATCTATGCGTTAAATAGTTTGCAAACTAAAGCGCTTCAATTTACCTCTCGATGTCATCTGAACATGATTCATTTTAAGGATAATGATTTATGATTTGCTTTTATCAGTTGGCGAAAATACATAACGGCAAAATTGCTTTCAGCTTAAATTCATTAAATTGTCTTTGAGTCAGAGAAGTAATGAGACATGTGCAGACCAGTAATAAAATGTATACATATAACTACGAGTGATTTTCAATAAATTTCGAGTGATTTTTAAATAAATTCTTTATCGAATAATAATTGTCGATTCTAATGGATAAAATCTTTATTAGCAAACACCATAAATTCCGAAGACACGCAGCACATGTTTCGAATAGAAATAATTAAGCACAATTTTTCCCCAGACAAAAGAAGTGGGCACACTGCTGCTTTCATGCTGCACTCATGGCTGTTTTTTCTTTCTTTCCCTCACCTGATGAAGGGTCATGCTTAATTTTTTTCAACTCGAAATTATTGGGCGTCTGTGTTTCAAATTTATCGTATTTTCTTATAAATTTGTCATTCATCATCATTTAATATCAACATTTCGGAGCTTTATTCTTATTCTTATTATTATTATCGGCTGCATTGTTTGTTTGTACTTCCTGAAATTTTCACCTTAAGTCAAAAAAATAACATAATTCTGAAGTGTTTAAAAATCTAGAACTTTTTATCACGCAATATAAACTTCTTCAAATCATACTTTTCTAACACTCCTAGTAGAAAACATTAACTAAAACTAACATTAAACCAATATAACACAAGATTTAAAAATAAATAAAATTGGTGGAATATTTCGTTTTTCACACTAAACATAGTTTTAAACAAAAAAGTTTTCTATTCTCATGAATAAATTTTAACATCAATTTTTATTTATATATATATTTTTTAAATATCGTGATATAATTACTAAAAGGAAAAACAATATTTAATTAAAATGTTAGCTAATATTTAGGTTAGAGAATTTATTATTTTTTTAATATGGGGCTAAAATTACTGCAAGGAAAAACAATATTTAAATTAAAATACTTTTAATATTTAGGTTAGAGAATTTACCATTTTTTATTAGTTTTATTATGCAAAATGTGTATATACTTTTGAAGTATAACCTTAAGAATCCGAATTAAAAACCATCTTGAATTAATTTGTACTTTATTTTTATGCGCGATAAATAATTATTAAATATAATAAAATCCTTCTAACAGGGTCAACCACCATGCTTTAAAAAATTGGTTCTTTAGAGACGTGGCCTTTTTATGGAAGTTATTCGAAAATTTTTAACTCAGGCAACGAATATTATAAATTAAGTGTTATTCAAATTTACTTAATTTGCCTACATTTATTTCTAGTTATTGAATATAATATAATCTATAACAGTTTGTTTGGATTTTAAGTGATTTTTTAGCAATAATTTTATTTAAAATAATAATAATAATAATAGTAATAATTGTACAGGAGCAAATTCTGTAGCTTAGCATAATTTTTGAGTGGAAAAGAGGTCATTTACAAAATTCTATTAAAGTTTCCTGGCAGGAAATACCGATTTTAGTTATTGATTTTTAATCTTAGCTAGGTTTAAAAAATAAATTTGTCATTTTAATTCAGCACTAAAAATTTAAAAGCCGTGACATTTAAATTTATTAGCTAATGATATGATACAAAATTTACTATTCCAAGCTTAAACTTCATCTATAAGTATATGCTTTCATAAATATGAAGCCATAAGGCTTCATATTTATGAATGCACATACTTATTTTGTCTACAAATAGTTACACTGCTCTGAAAAAAAAATAATAATAATAATAATAATAATATTAATAATAATAATAATAATAATTTCGAGTTCTGATACCATTCTTGCTCATTTTTATGTAAAATGATCTCCTGAATCCGAATGTGACTTCCATTTTGCCCAGTTACCCACCATTTTCTAGAAACACCACCCCCCTCCCACAATTTTTTCCCTGTTCGATAATTTTATGACCATGAATTTGATTTGATGAATGAAATAGAATTAACTTAACACCTAAAAACAAATAAAATATATAAAGTTTAAAAAATAGCAAGGTATGTAATAAATTTTAAAAAATATATAAGGTATGTAATACATAATTTCAGTGGCAAATTCCCCCCCCCCCCCCAAAAAAAAAAAAAAAAAAAATTTTTTCCTTGGCGCAAATGTCGATGTCTTACAATTGTCCAACTCCGTAGCCCGTCAGAAGATATTTAATGGTTAAAATAATTCTCCCCCCTCCTAAAAGTCAAATTTATAGCCATAAAATCACCGAAAAATGATAAAAATAGGGGGCCGCTCCTAAAATACGGTGGGTGATAGGGCAAAATGGACGTAATATTCAGATTCAGGAAGTCATTTTACATAAGAATACGATGAAATGGTGCCAGAGGCAATTTTCATGCCGAGCAGTGTTATTAGACAGATGGTGATCAACTTAATTATATGATGGATAGTAGTCAATTAGATTCAAGGAAAACATGAAATTATCTGCTCTCTCAAAATGTGACCATTAAGAGAGGTACAACACTGTATATTGTCCTTTAATGGAGGTAAATTAGTATTATATCTTTCTGGAAAATTTAGTACAGGGAAAATCTGCTTTAAAGTAAAGTGGTACTTCAATGGAGGTGGACATATAGAGAGGACTCACGTTTTGAACTATTATACTTTATTTAAGTAACTTACTTTATTGATTAACAATTGATTAACTTGATATTCTAAGATTCTTGATTAACTTGAGAGTAAGTACGTTGTTGATTTTGCTTTAAACTACTTTATTAAAGCAAAATTCAAACATAGTCCCTCAGATTTTGGCCGACTATCATCAAGCGATACTGAATTTCATACATTTTTAATACAGTCAAAGTAGTTTAATTGATAAGTTTATCGAGTTTTACCATTTTTGATTATTTTTGATGAAAGTTTCACAGAAATTAGATTATATTCAGCTTTCAGAGTTTAGTCTAAAAACCAATGTTATAAATAAGTCTTTTCTTTTGTGGTTTATAATTGGACTAAACATCATATTTTTGCGAGTGTTAACCTTTTTTCAAGTTTAATTTTTCTTGAATTTAGCGCAGCATTTTCTTGACAGCTGTCCGCAATACTCGTCTTATGTATATAAAATAAAATATATATTACATAATATACTTGGGTAATATATTATAGGTTGTTTGGTTGTATATACATTATGTATGAAACATAGCAATATATATATATATATATATGTGTGTGTGTGTGTGTTTGTGTGTGTGTTTGTATGTGTGTAACATACATTCTTTTGCAATTTTTATGCAAGATAATTCCTTGAAAAAAGGTATTATATTAATTTTTCTTCAATAAATATATTAGATGTGAAATTAAGACGATAAAAAACAGAACTTTTTCATTCATATTTATAACTTAAAGAAGGAGGAAAAAAACTGTTTTGGTGGAATACGCGAACTAATAGCGATGAAATTTTTTGTTACAAAGTTCAAATTATACGGTCGCAAAAGTGTTAAAATAAATTATCACATTGAATTTAGCTTTGATCATAAAATATTAATAATTTTACATGTCATCGAGATTGTTATTTTCATAAAACAAGATAAATAAATGAATTAATTATTGACTCTTCATTCATTGTCAATTCATTGTCCTTCATTAGTTGTCCATTAGTCTCATTATATGTTTTAATTACAGCGTTTGAAGCAAAATGTATTTATTTTTTTATTTTTTGTTAAGGATTGAAACAAATATTTTCAAAACTCTGATAAATTGAAACAACGAAAACAATTACATTAGAATTTGTAATAACGGATTGGTTAAACATGCCAAAAGATTAAAAAAAAAAAAAAAAAAAAAAAAAAAAAAAGCAAAAAGTAATGATGGTCTGTTTACAGCATGAAATCATAACTAAATAAATCATGTCGGGTTCAGGCCAACATAGTCAATAACGACAGTTGTCAATTTCACATCCATGGACGACAAAAATTTGTCGCCTAAAATATATTTTATAAACCCTTTTTTCCCTGAATATTATATATATATATATAATGGAAACAGATTTGTATCGATATTTACAAAATGCTGTTAAAAATCTTTTATGAATCGAAACTCACGTAATTAAAACAAGCTTCTAACTTTCTTTTTTTGTTGTTGTTGTTGTTGTTGTTGTTAGGTACTGTCAGTATCTCAATAGTTGACTTCAAGATTTTTCTATATTTTAGGCTCTGTACGTGTGATAGTTTGGATATACTAAATCACGATGTTGCTTTCACACTGCAATCGTGACTTTTTTTTTTCCCTTAATGAACAATCATTCTTAATTATTTCGAGCATTTGAATGTTTTTATGTAAGTTATTTCGTTTGCGTGCTTTCTTTATTTTTCATCACGAGCTTTTCAGTGTCTTTTATTGCAAGTTGTTTAAAACCTGTCTTGCATAATTTATATGCTTAATTTCTGAAATTAAATTTTGCTATTTTTTAGAGAAGTTGGTGTGAATAAAACACATACACATGGACAGTTTGTATATATTATATCTTAGAACTGAAGAATTTATGCTGTTTTTACGTAAAAGCAACAAGATATGAAGTGAAAATAAGCATAAAATTTACGCATTTCTACATGTTTGTTTACCAGTTTATACATTTAAACCCAGTTGCCAACTTTTACGCTTTTTAGCTATCGAAAAATTCTTATAAAAATTTTTATTTTATTTAATCGGTGAAAACTGTTACTAAAATATACAAAAATTTTCCATTAAAATTTTCCCGTAGTCAAATAGCGTAAAAATTGGTATAACGATTTAGTACTCTAAATTATGATCTAGGAGGTATATTTGGGCAGTAAAGTTTTCATTCTTGGCGTAATCCCTAATAATATCTATATATTTTTTATCGTTATCATTTTAAATATCTATTCTCAAGAATATTATATATATATATTGTTACAAAATTGTAAATAATTGTGTTTATTTTTGTATAAATTCTCTCAAAGAGGCTCAGTAAGTTGATAAAGTGATAATTTTGTGCATTTCTAGTCGTTTTAGCGTTGAAATAGCCTTATTTTCCCTTAAAAACGCATTAAAAAGCCCCAATAAGGCAGGTAATGGATTTGGCGCCAAATTTGGCGACTTTTTCCCACCTTGGCGATTTTTTTGGCGACCTTGGCGAGAAAATCCTTATATGGGATATACCAAATATGGAAGCTGAAAGTTGATTGGTTGACCACTTTCTAGAGTTTTCTCGAAAAATCTGGGTTCCATGGAACAGTATATAAGGAGCTCTTCTCGCCAAGGCAGTGAGTCAGTTCAGTTCTCAGCCAGCTTCGCTAATGCTTGCATTGTTTGAGCCTCTTTGAAAGAGTCTTGCCTTAAGTGTTATTGCTATACAGTTTGTACTGTGGATTTGCTATTGACAGCTGTTGTTCAAGCTGTGTTATTGATTGAATTGAAGCTGAAACCTGGTTTATAGACCTGTATTTCTCTGGAATTTTCTGTGAATAAATTACTGAATTTTTGTAAGTTTTGCCTTTCATTCTCGGACAACTCACGAACCCCCAAATACGCAACATTTCTGGTGTCAGGAGTGGGGTTGTCTGTGAATGGTGATAACGAGATCTATGGAACAAGAAATGAAGAAATTTCTAGAAGGACTCACTGCTCAGATGAATGAGTTAAGATCTGGATTGATAGAGGAAATGAAAGCCGGACAGGAAAAGATGGAAACCGGATTGATAGAGAAAATAGAAACATCGCAAAGAGAGTTGAAAGACACTATGGGTGAAGTTCAGGAAGAAATTAAATCTAATCAAGATGAGATGAAGAGAGAGCTTTCAACGGTGAAAGAATCAATCGAGGGTAAATTAACGGTGATGGAAAATAGAATGGATGGAATAGAAGAGAAAGTTATAAAGATAGAAGAAAATTTTGAAGAGAAAGTTTTGAAAATAGAAGAAAGTTTTAAAGAGAAAGCTATGAAGATAGAGAAAATGTTATGAACGTTGAAGAGAAAGCTATGAAGATAGAAGAAAATGTTATGAAGGTTGAAGAGAGTGTTACGAAAATAGAACGGAGTTTCGAGGAGAAAGTTAAAGAAAATTTTGATCAGGAACTGAAAGGAAGGTTTGCAGAGATAGAAGGTAAACTGAAGAGAATAGAAGAAGATCTGGAGAGAAAAGTGGAAGAAAAGTTAGAATCCATGCCCCAGGAAACTGAAAAGAAAGAGAGAAGAATCCAGAATCAGGAATTTATTAAGCTATCTACCTACGATGGCAGGTCCTCCTGGCATGTATATAAGACGCAGTTTTCCATCGTAGCTGAAGCTAACGGCTGGGACTCTACCGCCAAGTCAGTCCACTTAGCAGCATCATTACGGGGAGATGCAGCTGAGATACTGAGGAATGTTTCTAAAGAAGAAAGGAACGACTGCGAGGCCTTGACTAGAGCACAGGAGCTACGGTTCGGAGAGAAGTGTTCTAAAGACTATAAACGCCTCCAGCTAAAGTCCCGTTACCAGAAAACGGGCGAAAGTTTGCAAGAGCTGGCAGCGGACATTCAGAGATTGTCACACCTAGCATTCTCAGACTGTCAAGCTGACACTCGTAACGACTTAGCTCTTCAGTACTTTATCGATGCTGTTCGGGATCCAGAAATTCAAAAAGCGCTGAGACTCTCCAACATCAGAGACGTAGAATCAGCTTTAGGCTATGCACTTAGGATAGAGGCAGCCCAACAAGCCTCCCGTAAAGACCGCCATACCATAAGAGCAGTCTCATTAAATGATACGCCTGCTGATGAGAATGAAATGAAGAGAAGTTTCGCAGAGATCTTAAAGAGATTGCGCAGCCTGGAAAATATTATAGAAATAAAGGATCGGAAGATAAAGTGCTGGGGCTGTGGAGGGGATGGTCATGTGAAGAGGAACTGCCCCGTACGACCAACTATAGAAAAGCACCCGGCTTCACCATCACTGCAGGGAAACTAAGAGGAGGCCATCTCGCGGGGCGGAGGTTGCCTAAAATTAAAGAGCCCCAATTTACAGTATTTCATGTTTCATCGATGAGTGGCGGCGATAATGGACTTCACGTCTATGGCCAAGTCAACACCACCACCTGCCGGATGATTCTGGACACAGGAGCCAACGTGACCATCATTAGAACGGATTTGGCTCAAGAACTAAAAGAGAAGATCATCTGGACGCCGCCCTGTGTTAAACTCCAGACTGTGACCGGAGACGAAATCAAAATATATGGGAAAATGAACTTGACCATCACTTTTGGGAATGCCAGTTACCATCATATGGCATATGTGGCTGATATAAGAGATCCTTTAATCATTGGAATTGTTTTCCTGAGAAAATTTAATTTTCAGTTGGACTTCAAGAATAATGAACTGCATTCGAGTTCAGAAGACATCGCTGTGTTCAACACTGTAAATCAAGACATTCAGACAATTTGCCAGATAACAGCCAAGTCTGAAATGTCCATCCCTCCACATACAGAGACAATAGTTTTAGGAACACCCCCTACCAAGCAATACTTCCGCTATGGACTGATTAAATACCCGAATACAGACAATAGACCAAGAGGAGTTCTGGTAGCTTCATCTCTAGTTGATCTCTCAAGGAATACTATTCCTGTGAAAGTCGCAAACATCAGCGATAAGGTCCGGACAGTGAAGAAGGATGAGGTGTTGGCAACCTGCACTCCTGTCACATGCATCAACCACCCCACGCAATCAACCGAATCCAAGTCTTCCGAACAATTAATGACGGAATTACTCAAGAATGCAGAGTTAGGAAAGGAACAGAGATGTGCTGCGGAGAAGCTACTCCAAGAATTTAAAGACCTTTTTTCTCGAACACCTGAAGACGTCGGGAGAACGAACATCACCCAGCACAGAATTGATACAGGAAATCATCCTCCAATCAAACAACATCCAAGAAGACTTCCATTTGCTAAACAGGAAGAGGTCACTGAACTTTTAAATGAAATGCAGCACAATGACGTCAACGAGCCATCAACGAGTCCTTGGGCCTCTTTCATAGTACTGGTGCGAAAAAAGGATGGTTCAACAAGATTCTGTGTGGATTATCGTCGTTTGAATGACATCACGAAGAAGGACAGTTACCCTCTTCCCAGAATTGACGACACATTAGACACACTTGCTGGCAATAAATGGTTCTCGACTTTGGATCTGAAGAGCGGTTACTGGCAAGTAGAATTACATCCTGATGATCGTGAGAAGACGGCATTCACCACGGGACAAGGACTGTGGCAATTTAAAGTTATGCCGTTCGGATTATGTAATGCTCCTGCCACCTTCGAACGCCTGATGGAGACAGTGCTAAAAGGACTTTCCTATGAAGCCTGTCTGGTGTATTTGGATGATATTATCATTGTGGGGCGCACCTTTGAAGACCATCTACGAGACACCCGAAAGGTGCTGGAGAAACTCAGAATGGCTAACCTCAAATTGAATTCAGGCAAGTGTAACTTGTTCCGTCGTGAAGTGAGCTACCTCGGCCATATCATCTCTGCCGAAGGTGTGAGAACTGATCCTGAGAAGATCTCTGCAGTCGAGAACTGGAGTCGCCCTGAAAATATACACCAACTACGAAGTTTCCTGGGGTTATGCACTTACTACAGGAAGTTTGTCAAGGGTTTCTCAAATATTGCCAGACCACTCCACAAGCTGACGGAAGCCAAACAGAAGTTCCTATGGACAGATGAATGTGAAAATGCGTTCAAGCGACTTAAAGAGGCCTTAACATCATCGCCTGTCTTGACGTATCCACAACCCGGCAGACATTTCATACTTGATACAGATGCCAGCCATGAGAGTGTCGGTGCTGTTCTGTCGCAGGAAATTGATGGTCAAGAACGTGTCATTGCCTATTGGAGTAAATGCCTGTCTAAACCAGAGCGAAATTACTGTACCACCAGGAAAGAGCTACTCGCCATCGTAAAAGCCATAGAACATTTCCATCATTACCTCTATGGCAGAAGATTCCTGCTCAGGACTGACCATGCATCTTTAACGTGGTTGCTTCAGTTCAAGAACCCGGAAGGACAGATTGCCAGGTGGATACAACGCCTCCAGGAATATGACTTTGAGATACGTCATCGTAAAGGGACTCTACATGGTAATGCAGATGCCTTGTCACGGAAGCCCTGCTCGGAAAGCTGCAAGTACTGCTCTAGAGCCGAACAGAAATACCTGCCGATAAATCCGGTTGCCTGCCAAGTTACTGTCTCAACACCATCAGAACAAGATCCCGATCCCTGGAGTGACGAAGAACTTAGACAAGCCCAGTTGGAAGATCCTGACATAAAGCCAATATTACAGCTGAAGGAGACGACCAGCAACAGACCTACCTGGCAGGACATTTCCAGATTCAGTTCCATTACGAAAAGTTATTGGGCACTTTGGGACTCTCTTCATATCAGAAACGGCGTATTATACAGAAAGTGGGAATCTGATGATGGGAAAAGCTTCAGATGGCAGATTTTATTACCAAGATAAAAAATTCCAGCTGTTTTAGAACAACTGCATAGTAGCTCTACCGGAGGCCATTTTGGGGTAATGAAGATTCTGCAGAAAGTTCCGGAACGCTTCTACTGGTGCAAGGCAAAGGAGGATGTGGAGAAATGGTGTAAATCCTGTGATGCTTGTGCGGCACGTAAAGGCCCGCAGAAACGAAGTCGAGGAAGACTGCAACGGTATAACGTGGGAGCACCATTTGAACGGATTGCAATCGACATCTTGGGTCCTTTGCCATGGACCTCCAGTGGAAATAAATACATCCTCGTCGTGATGGACTATTTCACCAAGTGGCCTGAGGCATATCCCATTCCCAATCAAGAGGCATGCACAGTCGCAGAGGTCCTAGTGCAGCAATGGGTGTCAAGGTACGGCACGCCCCTACAACTTCATACCGACCAAGGAAGGAACTTTACCTCTGATGTTTTCAAAGGACTGTGTTAACTACTCGGCATAGACAAAACCCGGACCACACCCTTACATCCCCAGTCGGACGGCATGGTCGAGAGGTTCAATCGTACCATCCTGAATAACCTCTCTCTTCTAGTATCAAGGAACCAGCAAGATTGGGACTTGAAGTTGCCATTGTTCCTGCTGGAAGTTATCGAAGTGCTATCCATGAAACCACCGGCTATACTCCAGCCCAGATGCTCTTTGGACGTGAACTTCGTCTCCCTTGTGATCTCCTGTTTGGTTGTCCACCCGATGCGCCTTCATCGCCCGAGGAGTACATCCAAGATCTCCGGGCACGATTTGAGGACGTACACAACTTTGCTCGGGAGCGGATTCACATTGCAACGGAGAAAATGAAGACAAGGTACGATCTAAAGGCTACGCAACATGAGTTCCAGGAAGGACAGAAGGTCTGGTTGTGGAATCCTGTTCGACGCAAAGGACTCTCTCCCAAGTTACAGTGCAACTGGGACGGACCATACACAGTCTTAAAAAGGCTGAATGATGTAGTGGTGCGGATCACTAAAACACATTCATCAAAACCGAAGGTGGTGCACTATAACAGGCTAGCCAAGTACCACAATTAACGGTAATATTAAAATTTAAAATGTAAATACTGGTAAAATTTTCGCATGCGTAATGTAAATATTTGTACATATTTGTGAATTTTGTAAATATTTGTATATAAATATTTGAACATATTTGTGAATTTTGTAAATATTTCTCACTTGATTTGTATTTCTATTTTATCGTTATATGCAACTTAGTTTTTGTATTTTAGATTGTGTAAATTTGGTTAGTTTCGCCTCTTGACCAAGGGTTGCACTGCCCGGGACATGCAGTCTTTGGGAGGGGGGCAGTGTTCCAAAATTGTAAATAATTGTGTTTATTTTTGTATAAATTCTCTCAAAGAGGCTCAGTAAGTTGATAAAGTGATAATTTTGTGCATTTCTAGTCTTTTTAGCGTTGAAATAGCCTTATTTTCCCTTAAAAACGCATTAAAAAGCCCCAATAAGGCAGGTAATGGATTTGGCGCCAAATTTGGCGACTTTTTCCCACCTTGGCGATTTTTTTTGGCGACCTTGGCGAGAAAATCCTTATATGGGATATACCAAATATGGAAGCTGAAAGTTGATTTTTTGACCACTTTCTAGAGTTTTCTCGAAAAATCTGGGTTCCATGGAACAGTATATAAGGAGCTCTTCTCGCCAAGGCAGTGAGTCAGTTCAGTTCTCAGCCAGCTTCGCTAATGCTTGCATTGTTTGAGCCTCTTTGAAAGAGTCTTGCCTTAAGTGTTATTGCTATACAGTTTGTACTGTGGATTTGCTATTGACAGCTGTTGTTCAAGCTGTGTTATTGATTGAATTGAAGCTGAAACCTGGTTTATAGACCTGTATTTCTCTGGAATTTTCTGTGAATAAATTACTGAATTTTTGTAAGTTTTGCCTTTCATTCTCGGACAACTCACGAACCCCCAAGTACGCAACAATATATATATATATATTACGTAAACTGAAGAGTTAAATTCTACTGAGGTTAATTCATTTATTACAACGCGTTTATAAATCATAAAATTGTATCTAAAGAAAAAGGTAAATAGTAAAATTAGTTTGAGGTTTAAATTTTAAAAAATAGTTCCATTTTTTATTTTTTGAACTTAATACTTCCATTTATATGGGTTTTGAAAATCAAATTTTTGAGTGTAAAGAAAATACATATTTACCACTTTTTAATTTTTATTATTTCTATTACTACAAAATAAGTTTCTTTTGCAACCCAAAACCTTATTTGAAATTTGTCGATATTATCGCATTGCCAGATTTAAGAAAGTTTCGATTTTTTTTTTTCTTTTTTTTCTTTTTTGAAGAAACAGAGTTGTTTGAAGCTTTTTGTAAGGGCAACTCTTATAAATTGAAAACTTCTAAATGATATTTTCTCCCAAGTAAAATCTGCTCTGAACTTTTAACTTTCTATTGTTAACTGAAACATACCACCTCATTTAAAGTCCTACCTCTCGTTTCAGCAGTTTCCAAGTCTTTAACGACATTGAAAAAAAAAAGTTTCTGAAGAACATAGGGAAAAGACAGAAATAATGAACCTAATGTACGCCTAATGGAGCCAAAGGCAGCCATAAAATGTAACAAAAAGTCATACTTTCTTAAATGGGACTTGTGAATTTTAATAGCAATGTGTCAGGTATCGAAATTTATTATTTCTTTTGAGGTGTGATAAAAGTATAATTTCATCTAAAGATGAAATTATATTTTTACTTTTTTACTTTTAGTATGTATTTATTAAATTTTCAAGAACAAACGTTATAATATAAATTTTATACGAAAAAGGGGGGGGGGAGGAATGTTGCAAAGCCCCTTTGTTAGAATGTTAGCAATTCTTTCGACAAATTAACCAGAAAAATGTATACGAAAAATCATTTATCTTTACATATTTATAGTAGAAATGGCGGTAATTCCTTATTATGATTTAAATTTTTACAGAAACAAATTCAGCGCTGAAATTTCTGCAGATTTTACTTTTTTATTCTGTATTTTAATGAAAGTATAGTAGTCTACAAATATTCATTTAAAAAATGAAAGTTATCATATTGTAACTCACAGAATAGTTTAAAAGAGTACCGGTTATTTTACTTCATTCACTTCTTTTTTTTTTTTTTTTTTCTTTTTTCTATGTATATTTTCAAATCCAAGCCAATAAAATATTTTTGGAAATTATAATAATAATCTATTATTTGTATGTTCTCTTATATGTGTGTGACCTTATAGTAAAAAGCATAAATTTCATAATTTGATATAAATACCACGCTACTGATTTCCATACCTTTTTAGCATACGTTGATAGAAAAATATGGTTGTTCCAGCTTTGACTTAATTTTGTATTAAACAATACATTTGTAAAAAGTTCCCTTATAAATTTGATTATTAATTTTCTTTCTTACGATTTGTTCGTTTAAAAACCAACATTTGGTATAGAAAAATTTTCTGTAAATAATTTGGTTATTATTGTATTTTAATTCCTACATGTCAGGAAAATCAGAGTTCTCAGACAAAATGTACTGACTAATCCACTGTTACAAACTTAGCGACAAATTTAATTAAATTCTGGCATTATGAAACGAGCAATGAACATTTGTCGATGGATTTCAGTTATTTTGTACCTTAAATAAACTATGTATTCATATTAAAGATCACTAAAATTTGGTTTGTGTAAATTTAAACATTAGTTAAATCGAATACTTCTTAAATTCTATTTTTTGAGCTACTCTACTTTTTGTTCCCTCCTTTTAAAGTACAGCAAATTAAAAACCCGGTTTTCAATATATTACTTATTGTATAGTAAAAATACTTACTGGTGCAAATAGAAATAATTGCTTCAAACAGCTAGTACAAGTCTTACATTTTTGTTAAAATATAAGCAGTTGTCTGTCTTAAAGCACAGGGCTGCCAGAGGAGACTTTTTTTTTTTTTTTTTTTTTTTTTTTTTTTTTTTTTTAATTCTTTCCATATCACTCTTTTCAAAAATAAAATTTATAATATATTTTCGCAGGTAAATCTGCATTTGTCTCCATAAATTTCTTATAAATTTTACGTTACAGAAATAGTCGAACAAATTGAAAAAAATAAATAAATAGAACCGACTCCAAAAAGCAACTACTATTCAAACAACTAAAAAAAAATTGGCATGAAATGAAACTGTAAATTGCACCTAAAATTTTTAAATAATTTCCTTCTCCAAAAAACTTATGACACTACAATTAATCATAACTTTTGAAGTCGGCGCAAAATTAAATAAAATTAAATTCCTTTTTAAGGATTTGTTTTTAGATCGGTAGCTACAAATGCTGTCGTCTCGAATGATCCATTTTCATGTTTCCTTTATTATTTTATCACTGTATACAATTAGTCCATTAGTAGCATCTACATAGAACAGTGAGCATCCTTCGCAATTCGATATTTATGTTTCTACGAAGTTAGAATTTCCTTTGCAAACTTGGTATTACTTTGATAACTATCATACTTGGCAGCTTTGGATTTGGCGATCAAAACTTAGTGCAAAATTATGCACACAAGATATATATATATATATTAACAATATATATTCTATGAAGTATTGTTTCATATTCTTGATTGCTCTCTTAATATACATCATTAAAATAACCATGATTTCTCAAAGAAATTAAATATATTTGCCAGATAGTGTGGTGATTTTCTTTCACCAAGGACGCCAGATACCCGCAGCTTCGCCAACTTTTGCAGTTTATGAAATCTTATTTGTTTTCTTGAATCAAAGTAGTTTTCGGCTGCGTTTTGCAGGTGACAATGTGAGATGTGTATTTTGAATAAACTTTATTTTTATATTGAAAAAAGGAATCAATTTTTATTTAATTTTGCGCCAATTTCAAAAGTTATGATTAATTGTAGTGTTATAGGTTTTTTGGCGAAGGAAATTATTTTATACTTTTAGTCGCAATTTACAGTTTCATTTTATAACAATTTTTTTTTTTTTTTTTAGTTTGAATAGTAGTTGCTTTTTGGAGTCGGTTCTATTTTTTTACAAAAACGTTTTATTTTTTTATTTTTTTCATTTCAGTGGTTGGTTAGTTAATTGGTTTTACGCCGCACTAGTGTTTGTTTTCTTTTCAGTGAAAATTTATTCATATTGCAGAACATCAGAAGGCGTTCGACGGCATTTTCACAAATCACAATCCCAAGAAAAGTGACATAACTCAAAAAATGATTTATGTCACTGAAAAATATATGAAATGCACACAATGTGAACAAAAAAAATTGTATCTCCATCTAGAAAATTATCCTCTCGAGAGACAGTTGTGTCAGTTTTATTCTAGTCAAGTTATCTTTAAGTTGATTTTTCTTAAATGCTGCATTTTTAAGTTGTGTCGCTTTTCTTGCCTTTATCGGACATGAGAAAAAAAAACTATCTATTGAATAAACATACGTTTAATTAAAAAGGCTTTAGAAATCTAAAGAACGGATACGCTGTATTTGTAACCCAAAATTCTGTTAGTCATATATTGAACTTTACAGAGAATACGTGTCATCCGCTACGCTAGAAAGTACGCTGCGTAAAGTTCAAACAAAGAGTAAAATATGCATTGCAGCTGATGGACGGAAGTTTCAACATCGAAATAAAGGTCTTTTGGTTTGTTTACAGTTTAGAAAACTAACAGATGGAAATTTAAACATCTTGTATTTAACATTTATGTCTACAAGGTGTGTTTCCGTACTAAATAATTGATGCTGTATAGCTTTTAATTTACTTTTTCTCTCGTACCTTGTACTGTTTTCGAGATAGAAACGCTAACTTTGCCCTTTTCCTACCAGGTGGCGTGTAAGAGGTCGCATTCCGTAGCTCATGGCCACTTTACGATACTTACATACTACTTTTACCAGTGTAGCTGCATGCTTTCAGCAGTTAGATGTGAACGGACTTTTGTGAGTACCCTGTAATTTGTTTATATCTTAAAGAAATCATAACGAAACTTATTTCAGTCCAAGATCTTTACGACAAAAAAAAAAAAAAAAAAAAATGTATTAAAATTAAAACATCTCTTACGAAGTTATAAGCTAACAAATTTCAACAACAACAATAAGAAACATGGCTTGTATGCAGAACCTCTTCTTTTATGAAGTCGGTTTAAAACGTCTATGCGTTAATCGATGTGACCGCTTACAATAACCATACTTTGAATTTTACATAGCATAAATCTCGCCCACTACGCAACAACGTATGCAATGTCGTTCAAATGTGCACAAAATAGGAAATTGTGAACAAATAAATGCACGTTTTAAGAGTTCCATTTTTAGCATTAATGTCAACAAACTATCTTTATCAACTTACTACAAACTTACTTATCAACAAACTACTAAATCGATGATGCTCTGCAATTTTATAATTCACTTTTTTCGCCTATCTTGAACCGTTTCTGAGATAGGAAAGCTAACTCCGCTGTTTACCATCAGGTGGCGCTGTTGGTGGTTGAATCGCGTATCGCATGTCAACTTTACTATACCTACATACCACTTTTATGACTATAGCTGCAGCCGTTCAGCAGTTAAAAGAGTCAGGACAGACTTTTTTGGACACCTTGTATTTTCTTTTGATCGTAAAGATGCAATGGGACTTATTTAAGATCAAGACCTTTACAACAAAACAAAAAGTATCAGAATCGGATCATCCGTTCAGAAGTTATGAGCTAACAAAGAAAAAAAAAAAAAAAGCTTTGAATTGAGAACTTCCACCTTTTTGAAGTCGGTTAAAAAGGGTGATCCGTGGCAACCCTGAAAGCACGAAAATGAATTACTGAATTTTAAGGAGAACCCTATTGGGTCAGACGTGCCAACATTTTAAAATATTCCGGAGCACGGATAATACCCGCCCTTTTTCTCGCCAATTTGTTTGTAGTGAACATTTTTTCAAAAAGATATTACGGCTAAGGTAATTTTCGGCAGGGTAATAATATGTCAGGTAATAATATGTCATTCCTCCACCAAAAATTTTATTTAATTGAAAAATCTATATTCTTTCGAAGAAATAGCTCTTTCAAATATACTTTCTTTTGTCAATTAGAATTTGTGATGCAAAACTGATATTTTTGACCTGCGGACTATACGCCGAAATCTACGGTACAAAGTTCATACTTCTCGTTTTTTTCCAGGTCACTGCGAGAGAGGAGAAATTATTGCATTTTATGCCACCGCTAATTTTATGGGAAAATCCTTATGGAATTTTTATAGTAATGTCTCGTGATTAAATAGAACCGAGATTATTATATAAAGTAATGGTAACAATAAAAGTGAAAATTTATTATTCCTGAAAGAGATCTGGAAAAAGGGCGAGGAGTACGAACCCTGATATAGCTATCTTTTAAAACTTAAGGATATTAAATTTTTCTTAATCAACATTTTCATGTGATATGTGAATTAACCCTGCTTCGGTACTTTAAATAAATTCTAATCTACGTAAATAAAGTGTTAAAACCTGATTTATGTTACATTAACGTCTATTCTTAATATTAAATTTTCAAGATCTTATATATATATATATATACATAATCTTTATCAATATGAGTGCAAATTTATATTTCACCATTTCTTACCATACCATTACATTGATGATGTTATCATTTTATTCATTAATAATAAGTCATCTGATTTAATTAAATTTGACTATCCTTCGAATTTAAAATTAACTCAAACATTACATAAAATAAAATCATAAACTATCTGAATCTTAAAATTAATTTTAACGATAATCAAATTAATATTGACATTTATGATAAAAGCCAAGCTTTTAACTTTAAAGTAAATTTGTTTACTCATTTTAAATCATGCTTGCATCTCTCCGTATACAGAAATATCATATTTAATCACTTATACAGTATAAAAAATTTATGTTCAGCTAAACATAAAAATAAAAACATTAATAAACTTATTAAGGAAACTTTACATATGGGCTTCCCATAAATTTTTATTTATTCTTTGGTCTATCAATAAATGTATCTGTCAAGAAAAAAAAAATAATAATAATTAATTAATTAAAAAAAATATGCACTTATGTGTATTACAAAAAAAATTTAAAAAATAAATAAAATAAATAAATAAATAAAAATTAAAAATTGATAAAAGACTATAAAAATGGTGGCGGTTGGGTGGGCAGATGTTTGATTAAGGAGGATGGGTGGAGTTGTTGGCTGGTTGGTTGGGTGGCTGTTGAAATAAAAAGAAAAAAAGAAAGAAAAGAAGGATTGCTGCATTTAATTTTCGTCATAAATTGGATGCTCATTTTAGAAAAGTCTAATTACTGGATCAATTAAAAATAACATTAAATCTTGCCAAGATTACATGCCAAAATACCTGCTTAAATCCGTTGATGGGATTTTCTGAAAAAAAAAAGAAGTTTAATTTTAACCCTACAAGGCTCAATTTTTTTTTTTTTTTTTTTTTTTTAGTGCGCGACAAAAATATATAGGTTGTAGATAGTGATCAGAAGATAGGGAAAACTTATAAAAATAAAATTAAAACCATATTTTACGGAAAAATCAACTTTTTAGCTCAACGTACCGTACGTGGAACATACATAAAAATATGATTTACTAATACGTTTACTATTGTAATAAAAAAAAAAAAAAAAAATTACCTCTGCAAAATATACACTTCTTTATAACACGCAGTATTTTTTTTTTCGAGTCAAAACAGTTCAATAACTATTCTTTTTTTATTTTTGAATTCAGACAAACGACTAGCGTATCACTTTCGTTCAAATTTCACACTGAATGAATCTTTAGGTTCGAACGACATCTTTAGGTAAAGATTCGTATTACTACATTGCTAAATGTCAGTAGCTTCTATCAAGATGTCAAGAGATGTCGGTACTAATAGTTTTATAGCTATAGGAACGATTAAAGTCGGTGTTCCACATATGGAACTCGGGGGCCTTGTAAGGTTAAAGAAATTAATCATCATCTGGTTATATTGTTTCGTTTAAAAGCACCTTAATTTTAAATTTTTTGTAGTGCTTTTCATTAAGATTTAGTACTAAACAGTAACTTGGCAACGTTAAAAGTAAAAAGTAATTTGGCATCGTTAAAAGAAAAAAAGATCTGAAAAAATTAAGTTTTTTTAAAATGAAATATAGATGGCAGCACTATGCAGACTTTAAAGATCCCACTCCCTCGGTTACAAATAAAATTATAAAATCAAGTTTAATAATGAAATGTCGATCTCCATGCACTTTAAAAAATTAAAAAATAAACAATAAAATTATTTGATACAAACAATAAAAAACTTAAAATTTAATTGTAAGAATAAAACTAAAAATTATTTTTTTTTGAACATTTAATTTAAATTAAAGTTCTCTGCCGAACTTTAAAATTACATCTTTTTTTTGCACACACGCCATTTTATGAAATACGATTATCTGTATCTGCTTGCTAAGGTTTCAATTTTTATTATGGTGAATTTTTCAATTATAAACTTTCAGGGTGTATTTTGTCATTAATTCAATTGTTTAAATTCATGGTATTTTTACTGTGGGTTAGTGCTATCTATTAGTATTTTGTCTGAATGCTTGCCGATAACAGAAAACCTACAATTTTGTGCTAAGTGCAATAGTGATAGCACCTGATGAGTCCTGTTGCATTTTGAGCTTTTTAATTGAAATTCAACCTTGTTTTTGTCATTTGGTCCGAATTTTTATTTATTTATTTATTTATTTATTTTTGTTGTTGTTGTTGTTGTTGTTGTTGTTGTTGTTGTTTGTCTCATCTTAAAAAGGTTCCTTTCATTTATTAAGATCATTTTTTCCCATTTAAGTGTTGTACATTACTAATCCAGTATTCTAATGTATCACAATGCATGGTCCTTATTATTATTTTTTTTTAAATGGTCTTGTAATTTTATAAATTATAATAAGTAAAAGTTTTTTTTTATTTATTTATTATTATTTTTTTTAATTAATTAAGATAACTTGTTATCTTGTTTGTATCTGTATGTTTCTGTGGTATTTATATGATTGTTTCATCTTCGTTCTCATTCTATTAATTTTAATCACATAAATTAAACATTATCTATCTATCTATCTATCTATCTATCTATCTCTCTCTCTCTCTATATATATATATATATATATATAATCGTTCTTCCTGACTGACTGACTGACTGACTGACTGAGTGAGTGAGGGGGTGATTCATCATCGCCTAGGCCAAACGCCTGGACCTAGAAGCATGAAATTTTGTGACAATGTTCTTTCTATGACGTAGGCATCCACTAAGAAGCGATTTCGACAAAATTAGCCCCCCAAGGGGGGGAGGGGGGCAAAACGTGATTTCACAAAATCCTTCATATCTCAAAAAAAAAATAGATATCCGTAAAATTTTTACTTTAAAATATAGCTAATAAAAATGTCTAAAAACCAATTTCTGGAATTTTCTTGGCTAAGGGGCAAAAACAAATAGAAATACCGTTAGGGCGTTCAAAATTGGTACAGATAGGTTTTAGAGGCCTGGAAGTCGAATGAGGATATTTTCCATTGTGTAAAGTTATTAGGAGGGGCATGAAGGGGGTAGGGGAGAGGGGGGCAAAAAATAAAAATAACGTTAGATCGTTCAAAATTGGTATATAGAGGTTTTCGATACCTACAAATCGATTGCGGATATTTTCGAAGTTGTAAAATTATTAGGAGGGGCGGTAAGGGGGGGCTACGGGGCAAAAAAAAAATAGAAATGCAGTTAGGCCGTTCAAAATTTTTACAGATAGATTTTCGAGGCCTGCAAGTCGAATGGGGATGTTTTCGAAAGTGTAAAGTTATTAGAATGGCCGGGAAGGTGGGGGGGGGGGGAGATGGGGGGCAAAAAAATAAAAATAGAGTTAGATCGTTGAAAATTGGTATATAGAGGTTTTCGATACGTACAAATCGATTGCGGATATTTTCGAAGTTGTAAAATTATTAGGTGGGGCGGGAAGGGGGGGGCTATGGGCAAAAACAAATAGAAATACAGTTAGGCCGTTCAAAATTGGTACAGATAGGTTTTAGAGGCCTGCAAGTCGAATGGGGATATTTTCGAAAGTGTAAAGTTATTAGGAAAGCCGGGAAGGTGGGGGGCGGAGGGGCAAAAAAAGTAAAATAGAGTTAGATCATTCAAAATTGGTACATAGATGTTTTCGATACCTACAAATCGATTGCGGATATTTTCGAATTTTTTAAATTATTGGGAGTGGCGGGAAGGGGGGGAACGGAGGGGCCAAAAAATATAAATAGAGATAGATAGTTCAAAACTGGTGCATAGTGGTTTTTGATACCTACAAATCGATTGCGGATATTTTCGAATTTGTAAAATTATTAGGATAGACGGGAGTGGGGGGCGAAGGGGTAAAATAATAGAAATAAGAGTTAGAGCATTTTGGGAATTTTTTCCGAAGGCAGTGAGAACCCGGTGCGACATTTTTCCTAATCAGATTTTGTTTGATGAAAATAATAATGATGAAAATAATAATGTGATTATTAATAAAAAGTATTAAAAAAGACTATTTTTTATATTTACGTTTAAAAAATATTTGAAATTTCACTGTATATTTTTATGCACTTTTGAGAAATTGCATCCAAAAAATAATGTATAAAAAACTAACATTATTTACTAAAAGGGGTTTCGATTTCTTGTATAAATAATATTGGAGAATAAAATAGCTATTTTCGTTTTAAAATACTCATTTAATTTGAATTGTAATATTTTATAAGAAATACAGCAAAACTCACTTTCTAACATAAAATGCTGAACATATGACATGTTAAAGCTTATATTTCCGCACCGATGATAAAAATCGATTTATTTTAAAATAAGAGTTTAATATCCTTTTACATTAAATGTATATCGAAAACATATTTCTTATGCAAAAAGTACTTATCACAGGTTATGTTCTCACAGTTTCTTGTCCGGTTTCATTTCAACTGCGATGACGCTGATTCGCTAATTTTTAATTGAACTAATTAAATTTACAATCGGTTACCTTCGAAACTAGGTCTAACCTCCTTTTTAGCTGTTTTACGTAAATTCGAATATTTTGTGGGAGGTGGGGGGGGGGGGCTTTAGTTCTAAATACCATTCTGGTTTCCTGGTTCATACTTGTATTAGAGGGTAACTTTCCTCATTTGTTCATGAACTATTGTTTGGTAAACATCTCAAAGAGCCTACTGCATAGGATTTTGCCGTTGAGACTTCAACATGAAATTGATTAAACTAGTAAGTTGTATGTAAATTGTGAAGGTGTTTTTATTTACTTATTTTTGGTTACAGATGGATTAATTAAAATATTAATTAATTAATATCCGAAAAGGATTTATTATTTGAATGTTTCATTTTCATCTATATTCGTTTCAAATCGTAGATATATTTTGGGTGAGAGATGTATTTATTTATATATTGATAAACAGATTTATGTATTACTACTAAAATATAATTAATTATTTGATGATTTGATTTTTAATTAAACTCTATCAAAATTGTAAGTTTTATAAAACTGGTACTATATCTTTAGATATCGGGATTAATTGATTTATTTATTACTGTTGAAAAGACATTAAATATTGAAAGGTTTTATTTTTAATAAAACTCATCAAAATCACGAATTTCGTGAAACTAGTGCTACTTTATTTTAGATTAAAGGTGTATTTATTTATATTGTTATTAACAGGTTTATATATTCAAACTGATAGATATTCATGCGTTTGAATGTGGGAATTTTAAGTAAATTATTTCGTAAATGTCAGTTTTCGTGGAGATACCTCTTAAATTAAGAATTTGAGCGCCTATACCTATATTAATACAGTTATACATTAACACTGAGACCTAATTAATTATTTTTAAATTTAATTTTAAATAAATTTTTCAAAATCGTAAGTTTTGTAAAGTTGGTACACATCTCTTTTTAGATTAACGTATATTTATTTATATTTGAATTAACAAATTATTTGGTTGATATTGAAAAAATATTAATTATTTAAAAACATTATTTTAATTTTAATTCATTCAAAATATCTTTTATGCATATTTTTAAGCAGACTTGCGACAATTTAAAGTAACTTTTGAACACAATATTTTTTATCTTTAAATTAATTTAACATATATATATAAATCATGTATATATAAATATATGTATTAATTGCCAAAGAATTTGAAAAAAGAAAAATAGATTTATTTACCACGATTATGATTATGAACATACTGGGTTTTAATTTATTGCATAATGGTTTGCTTTATAACTTAATTAAATCCGAATATTTTGCACACATTGTCGTTCACAAGAAATATCTAATTTTTTTTTTTCTTTCTTTTTTTTTTTTTTTTTTTTTTTTTTTTTTTGCCACCGATAATTAAAAAAAAAAAAATTCCATAATTTTTCAAAAAATGATAATTTTTGTCAAAAAATATTCACATGTGCCAACTTGCACTGTTTTTTAACACATGTATTTCTTTGTAAAAAAAAAAAAAAAATCCTTATGATTAATCGAACGAAATGTCTAAAACGATTACTAAAAATTTTTATAAAAAAATTTCCGGTAGCAATTAAACGTACAATTTGGCAGCTATGTATTCAAGAAGAAAATTTGATAATTTTTATGAATTACGTAAAGAACTTATGTTTAAATTACTTATATTTATGTGTAATGATTTTTCAGTCATTTATTTTATGAAAACTGAAGATTGATTTCAATTATATCCAACGGAATTTATTTAAGAGGATTTCATATATTTTCATTGAATTTCAAATAGAAAAAATATATATCCAGGGTGATTTCGAGGTCATGGGACAAACTTGGACAGGAGGTATAACTTTTCCATGTAACCCAGCAAACGTAAACAGCAAACGTAAATCTACGTTACCCGTCTTAGGCAGTCATAACGTAAAAACGTAGATTTACTTGGCCCGCCCGTTAAGAGTTAAGAACTGGATGTTTTGGACTACTGTGTACAACTAACTCCGACTACTATATAAATTTTAAAATCTTGCAGGTTTTATTATTTCGCAAAATCTTACACAATGTTTTTATTATTGCAATCACTGCGAAAAAATACATTAATAAAAACAGAATTTATTTATTTATGTAAACATCAGCATGTAAAAACTCTTAAAAAAAAAATATATATATGCAACATTGGAGAGCCACGCCCATATCCACGCAAAATCTCCCGGCTCTTAAAGCGTTAAAATTACGTTCGGGGACATGGGTTCCTATACAATTCTAAATCCTTGTAATGTTCTCTACCTGCCCTCCAAGTTTATCCCATGACCTCGAAATCGCCCTGTAGATATAATTTTTCAAAAAAAAAAATGATAATATTTACCAAAAGTTCATCAAGAAATGATGGCAGGGTTTACACGGCTCGCCTCTTTTCAACGGCTCTCCTACCACTATTATTTAAAAAAATACCTAATTTAATAAATAGTAGGAATTATTTATTGTTTTTGTTGTTTTTCGAGATCACATGTGAAAAGCAAAAGAAGTAGCTTAATATATTTTATTTAAATTTATCCTACAAATACAATGTAAATTAATTATATCTCAAAATAATTACAAAAATATTAAATATTTGAATAGTAGTATAATATTTATTAATATCTCTGAAAAAAATATATATATATATTTGATTTATATAATATTAATAAAAGAATAAAAAACAATATCTATTTAAACTTAATAAATTTTCTTACTGAGATTTGATTTCTTATTTCTTTATTTTAATTTTGGTTATTTTATTTCATGAAAGTGCTAGAATTATGTTATTTAGACTAGAATAGTATAAGAAACAAATTTTACGGGAAAAAAAAGTGATTTATATTAATTTAATATAAATAAAAGAGGCTGGTCCACTGTACCCCGATGATGGGGCACAGTGATCCACTTTGTGAGAGCTCACAATTTATTTTTTAATTCATAATGTATTAGAAATATTGATATAAAAATATTAAGACATGTTAAGAAGGGCTTAGAGATTGTTTCCTTTTCTTTTTTTTTTCCAAGTACATTGTTTTTTTTTTTTTTTTTTTGAAAAAAAATTTAAGAGTTTAAAAGTGGTCTACTGTGGTCCGGTCTCCCCTACATATGTGGTCCACTGAAAGTCGCATCTTAATCCCCTGCATCTAAAATAGGCATCGGATTTTGTGAAAACTATAAAATATAATTTAAGCCAATTTGAGGGGGATTTTTTTTTTTTTTTTTTTTTTTTTTTTTTTTTTTTTTTGTAGAGCTAGTAGAAGGCTACTATGGCCTTTATTAGCTCGATGGAAATGTCTTTTCAGGACAAATATTTTTTGTCCTTCTATGTTGTTTAAGGAAGTTATAAAATTATCTCGTAAAAATCCCTCTACCCTTCCACATTGTATTTCAGAAAAATTCTTAAAGCTGTTCTTCAGAAAAGTTCTTCAGAAACTTCTTAAAGCTGTAGAAAACATGCTTAATTAAATTTAAGGACATTTCGTTTGGTTAAAAAAAATATATCGGGTTAGGCTGCATAAGGGGGAGGAGACTTGAGAGAGGGGACACTGCCATGGGGAGGGGGGACATGGGAATTTCAAATGTGAAGCGGGTCTTTGTTAGTTCGTTGGAAGAATCTTCTCAAAACAAACATTTTTAAAAATATGTTTTAATTTAGGATTCTTTTTAAGAAGTTTATATCTAATTAAATATTTCGAAGTACTATCCTTACCTTGTATCTTGGGACGCTTCAGAATTTTTTAAACTGTAAAAAACGAGCTTAATTATTTTTCATGTCTTAAAAAAAGAAAAAAAAAACTTTCAACAAGGTAAAAATCCTCCCATTCATTTGAAATCTTAACGTTTTCTCTTTGAAGTACCCCGTTCATGAACGCAAAGGTTCAGTTTAAAAAAATCAAATGAGGTCCCTCTTTGACTGATTAAACACGTTTTTTAAAGTTTTCAGAAATTGCAACGTATTCCCGGAGAAAAGAGTTTTGATGTAGGAGTTAAAGCGAACTGACTACATGACGGTCATAGGATTGTGTAGTATTTCATCTGTGGCGGTTTTTCAAAAGGATTTTCGCTCGTATTCACATGAGTTTTGAAGAAAACGACAATAAACTCTGAACGGCTAGGCAGATGAGCGGAAGTTGTATTCGAACCCTGCACCTGTCACGTATCAGACTTGCAACCAGAACCTCTCGGGCATTGGAGAGGTCAAGGAGAATATTGGTATAACATTTAATGAAATATACACACAGAAAAATGGAAAATCGAAACTTGTCAAGAAACGTGTCATCTTAGTGATAGTACACGTTTTCCTAGTACATTGACAAATTTGCACAAAATTACGCAAAATTTTAAACAATCAAAACACTACCTGACAATCCCATTTAGTCATGAGACACAAAAGTCGTTTTATTTTACCATGTATCTTTAATGTGTTTCGTCTGATGATCCGTTTTGGCTCTAAAACTTGTCAGATGACTAATTTCCCAGGTACAGTTTTCATTTTCCTCAAATTTGACCGGTTAGTCAGATGAGAGAATAAAAATTAATTGTTCCTGTTTTGTCAATTGACTAAGAAAATTTTTTTTGGCTAGTCCAAAAGCTCAGCATTATTATTTTTTTTTCTTTATTATTATTTGTTTATTTATTTTTTGTCTTCTTCTGACAACTTGAGTTAGTCAACCGAAATCGAACAATTTAACCTATCAAATCTGGCGGCATAATGCAATCGCAGAATTCGAAATTCAAATACTTAGAAATCTGAAAGTGTGGATCCGTTGATGTCGTTTCGGTTCCGTTTCCATATTTGTGATAATTTTCATTTTAGAAAGAGACCCAGAGATTTTAATTATCTGCGAATCGAGTTTACGGTCAAAAGTAAGTGCTAAATACTTTATTTTATTGTATATATATATATATTTTATTGTAAGCTTTGTTAGAATAGTAAATTGTAAATTTGTAAAATTCTAGCTTTAGCAATCTTCTAACAATATCAATCGTATTTAGAATTTGTTTTAATTTATAAAGTTGTTTAAAACGTATAAATTTTAAAATACGTTATTATAAATCTTAGTTTTGCGTATCGTTGTATTACAAAAATAAGTATTTTAATTTGTCTGAACTATAGTTTTTTACATATATTTTTAACATTAAGCTCATATTAATATTTTTTATATACAGAATAGTAACGCTTTATTTTCCCCTAAAGGTGGTTCAGAAGGTATTTGGATTCCAAGAGATAAAAATATAAAAAAGATATGGAAAAATGCTATTTATAAGGATTTTGAATAACTCCGAATTCTAAGGTATGTTTTTAAATTATCTTTTGCAACATTTTATCTATCTTATCTCAGAACAATAAAGACTAATATTCATACTTTTTTATATTTAAAATTTTTAATGAGATGATTTAAAAAAAAATTAAAAGGTTCCTCATTTATCTGTTATTTGTTCTTTTTTTTTTTTTTTTTTTTTTTTTTTTAATTTCCAGTTCTAAATAAATAAATATATCTTTATAATTTAAATATTTTTGGCAAATGGTTGATAATTGTATGTAATAAAAAATGTCTTTATTTATTATTAAATGTTTGATAACATTTTTTTCAGAACAAATTTGAGCAAAAATGATATGAATTTAATATCACATACTATATTCTTTTCTCAATTTAAAGTTAAATTGTTCTTGTGTACAATATTAGTTATTAGCGATAAATAATAGATGTCTTAGTTAAAATACATATACATTCAACTTCATGCTACTTGTTGCATTCAAATGATTGATGATTAGAATAAAAGGTTGATATTTTTAGTTATTAAAAATTTGATATATATATATATTTTTTTTTCTTTAGAATAAATTTAATCAAAAATAATATGGGTTTAAATTATTAGATACTATTAAGTATTCGTTATAAACAAAACATATCTTGTTAAAAATATGTACTTAATTTCATATTATTTGTTTCATTGAACAAACTGAAAAAGTAAATGTTATATGCTATAAAAATGAGACAAATTACTATAAAGATACAAAATGCACAAAACATGGGCAAATTTTAACCTTGAACAAAACGAGCCATATAGTCTGAGAACATAGTGTACAAAAGTTGAATGACAGAATCTGCAGCTAACAGACATTTGTTGATATGTATCATTACAAAAAAAAAAAAAAATTATAAGAGTTTAAAGCCTGCCTTTTTTCCCTCCAGGGAGAAAAAAAGAAGAAAAAAAATGTTATGTTGAGGCAACCACAAAACTAACTTTTTTCTACATTTTCCTATATAAAATCATGCAATGGAAATTATTTTTTATTTTTATTTTTATCCATTATTAATGCAGACGATTTTCATATCAGAGAGGTAGTCTAAAGGTCCAACGGAAGTAAATTTTTACCGTGCAGATGATCACGGGGATAATTGCTGTATAACAGCGCCACATATCGCCTATATACACCCAATTTAATAAGCATTATGTATCATAATGACCTTTTCACACATTAAATATTGTTCGATTATACGCATTAGAACCTGAGACATAACTTTCCCTTGAATTGTAAAAATAGCTGTATAGCAGCTTCACCTGTTGAGTGATTAGCACTAAAAGTTGGCATAAACTAATAATTTATGTTAAGGAGCATCTACATATAATTTTATATGCAATTCTGTGCAGTAGTTCCTGAGATAGAGCCTTCCCTGAAATTGCAGAAATCGACGTATAACAGTGCCACATGTTGTGCAATTGGCACCAAAAATTTGATAGGCACTAACTTATGTCAAGGTGCATCTGCGTACAAATTAATATGCAATTTCGTGCAGTAGTTTCTAAGATATAGCCTTTTCTGAAATTGCTGTAGAGCAGCGTCATCTGTTGAGCGATTGGCACCAAAAGTTGATAGACACTAATTTATATCAAGGTGCATCCGTATATTAATTTATATGCAATTCTGTGCAGTAGTTCCTGAGATACAGTCGCCACAAAACTTTTTGTCACATACAAACATTTTCTATGGTCAAAACATGTTCTGGACCTCTCAAAACGCGTAAATCCATCAAAAACCGAAAATGTTTACGAATTCAATGCTTTCGTCTATTGAATACAAAAAAACTAAAGAATAGTATGTGTGTTACTGTAATGCAAAATAATTTTTTATTGAAAAAATAATATAAAAAAAGCTTAAGCATAAGTTTAGATTAATAACAATTAATATGAAATGATTGGGCTTCTATAAACATCCATAAAAGAACAACAGAAGTTTTAACTAATTGTTAAAATTGTTATGTGAAAACTAAAATTTAAGACACAAAAATAACCAACTCATTCAAAAATTTATGTTTTGTCACTCACAGCTAACTGCTCAAGTTCTTTTTCTTTCTTTCTTCTGTTTTATTTATTATTATTATTTTGTGTGTGTGTGTGTGTGTACGCGCGGGGTTTGGTTGCGAGTGGGGAGGGAGAGCAATTGATGAACGCACAATCGAAACTGAATCAGACTCAAAACTATGAAAAAAAAAAAAAAATGTTCCCTCCCTTTCTTATCGGCTAAAGTAAACAAACACGTAATTTTTCCCATCCGCCGGTCATTAAAGTGTTTGTTTCTTTATGTGAAGCATTTTAATTAATTAAAAAAAAAAAAAAAAAAAAAAGTTGGAGATTTGATATTTTCTCTAGCTTGAATGAATCACTAAATATATATCACCGAACTTCAAATACTTAACTTTCGAGGAGGGGGTTTGAAAGGGAGGGGGCAAAGGAAGTAAGTAACAGGTACTTAAAAATATATATATACTTGTAACAGAAGAAAACAGCAGCCAATTTGTTATTTAATATGAGGGATTTTGTTTTTTCAGTATATTTTTACTCCATTACCCGACTACCGTAGGTAATGGGAGTATTGTATTCGGTCCAAAAATTCGATATCAAGATTTCATCTGATTTACATGTTTTAAGGTCCCCTGAGTCCAAAATGTGTTTTTTGGCAATTGGTCAGTATACGTGTGTCTGTGGGAGGGGGGGGGGTATCCTCTGACTATGATATCTCCTAAACTAATAAAAATAGAATCACGAAACTTCAAAATTGAGACAGGTCTAGTGTACATATGAATTTTTTAAGTTTTGGTGAAAATTGGAAAAATAGGAAGTGGGATATCCGAAACCGGAGGTGAGTTCGTAAGCCCGTATCTCAAAAACGGCTCCAACGATTTTCTTCAAAGTTACTGTATAAATACTCCATTAGATGTCCTTTCGAATGATATAGTTGGTTAGTTCAGGACAATTGACAGGCGCCCTGTATGAATAGCTCAATTTCAGGTACTGCAAGTGCGTTCCTTCCAAAACGACTGTATGTATTTTTTCCAAAGTTGCAATATTAACCCTCTTTTAAATATACTTTTGTGTGTAATTGTTGTTTTCCGGTCAAGAATTGAACATGCCAAGTTTTGGTAAAAGTCGTTATCTCAAAAATGGCTCTAACGATTTTCTTGAAAATTATTACATAAACCCATTTTAGGTATCCTTTCTCATGCTTTACGTGGTTATTACAGGACAATTAATAGTCATCCTGATCAGTTAGATCTCTTTTAGATCTTGGAAACTGGTGTTTCAAAAACTAAAAAAAAAAAATAAATAAATAAATAAAATAAAACTACCCCCCCCCCTCCTTTTTTTTTCCTCTTATTTTTTTAACTCGCTTTGTAAACTCTGTTTCATATGTCTTTACGCTTGTATTAACTTTCTCTTACTGGGAAATTTTTAGTTGTCTATTTCATTAGGTCATTTTTTTTTTCCGTTTTCATTTTTATTTTATTCTAAGAAAATAAGTATTCAAAATTTTCCACGAACATCGTTCGCGCGTTCGGACATATTCTGCACCCCTGGAAATATGTTAAAAGGCACTTTAAAGAAATTCCTTCCATAGACTGTACTGTATTGGACCTTTTGTATTTGTTTGAACATACATAAATTATATAGATAACATTTATAATATGGTTGTCAGCTTCCAAATATGTTTAACAATTGTGTACTAACAGCGATATATTCCTTAAAAAAAAAAAAAAAAAAAAAAAAAAAACAGTAAAACCAGATCGATTTAAAAAGAAATCTTGTGCGTGCGTAATCAAGTAGTAAGTAATCATATATATATATATATATATATATACGAGTATATAATAATTTATGCATAGATTAAGAAAGGTTTTGATATATACAACTTCCTAACTAAATGCAACCTATGCAATACGTACTTCTTAGCGATATCCTAATGACTTTTTTTTTCCTTTTAAGGTTTGCGAGCTTCATTTTAAACCTGATGAAATTATACAAACAGTAACATATTTTAATAAAAAAGAAGAAAAGTTATATCAAGTCCCAAGAAATAAACCAATTGTTAAAGATGGTGCTATTCCTACAATTTTCAGTGATATGCCATCATATCTATCAAAGCCAAGTACATGAAGACAAAGTCCTGTGGAAATATTTCTTTTTTGCTTTAAAGCTATTTAGATTTGTAAATAATTAAGTTGGAAAAAGTTAACAAATAGTCACTAACAAAAACTTGAGAAGTATTGCAAAAGCCAAGGCAAAAAATTTACGTTTTATTACCTAATGATATACGTGCTTTTATATTATTATTATTTTTAATTTTTATGCAAATTATAGAACAATCTTCTTTATGTAATTAAACAATTACAAAAGTAAAGAGGTTAAGACCAATAACAATGCTTTTACAAAAACCCCTGCAAACAAGCATGAATCTCTTATTCCTCATAAAATATGAAGGATTTTAAACAATTAAAATTTTGATTAATCTGCATACTTGCCAACTCTACTGTTTTTACCAGTAGACTACCGTTTTTTTTAGCTATTTCTACTGGTCAGTTGTTTTTAGGAACTTACAAGAAAAATTATAAATTTGAGCAATTTTACTGTAAAATATATATAGGAAAATATACAGAAAATAAATATAATAATGAAATGAGGCTTATTAAATGTATGTGTAAAAATTACAATATTGATTTTAATTAACTCAAAACAAACTTAAATTTTTGGGTTTTTTACTTCCATCACCTAACTACCGTAGGTAATGGAAGTATTGTATTCGGTCCAAAAATTCGATATCGAGATTTCACCTGATTTCCACGTTTTAAGGTCCCCTGGGTCCAAAAAAGTGGTTTTTAGCAATTGGTAAGTGTGTGTGTATGTGTGGAATCTCCTGGCTATCATATCTTCGAAACTAATAAAGATAGAACTACAAAACTTCAGAATTAAGACAGGTCTAGTGCACAGATGCATTTTCCAAATGTTGGTAAAAATTGAAAAACCGGAAGTGGGACATCAGAAACCAGAAGTGTAAGTATCTCAAAACCGGCTCTAATGATTTTCTTCAAATTTGCTATATAAACATTCTATTAGAAGACCTTTCGAATGATATAGTTGGTTAGTTTAGGAAAATTGATAGGCGTCCTGTATAAATAACTCAATTTCAGGTCTCGCAAGCGCGTTCCTTTAAAAACATCTGTACGGATTTTTTTCAAACTCGCCATATTAACTCACTTTTAAATATAGTTTTGTATGTAATTATTGTTTTCCGGTCAATAATTGCGTTTTGGTAAAAGTTGTTATCTCAAAAACAGCTCTAACGATTTTGTTGAAAATCGTTATATAAACCCATTCCTTTCTCATGTATTACGTGGTTATTAGAGGAAAATTAACAGTCATCCTGCTTAGGTTGGGCAGATTTAGATCTCGGAAATTGGTGTTTCAAAAAATAACTGTACCATTTTTTTTTCTTATTTTTTATCTCGCTGATGTAAGCTTCGTTTTATATGTCTTTAATTTTAGGAAAAATTTTAGGTTTCTACTTCTTTAAGTCACTTTTATATCTTCTGATCACATTTTCTCAAAACAATCTGGTATGAAACAACCACACGGCTACCATTACCCACTATTACACGTATTATATGCATTTTTTAGAAATAATGTGGTCAGCGAAGACGTAAAATTGACCTAACGAAGTAGACACCAAACAAATTTACTATAAGAGAAAGCTAATATATATATATATATATGTGTGTTTGTGTGTGTGTGTACGTGTGTATGTATATATATATATATATATATATATATATAAACATGAAAACAGAATTTATATAGCGAGTTACAAAATAAGGGGGGGGAGGGAATGAGTTATTTTTTCAAACACCAATTTCCGAGATCTAAAACTGACCTACCTAATCAGGATGACTGTTATTTTTCCTGTAATAACCACTTAATACATGAGAAAGGATATCTAAAATGGATTTATGTAACAATTTTCAAGAAAATCGTTAGAGCCGTTTTTGAGATACTAACTTTTACCAAAACTTGGCATACTCAATTATTGAACGGAAAACTATAATTACATAGAAAAGCATATTTAAAAGTGAGTTAATATGGCGAGTTTGAAAATAATCCGTACAGCCGTTTTTAAAGGTACGAACTTGCGAGACTTGAAATTAAGCTATTTATACAGGGTGCTTGTCAATTTTCCTGAACTAACCAACTAAATCATTCGAAAGGACATCTAATAGAGTGTTTATATGGCAACTTTGAAGACAATAGCTGGAGCCGTTTTTGAAATACGGACTTACGGTCCCACTTCCGGTTTTTTAATTTTCACCAAAATTTGGAACAGTTATCTGTACACCAGACCTGCCTCAGTGCTGAAGTTTCGTAGTTCTATCTCTATTAGTTTAGGAGATATCATAACCAGAAGATTTCGTTCGTACATACATACACACACATACACACTATTGCCAAAAACTACTGATTTGGAATCAAGAGACCTTAAAACGTGTAAATCAAGCGAAAACTCGACATTGAATTTTTGGACCGAATACAATACTTCCATTACCTACGGTATTCGGGTAATGAAAGTAAAAATGCATATAATTCGTGTAATAGTGGGTAATGGAAGTCGTGTGGTTGTTTCACACCAGATTTTTAAATAATGCTTTGTAATTAAATAGTATATTTACATAGTCATTGTGAGTGTATTTTCAGTCAGATAAGATAATTGAAACTGAATTTTGATCCTCATTATATGATAAAAATCTGGAGAACATTTTAATTTCTAAATGCAGTGAAAATTTAGTTTAAAATTGCTATGAATAACAATTTAATTGTTCTTTTCTTAATGAAGCAAAATCTGCTACGAATGTAAAAATTTGTGTTTAAGTAAATATCATTGGCAATATTTTCTTTTTCCTAATTTTTAGGATTTGAAATTAATTCTTGAGAAACATAATCTCAATATTTTATCTGTTTTCGTTTGAAAGATGAGTGATTTTTATTTAAAGAATATTTTTATTTATGAAAAATATTTTGTAAATATTCATATATTTTTCTTTTCGTCTACTATATATTTATATAAATTCAGACTCTATATTTAAAAATGTCAATTTACAAAATCTACTGTTTTTTTTTTTTTTTTTTTTTTTTTTTTCCCGATAAAATCTACAGATTTTTAAAACTGATATGTTGGCAAGTATGTATCTGTCTCAAATTTTATGAGACAGGCTAGTCATTTTTTTTCCCTAAATAATCTTCCTCCACAAATATTATGAGGCAGCTTAGTCAAATAGAGACTAGTTTTCCTCTTCAGATATTACCAGACAGGTTAGTCAGGCAAATAATCTTGACTATCCTGCCTCTTCAAATATTCTTTAAAAATTGACTAGCTTTCTTAGTCAGATACCTGGGATCTGTTGACTAACTTTCTTAATCAAGTGTAGATTCTGACTAACTTGTCTTGTCTGGCAACTGCGGTTGTTGACTAACCTTCCTGGTCAGATAATTATGATTATCGACTAGCCTTCTTTGTCTAATAATATTAACCTTCCTAGTCTGGAGTAGTGTTTTGGTGACTAGATTAGCAAGTACACTTTTTAGGTTTTGGAGACTAGTTCAGCAAGTACACTTTTCAGTTTTGGTGACTAGTTCAGCAAGTGAACTTTTCAGTTTCGGTGACTAGTTCAGCAAGTACACTTTTCAGTTTTGGAGACTAGTTCAGCAAGTACACTTTTTGGCTAGTCAGTTATTTTGGTTAGTCAATTCTGTATTGTCAGCTGAGCATTTTGGCAGGTCACTGTGACCAATTTATTTTTCTGTGTGTACGCCCTTAAAAAGAAATCTAAACAAAACGTATTTATTTAAAAAAAAAAAAAAAATCAACGCGCTATCAAAGACCTGCTTTCATCTTTTAAATTTCAAAGTTGCCCCCCTAGGTGTCCCCTATGTACCCCAACTCCAATTAAAAAAAAAAATAAATAAAGAACGAAAAATCATGCGGCACGCATTGATTAATACACTTCCAACTGTATGTACACTTTCCAACTATACGTACTTGTTGTATCGTATAACTTTTAATTTTTTTTTCCTACGTTATCACTCAAGGAACAGGCAGAAGGCTTGAAAGGCATACAAATAGAGTAATTGAATTCCCAATCATTCTTAACATTTTGGAAAATGTTAAAAACGCTTAACGCAAAAGAAAATGACGCGTTAAATTCTAATTGCGGTGCGTAATGTATCTGAATATTTTAGTGTAGCCCTGTAAATCTGCAGGTTAACTATATCATATTCTACACAAAGCATTATTTTAGCATATTAACAATTAATTTTACTTTCTTTATAATTTTTGCAGAAGAAAATTATTTAAATGTGATTTATAAAAATGTCTGTTCTAAAACTCAATGCATTGGCCTTTTTTTTTTTTTTTTTTGTGTGTCCCTGTACGCACACCGGTTTTACAGGACCAATTAATGCCATTTAAAATGGGAATATTCCATAGTGAACTTGAATATTACATATCATTTTTTAAAAAAACCTAAAAATATTTACGGACGCTGGAGGTAGGCAGACGGACAGATAGACAGTCGGACAGACAGATGCAAAAATTAAAAACATATTCACGCTTAAAAATTGTTTAAAAGTGTTAAAAACGCGTAACATAAACGAAAATGCAATTCCAGCAAAGTTCCAATAATGACATTTGATGTAACTGAACATTTTTGTGGGGCCCTGTAAATCAAATGCTAATCATACTATATTCTATAGAACACATTCTTTTGTCCATGTGAATAATATATTTTAATTTCATTTAGATTTAATCAAAGTAAAGTTATTAAAATTTGGTTTATAGAAATACACTGAGAAAAATTTCTGTAACTGTCATCTAGAATCTAAATTGTGGGTCTAGAAAAAATAGTTCCATGTCATCCTTATAAATTCTAGCCCCTTTTGAAAGCGAATTCTAGAAGCTCCTATTAGAATTCTAGAGAGTTTGCCTATATTCTCGAAGGCAAAGTTATTTAAAAATCTCTGCAAATAAATGAGACTACAAGAAGCGGGTTTCAGCAACGATAAACTTGGTTTGTTACCAAATTCTAGAAAATCAAGCGAGAATTTCTCGCAATACAAATGATTCAGACTATTTAGAGTATTCAGAATATTGTTTCACCATCTAGTGTGTACACCAGAAATTCTTGATAATTTCGTCTATTCAGTTTATGGGCGTGCCTTATGCGCATAACCCGGAAATCTATATTTCTAGTTAAAGGATTTAGAAACTGGCCACTTATTCATTCTAGTGGAAGGCGATATATATTTTTTTTCTCAGTGTAAAACGCAATGTTTTGGAATACCGAACTTGAATAAAATATTTCAATTTCATTAAGATTTGTGTAAAGTAAAGGTATAAAAATGTGGTTTATAAAAATACTTCTTATAGAACACAATGTTTTGGTATACTTTCTGGTATTCCTGTACACAAACCAGTAGCGGTATTCACTCCATTTTCAATAATAGAACATCTGAAAATGAACTTGAATAACATATATCAGTTTCAAGAAATTCCATGAGTATTTACGGGAGTCAGAGCGCGGACGGACAGACCGACAAACCAAAGTCATTAACATTTTTCAACCTTGTTAGAAAGCGTTAAAAAAGAAACAAGCTTCCCTTTCAAACTAATTAGTCATGATTTTTTTCAGTTTTAAAAATTTTTGCAGCGTTCCGGAGATATAGGGGTAGTACATACAGAAAAATAAATTGGTCACAGTGACCTGCCAAAATGCTCAGCAGACAATACAGAATTGACTAACCAAAATAACTGACTACCAAAAAGTGTACTTGCTGAACTAGTCTCCAAAACTGAAAAGTGTACTTGCTGAACTAGTCACCGAAACTGAAAAGTGTACTTGCTGAACTAGTCACCAAAACTGAAAAGTGTACTTGCTGAACTAGTCTCCAAAACTAAAAAGTGTACTGGCTAAACTAGTCACCAAAACACTACTCCAGACTAGGAAGGTTAATATTATTAGACAAAGAAGGCTAGTCGATAATCATAATTATCTGACCAGGAAGGTTAATCAACAACCGCAGTTGCCAGACAAGGCAAGTTAGTCAGAATCTACACTTGATTAAGAAAGTTAGTCAACAGATCCCAGGTATCTGACTAAGAAAGCTAGTCAATTTTTAAAGAATATTTGAAGAGGCAGGATAGTCAAGATTATTTGCCTGACTAACCTGTCTGGTAATATCTGAAGAGGAAAACTAGTCTCTATTTGACTAAGCTGCCTCATAATATTTGTGGAGGAAGATTAGTTAGCGAAAAAAAATGACTAGCCTGTCTCATAAAATTTGAGACAGATACATACTTGCCAACATATTTGTTTTAAAAATCTGTAGATTTTATCGGAAAAAAAAAAAAAAATAGATTTTATAAATTGACATTTTTAAATATAGAGACTGAATTTATATAAATATATAGTACACGAAAAGAAAAATATATGAATATTTACAAAATATTTTTCATAAATAAAAAATTTCTTTAAATAAAAATCACTCATCTTTCAAACGAACACAAATAAAATATTGACATTATGTTTCTCAAGAATTAATTTCAAATCCTAAAAATTGGGAAAAAGAAAATATTGCCAATGATATTTACTTAAACACAAATTTCTACATTCGTAGCAGATTTTGCTTCATTAAGAAAAGAACAATTAAATTGTTATTCATAGCAATTTTAAACTAAATTTTCACTGCATTTAGAAATTAATATGCTCTCCAGATTTTTATCAGATAATGAGGATCAAAATTCAGTCTTTAATTATCTTATCTGACTGAAAATACACTCACAATGACTATGTAAATACACTATTTAATTACAAAGCATTATTTAAAAATCTGGTGTGAAACAACCACACGACTTCCATTACCCACTATTACACGAATTATATGCATTTTTACTTTCTTTACCCGAATACCGTAGGTAATGGAAGTATTGTATTCGGTGCAAAAATTCAATGTCGAGTTTTCGCTTGATTTACACGTTTTAAGGTCTCCTGAGTCCAAATCAGTAGTTTTTGGCAATAGTGTGTATGTGTGTGTATGTATGTACGAACGAAATCTTCTGGTTATGATATCTCCTAAACTAATAGAGATAGAACTACGAAACTTCAGCACTGAGGCAGGTCTGGTGTGCAGATAACTGTTCCAAATTTTGGTGAAAATTGAAAAACCGGAAGTGGGACCGTAAGTCCGTATTTCAAAAACGGCTCCAGCTATTGTCTTCAAAGTTGCCATATAAACACTCTATTAGATGTCCTTTCGAATGATTTAGTTGGTTAGTTCAGGAAAATTGACAAGCACCCTGTATAAATAGCTTAATTTCAAGTCTCGCAAGTTCGTACCTTTAAAAACGGCTGTACGGATTATTTTCAAACTCGCCATATTAACTCACTTTTAAATATGCTTTTCTATGTAATTATAGTTTTCCGTTCAATAATTGAGTATGCCAAGTTTTGGTAAAAGTTAGTATCTCAAAAACGGCTCTAACGATTTTCTTGAAAATTGTTACATAAATCCATTTTAGATATCCTTTCTCATGTATTAAGTGGTTATTACAGGAAAAATAACAGTCATCCTGATTAGGTAGGTCAGTTTTAGATCTCGGAAATTGGTGTTTGAAAAAATAACTCATTCCCTCCCCCCCCTTATTTTGTAACTCGCTATATAAATTCTGTTTTCATGTTTATATATATATATATATATATATATATATACATACACACGCACACACACACACAAACACACATATATATATATATATATATTAGCTTTCTCTTATAGTAAATTTGTTTGGTGTCTACTTCGTTAGGTCAATTTTACGTCTTCGCTGACCACATTATTTCTAAAAAATGCATATAATACGTGTAATAGTGGGTAATGGAAGCCGTGTGGTTGTTTCATACCAGATTGTTTTGAGAAAATGTGATCAGAAGATATAAAAGTGACTTAAAGAAGTAGAAACCTAAAATTTTTCCTAAAATTAAAGACATATAAAACGAAGCTTACATTAGCGAGATAAAAAATAAGAAAAAAAAATGGTAGAGTTATTTTTTGAAACACCAATTTCCGAGATCTAAATCTGCCCAACCTAAGCAGGATGACTGTTAATTTTCCTCTAATAACCACGTAATACATGAGAAAGGAATGGGTTTATATAACGATTTTCAACAAAATCGTTAGAGCTGTTTTTGAGATAACAACTTTTACCAAAACGCAATTATTGACCGGAAAACAATAATTACATACAAAACTATATTTAAAAGTGAGTTAATATGGTGAGTTTGAAAAAAATCCGTACAGATGTTTTTAAAGGAACGCGCTTGCGAGACCTGACATTGAGTTATTTATACAGGACGCCTATCAATTTTCCTGAACTAACCAACTATATCATTCGAAAGGACTTCAAATAGAACGTTTATATAGCAAATTTGAAGAAAATCGTTAGAGCCGGTTTTGAGATACGGACTTACGGTCCCACTTCTGGTTTCTGATGTCCCACTTCCGGTTTTTCAATTTTTACCAACATTTGGAAAATGCATCTGTGCACCAGACCTGTCTTAATTCTGAAGTTTTGTCGTTCTATCTTTATTAGTTTCGGAGATATGATAGTCAGGAGATTCCACATATACACACACACTTACCAATTGTTAAAAACCACGTTTTTGGACCCATGGGACCTTAAAACGTGTAAATCAGGTGAAATCTCGATATCGAATTTTTGGACCGAATACAATACTTCCATAACCTACGGTAGTTAGGTGATGGAAGTAAAAAACCCAAAAATTTAAGTTTGTTTTGAGTTAATTAAAATCAATATTGTAATTTTTACACATACATTTAATAAGCCTCATTTCATTATTATATTTATTTTCTGTAAATTTACTCTATATATTTTACAGTAAAATTGCTCAATTTTACAATTTTTCTTGTAAGTTCCTAAAAACAGCTGACCAGTAGAAATAGCTAAAACAACGGTAGTCTACTGGTAAAAACAGTAGAGTTGGCAAGTATGCAGATTAATCAAAATTTTAATTGTTTAAAATCCTTCCTATTTTATGAGGAATAAGAGATTCATGCTTGTTTGCAGGGGTTTTTGCAAAAGCATTGTTATTAGTCTTAACCTCTTTACTTTTGTAATTGTTTAATTTTTCCCCCCTTTAAGGTGTTCAACCTTGAAAATACATTTAAAGAACTTTTCTGAAAAAATATTACTTGTCTATCAATTCGGAAAAAAATACTCATAGCTGCTAACTTCAAATTATTCCGGAAAGTTGTTAACAATCGCCCTTTTCCTCATACCATATTCTTTCTAGAATAATTTTCTTTAGCATGCAATTACAATTAAATATGAAGAAAATTACTCCTCAAAGAATATGGTTTTAAAAAAGGGCGGTACTAACATCATTCCGGAATCAATTAAAAAAGTTAGCAGCTATGAATACTGGAAATTTAACAAATCACTGAAACAAAGAATTCGCTGTTTTAAACATTCTTCCCTACATTTATTTATTATTATTATTATAGATTAACGCACGCATTTATCCAACACCTTCTTATCAAGACTTTCCAAGTGGATTGTGGCGCCACATGATTTAGTCCATTTTTTATGCGCATTCTCATATATGGATTTAGAAATATATATATATATATTTTTTTTCTCCTCGGTGCTTTCGTTTTATACGCTGTGGTTACAAAAATAAATATAAACCTTTTTTTTTTTTTTTTTTTTTAAGTTCCTTTTTTTAATATTACCCCTTTCATTCCCAATTTTTTCCCTCCATAAAACAATAAATCTTATATTTAGCCATAAATTTATTTCAAAGGTAATATATATAAATATTTTTTTAAATAGGAGTAATAGCAGAGTACGAATTAATATAGCTAACAAAGCAACTGAGAGGTGTTTATTTATGTTTAATATAACCACTGATGCCATTAATAATCACAACTTTTCAATAAATAAAAATATCAAAATTTTGGAAAACATACATGTTGTAATTAATTAAAATACAAATTATAAACATTAAAAAATAAAATAAAAATATTTCAAACAGTTAATTTACTTAACCCTTTATATACCAAATCACCTTATTTTTTGAAAAATAGTTTGAAACTTTTTTATTATATTTCTTTGCTGCAAGAGAAACATTTCATATTAAATTTAGCTTAAACTATAGCTTAACAATAGAGAAAGCTTAAACTATAGGAACTTTGAAGTTCCAATGAAAGCCTGTAGTAAATTTAGGCTATATTGAGGAATTTTTTTGGTGGGACTTTAAATTCCCGGTGGGATACAAAGGGTTAAGCCACCTGAATATATGCATATATTTTTTAAATAATGGATATTTTTCACCAGATTAAAATTATAAACAGGTACGACGATACAATGTATTGATATAGACAATATAAACGATATATAAGGTATAGAAGTTACAATGTACTAAATTATAAATGACATCAAACTCCAAATTTTCGGTTATTTAAAGTTTTAAAATCATAAATATTAATCATACACCTTTTTTTTTTTTTTTTTTTTTTTTTTTAAGGTGAGGGTGGATATAAAATTTGCATTAAAAACACATTTTACCGTATATAATAAGAATTTTTTTTCCTTTATTCATCTCTGTTAATTTTATGCACAGAGAAATTTTAATGCATAACAATAATTTACAAGTATTTTGATCATCCAAAATAACTCTCACTTACCTGATAATATACTTTCAACATTCTTTAGATCGAGATTTTAAATAGATTTATTTGCTTATTTAAATAAGAAACTAAGTAATTAAAATAAGACATAAAAGACAAAAATCAAGAAAAAAAATAATTTTATTGAAAATTATAAATATGTTTCATATACATAAAGAAGATTGTTCTATAATTTGCATAAAAATTAATCATAATAATAATATAAAAGCACATATATCATTAGGTAATAAAACGTAAATTTTTTGCCTTGGCTTTTGCAATACTTCTCAAGTTTTTGTTAGTGACTATTTGTTAACTTTTTCCAACTTAATTATTTACAAATCTAAATAGCTCTTAAGCAAAAAAGAAATATTTCCACAGGACTTTGTCTTCATGTACTTGGCTTTGATAAATATGATGGCAAATCACTGAAAATCGTAGGAATAGCACCATCTTTAACAATTAGTTTATTTCTTGGGACTTGATATAACTTTTATTAAAATATGTTACTGTTTGTATAATTTCATCAGGCTTAAAATGAAGCTCGCAAACCTTAAAAGGAAAAAAAAAAAAAAAAAGAAGAAAAAAAAAAAAAAAGTCATTAGGATATCGCTAAGAAGTACGTTATGTGAGGTGTAAATTTCACCTCATTGCATAGGTTGCATTTAGTTAGGAAGTTGCATATATCAAAACCTTTCTTAATCTATGCATAAATTATTATATACTCGTATATATATATATATATGATTACTTACTACTTGATTACGCACGCACAAGATTTCTTTTAAAATCGATCTGGTTTTACTGTTTTTTTTTTTTTTTTTTTAAAGGAATATATCGTTGTTAGTACACAATTGTTAAACATATTTGGAAGCTGACAACCATATTATAAATGTTATCTGTATAATTTATGTATGTTCAAACAAATACAAAATGTCCAATACAGTACAGTCTATGGAAGGAATTTCTTTAAAGTGCCTTTTAACATATTTCCAGGGGTGCAGAATATGTCCGAACGCGCGAACGATGTTCGGGGGAAATTTTGAATACTTATTTTCTTAGAATAAAATAAAAATAAAAACGGAAAAAAAAATGACCTAATGAAAAAGACAAGTAAAAATTTTCCAGTAAGAGAAAGTTAATACAAGCGTAAAGACATATGAAACAGAGTTTACATAGCGAGTTAAAAAAATAAGAGATAAAAAAAGGGGTGGGGTTAGTTTTATTTATTTTTATTTTTTTATTTTTTTTTAGTTTTTGAAACACCAGTTTCCAAGATCTAAAACATATCTAACTGATCAGGATGACTATTAATTGTCCTGTAATAACCACGTAAAGCATGAGAAAGGATACCTAAAATGGGTTTATGTAACAATTTTCAAGAAAATCGTTAGAGCCATTTTTGAGATACCGACTTTTACCAAAACTTGGCATGTTCAATTCTTGACCGGAAAACAACAATTACACACAAAAGTATATTTAAAAGAGGGTTAATATTGCAACTTTGAAAAAAATACATACAGTCGTTTCGGAAAGAACGCACTTGCAGTACCTGAAATTGAGCTATTCATACAGGGCGCCTGTCAATTGTCCTGAACTAACCAACTATATCATTCGAAAGGACATCTAATGGAGTATTTATACAATAACTTTGAAGAAAATCGTTGGAGCCGTTTTTGAGATACGGGCTTACGAACTCACCTCCGGTTTCGAATATCCCACTTCCTATTTTTCCAATTTTCACCAAAACTTAAAAAATTCATATGTGCACCAGACCTGTCTCAATTCTGAAGTTTCGTGATTCTATTTTTATTAGTTTAGGAGATATCATAGTCAGAGGATACCCCCCCCTCCTCCCACAGACACACGTATACTGACCAATTGCCAAAAAACACATTTTGGACTCAGGGGACCTTAAAACATGTAAATCTTATGAAATCTTGATATCGAATTTTTGGACCGAATACAATACTCCCATTACCTACGGTAGTCGGGTAATGGTGTAAAAATATACTGAAAAGACAAAATTTCTAATATTAAATAACAAATTGGCAGCTGTTTTCTTCTGTTACAAGTATATATATATTTTTAAATACCTGTAACTTGCATCCCCTGCCCCCCCCCCCTTTCAAACCCCCTCCTCGAAAGTTAAGTATTTGAAGTTCGGTGATATATATTTAGTGATTCATTCAAGCTAGAAAAAATATCAAATCTCCAACTTTTTTTTTTTTTTTTATTAGCTAAAATGCTACAAGAATAATAATCCAATTCACATAAATAAACAAACACTTTAATGACCGGCGGATGGGAAAAATTACGTGTTTGTTTATTTTAGCCGATAAGAAAGTGAGGGAAGAAGGGGGAGATAGAAATAGGAAAAACATTTTTTTTTTTTTTTCATAGTTTTGAGTCTGATTCTGTTTCGATTGTGCATTCATCAATTGCTCTCCCCCCCCCCCTCGTAACCAAACCCCGCGCGTACACACACACACACACAAAATAATAATAATAAATGAAACAGAAGAAAGAAAGAAAAAGAACTTGAGCAGTTAGCTGTGAGTGACAAAACATAAATTTTTGAATGAGTTGGTTCTTTTTGTGTCTTAAATTTTAGTTTTCACATAACAATTTTAACAATTAGTTAAAACTTCTGTTGTTCTTTTATGGATGTTTATAGAAGCCCAATCATTTCATATTAATTGTTATTAATCTAAACTTATGCTTAAGCTTTTTTATATTAATTTTTCAATTTAAAATTATTTTGCATTACAGTAACACACATACTATTCTTTAGTTTTTTTGTATTCAATAGAAGAAAGCATCGAATTCGTAAACATTTTCGATTTTTGATGGATTTACGCGTTTTGAGAGGTCCAGAACATGTTTTGACCATAGAAAATGTTTGTATGTGACAAAAAGTTTTGTGGCGACTGTATCTCGGGAACTACTGCACAGAATTGCATATAAATTAATATACGGATGCGTCTTGATATAAATTAGTGTCTATCAACTTTTGGTGCCAATCGCTCAACAGATGACGCTGCTCTACAGCAATTTCAGAAAAGGCTATATCTTAGAAACTACTGCACGAAATTGCATGTTAATTTGTTAGCAGATGCGCCTTGACATAAGTTAGTGCCTATCAAATTTCTGGTGCCAATTGCACAACATGTGGCACTGTTATACGTCGATTTCTGCAATTTCAGGGAAGGCTCTATCTCTGGAACTACTGCACAGAATTGCATATAAAATTATATGTAGATGCACCTTAACATAAATTATTAGTTTATGCCAACTTTTAGTGCTAATCCCTCAACAGGTGAAGCTGCTATACAGCTATTTTTACAATTCAAGGGAAAGTTATATCTCAGGTTCTAATGCGTATAATCGAACAATATTTAATGTATAAAAAGGGCATTACGATTAATAATGCTTATTAAATTGGGTGTATATAGGCGATATGTGGCGCTTTAAACTCTTATACTTTTTTTTTTTGTAATGATACATATCAACAAATGTCTGTTAGCTGCAGATTCTGTCATTCAACTTTTGAACACTATTTTCTCAGACTATACGGTTCGTTTTGTTCAAGGTTAAAATTTGCCCATGTTTTGTGCATTTTGTATCTTTATAGTAATTTGTCTCATTTTTATAGCATATAACTTTACTTTTTCAGTTTGTTCAATGAAACAAATAATATGAAATTAAGTACATATTTTTAACAAGTTATCTTTTGTTTATAACGAATACTTAATAGTATCTAATAATTTAAACTCATGTTATTTTTGATTAAATTTATTCTAAAGAATATATATATATATATATATATATATATATATATATATATATATATTTATATATGATATAAAATTTTTAATAACAAAAAATATCAACCTTTTATTACAATCATCAATCATTTGAATGCAACAAGTAGCATGAAGTTGAATCTATACGTATTTTAACTAGGACATCTATTATTTATCGCTAATAACTAATATTGTACACAAGAACAATAATTTAACTTTAAATTGAGAAAAGAATATAGTATGTGATATTAAATTCGTATCATTTTTGCTCAAATTTGTTCTGAAAAAATTGTTATCAAACATTTAATAATAAATAAAGACATTTTTTATTACATACAATTATCAACCATTTGCCAAAAATATTTTTATTATAAAGATATATTTATTTATTTAGAACTGGAAATTAAAAAAAAAAAAAAAAAAAAAAAAAATAGAACAAATAACAGATAAACGAGGAAGGAGGAACCTTTTAATTTTTTTTTTTTAAATCATCTCATTAAAAATTTTAAATATAAAAAAGTATGAATATTATTCTTTATTGTTCTGAGATAAGATAGATAAAATGTTGCAAAAGATAATTCAAAAACATACCTTAGAATTCGGAGTCATTCAAAATCCTTATAAATAGCATTTTTCCATGTCTTTTTTAAATTTTTATCTCTTGGAATCCAAATACCTTCTGAACCACCTTTAGGGAAAAATAAAGCGTTACTATTCTGTTTATAAAAAATATTAATATGAGCTTAATGTTAAAAATATATGTAAAAATCTATAGTTCAGACAAATTAAAATACATATTTTTATAATACAACGATACGCAAAACTAAGATTTATAATAACGTATTTTAAAATTTATACGTTTTAAACAACTTTATAAATTAAAACAAATTCTAAATACGATTGATATTGTTAGAAGATTGCTAAAGCTTAGAATTTTACAAATTTACAATTTACTATTCTAACAAAGCTTACAATAAAATATATATATATATACAATAAAATAAAGTATTTAGCACTTACTTTTGACCGTAAACTCGATTCGCAGATAATTAAAATCTCTGGGTCTCTTTCTAAAATGAAAATTATCACAAATATGGAAACGGAACCGAAACGACATCAACGGATCCACACTTTCAGATTTCTAAGTATTTGAATTTCGAATTCTGCGATTGCATTATGCCGCCAGATTTGATAGGTTAAATTGTTCGATTTCGGTTGACTAACTCAAGTTGTCAGAAGGAGACAAAAAATAAATAAACAAATAATAATAAAGAAAAAAATAATAATAATGCTGAGCTTTTGGACTAGCCAAACAAATTTTTATTAGTCAATTGACAAAACAGGAACAATTTATTTTTATTCTCTCATCTGACTAACCGGTCAAATTTGAGGAAAATGAAAACTGTACCTGGGAAATTAGTCATCTGACAAGTTTTAGAGCCAAAACGGATCATCAGACGAAACACATTAAAGATACATGGTAAAATAAAACGACTTTTGTGTCTCATGACTAAATGGGATTGTCAGGTAGTGTTTTGATTGTTTAAAATTTTGCGTAATTTTGTGCAAATTTGTCAATGTACTAGGAAAACGTGTACTATCACTAAGATGACGCGTTTCTTGACAAGTTTCGATTTTCCATTTTTCTGTGTGTAGGATTAGTTTTTAGAGAAGATTAAGAGATCTTTTAGATAAGATTAGAGAAGTTTATTGCAGTAGGATACCAGAAAAGGGAGGTAATTTATATAAATTTTCATGATTTAATAATTATCTTCCTATATTTTCCCGAACTTTTCTAACATTTTGGCATTTTTTGCTTTTATTCCCGTGTAACTATGAGTATTCGAAATAGGGATTTACCCCGTTATATATATATATATATATTTCAGCCTTATTTTATTTGTATTTCTTTCTATTACAGGATATTTTTTTTATTTTTACCCTTCTTGTTTCACCGTGTTTCTTTTTTATCACGTTCGAACAAAGTTGAAAAATGTTTCTGACTTCGATTTTTGTGTCTGACCGCACTCTAATCACCGTGAATGTTTGTGGAATGCCTCAAAATTGATATATGTTATTTAGGTTCCTAACAGCAAGCTCTCTATTGAAAATGGTATAAATAGCGCTAGTGGTTTGTGTACAGGGGCTCACAAAAGTATTTAAGGCACTACTGTTTACGAGAGATGTTTCTTGAAAATGTGTTTTAATACCATTAAACTGCACTAAACATAAGAAAGTTGAAACACATTATATATATTTAAGCATGTTACTAAAAAATTAAGCACCATTACGCATTAATGTTTATTTTATAGAGCCACACAAAATATTCAGCTATATTCCCAGATAAAAGTGGAAATGGCTCAAAGGGGACATTTTATTGTTTTATGAGTTATTAGATCATTTCTTAACAAATATTTAAAGACTTTATGGCATTGATTTGTCTGTCAGTCTATCCGTCTATCTGTCTCATCATGCTCTAATTAACGTAAATATTCGTAGAATATCTTGAAATGATATATGTTATTCCTATTCACTATGGAATATCCCTGATTGAAATTGTTATAAATTTCACTTCAGGTTTGTACACAGGGTCACCCAAAAGACCTCCAATAAATTGTATTTTATGAGCTGTATTTTTATAAAGCTCATTTTAACACCTTTGAACGACAGAAAACGTAATGAAAGTTGACATCCATTATTCACATACACAAAAACATGTTTTTTACAAGATATAGCATGATTCTCACCAGGGTTTACATAGCCACATAAAAATGGATAGATACATTAAAGGCTATAATTGGAAATTTCTGAAATTCCATTTACAATTGTGTTAAGTGTTTTTAAAATCTCCCAATAATGTTTAAGAGCGATTATGACTGCGGTTAGTCTACCTGTGTGTCTGTCTACGCTGTGATTATAATTAATATAAGTTATTCAAATATATTGTGGCATGATCTCTATCGAAAATAGTAAAAGTAACGCATCTGGTTTATTCCGATGCATTAAGCTATATAAAAGGTTATTTAAGAAAAAATCGTTATATCTATACTAAAACAACATAACATAATTAGTACTATTAAGAAACACAAAACCGTTTTTCCTATAAAATGAAGTATGATTTGAGTAATTGATCGGCTTACAGGGTCAAAAGCCTCACAAAAATTTTCTGTTGCATTATGGGACATAAATGAAAATTCTTCAGTGTAAATTTTTAGTGTAAAGAGAATCTTTTTGATACATTTTGTGGTACGTATGCGAAGTTTAAACAATATACGTGACTATAAAAAAAGCAATATTTTTCATAATTTTTCTTTAGAAATAAAGACGTAAAGATATTTTCGAAGCAGGACACTTTGGTCCCACTGTTTTGGTTCCGAGGAAATTTTGGTCCCTGGTCATTTTCGTCCCGCTATTTTTACGCGATCTTTTAGATATATATCAGTTTTTCATTTCATTGCGTATTTGTTGATATGAGAAAAATGAAGTGCACTTAGAATATCTTTAACAAAGGAATGTCAAGTACTTAAATATGAAACTTCTACATTACGATAGCTTCTCAGCCATTTAGATACGGAGAATTCCGGTCCCGTTGAATTGTTATGAATATTTAAATATATTTAATTTTTTTTAATGTAATTGAAAAATTTGCTCATAAAGTAGAAAAAGTCTTTTCTTTTTAAATTCAGATTTTTAATTACTACTTTTTTTTTCAATATGTATTAATTGGTTAACTTTATCATCTCTGTTTTTATTTTATATTTGATGTTATTATGAATACATACAATACGCCATTGTAAAATTTGTGCAATATATAAAAACATAAAAGAATAACTCCTTCCACGTAGGGCAATTGGAAACTCTTTTCAAGCATTTTCTTCCTTTAAAAAAATTTCTAATAAATTTCTAATAAATTTTAAATATTTCTCGCATCATCTTTTATAATTAAACTCCAACATTTAAAGGAATTCTTGGATAAAGCATTGATTTCAGGCAAATTTTGTGTTCGAACACTGTAAATTTGAATGTGGTAATTAAGAGATGCATTACAATGTTTTACATTAAATATCTTTTATTTTATTTAAACTGAAATTTACAAGGCTTAGATAATTTAACAATGCTTATATCTTCGCTTATAACTAATACCCTTTGTCATTCTAAACTCGAACCGAGATTATAATTTTTTTGTTCCATGCGTTTTTTAGTTACATCATTTTCAACAAAGGTTGTAGATACTTAACCTTTCAGTAGTAAATATTTCTCTAAGTTCTCTTTTGCCCGAATTTTCCACATGTATTTGCTGCCTCCATCGTATCTTCTCCCTCCATCGTACAAAGAAAAATATTTAAATTTTTAAATTTTAAATATTTTTTCAGTTCTATTTGTTAATAGAACTTTCTGTTACAAAATAATAATAATAATAGTAATATAAAAATAATAATTTTAACTTTTTCTAGCCCTTTTTCTATCTCTTCAAATCAAGTGACAAGAATTCGAAATATGAAAGAAAATCCCCCCCCCCCCTCTTTTTTTCTGTAAAACTTTCATTGTCCCTGATATCGGGATAAAAATGTGAGACCAAAACGGCGGGACCAAAATTTCCTCGGGACCAAAGTGTCATGCACACAGATATATTTGTGAAATCCTTTACTGTATTCTTTAAAATAAAATACATTTTTGTAGCCTTGATGTTTTAAACCATATACAGGGCTGCACAAAAGCAGTCATTGTGTGGTTTTTCTTTAAAATAAAGAAAAAGATATAAAAATAAGTTTGAAGAGCTTTATTCCTTCTTAATTCAAAACAAATTGTATTTTAAGGTGTCATATACATTCAAAGTTAAACGATGAACGGGTGACTACAGTTGGAAAATGCTTATAATTGATGTTAATTGCATGATTTTTTCTTTCTTGTTTTTACCAATACCAATAAAAATTAATTCTCTCAAACATACTTCATGCTCTCAATTAAGGGAATGATAACATAACATTATTAGCTTCTGAATTTTATAATTATAAATTAAAATTAAAATAATACATAAAAAAATTAAGGATACGATTTTATTTGAAAATGTACTAAAAACTTTAATCAGTGGATGTAGATAATATAACGGTATGCAAAAGCTTCAGCTCGTCCCTCCCCCTCTTCCCCAAAGTCCGTACTACTTAAACATGTATTGTCATCAGGATTATAATTTGAGCTCATTTGAATGATAGAAAGTAGGTTAAAGGTCGAAAAAAAACTTTGAACTTGACTTTGAATACCAGGCGACCCCCACCTCGCCCCTTAAGTTCGTTACCACTTGCACATGTATTGTCATCGGAGGGATTCGTTATGGAAAATTTCAGCTCATTGGAACGATAGGAAATTCGCTAAATTTGAAAGTAGTTTGAACCCAGGGCTTCCTGGAATACTCCTCTGTGTCCGTTACTACATAAACACGTATTATCAGAGGAATTATACTTGTATGCAAAATTTCAGCTCAGTCGAATGATGAAAGTGGGTGAAAATTTAATTCTTAGATTTGAACTACATAAATAAGTAAATAAATAAAAATACCAAGTAAAATATAATCGTGAAAAAAACACTTCTTCTCAAATTATCCGTTTAGGGAAAATGAAATATATTTTTTCGAAATAAATTCTCTTTAAAAACTAAAATGAAATGATGATATCATCTTAACATTTATCCAATAATTTTATCCCCGCTATTATTCTGATATGTGTGAAAATCTTTTTAGAATCATGTTAAGAGGTTATAAGGACCAACTATTTAGAAATCAATTTTTAGAAATCAGCTTATAGAAATCTGTTATTTTGCTGGATTTAGGTTTTTTACTTTCTCTTACCCATATGTATAGCAGAGGAAGTATTGCTTTTGGGTCCAATTTTGGAAATTTAGTTTTTTTTAATATTTACACTGCTTGAGGTCCCCTGAATTCGAAAATCATGTGTTTAGCGGTTAGTCTGTGTGGGTATCTGTCTGTGTACCTCTTATCAGTATAGCTCAAGAACAAATACCAGCAGGAAGTCCAAACTTTGTATTTTATATATTTATCATACAGTAATGCTACACTAAACTTTTCGTAAAGATCAAGCAAAGGGTTCGTGTTTAGGGCCATCCAAGAAAATTTAAATACATTACGTCTATGAGGGAAATTTCCGGTAAGTACAATGTAACATCTATAGGCTGACCTAAACAAAATAAAACAATTTTTTTAATACATATATATGCATAAAAACATGTTTTGTGCAAATTGTGGTATGGATATCATTCATCATTCGTTTACAGGGCTACCCAAAGTACTTGAATATATTGAGGCTTGGAAATTGCTGGAAGTGTATTCCATTTTGCATTAGGTTTTTTCATATAAAAATAAATAATACAAAATACACAAAAATAATAAAAATAAATACACAATGTGATGTGCATATAGTTTATAAAATATATACAAGGCTACTGAAAATAAAGCTAAACTTTTTTTTTCCGCAATTGATTGAAATTGATGAAATTGCTTTGATAATTTTTACTCTGTCGACGATCACTGCTTAGGAAGGAAAAATAATTATTCATACCCATACTGTAAACAAAGTATTTTTCGAAGTTCTGTTTTTAACTCTGGTTTATTTCTTTGTATAATATCACGTTTTGAGGTCCCTGAAAACGAAAATCCAATTTTTAGTCGTTGACCTGTATGTACAGTCGGGGGAAAAACGCAACACTCGACGTAACTTCGTTGCTGATCAATGCACAAAAATGTAATAGGTATCATTTGACGAGGAATCGTAAGTACTTTCAGAAAATGAAGTGATATTTTGAATTGGGGGTCGTCTACATATTAAAACAAGCACCAACTTTGATTTTTTTCAATGGTAGTGCCCTATTTTTATTTTATATTTGAATTTCTGGGATTGTGACAACGCGAAAAAGTATATTGGTTGTATATTTTACTTAAATTTTAATAGAGTTTAAGCGTTCAAAGTTTGAAGGTGCTAATGTTAAATTCATACAAACTCTGGCCAATGGATCAGAAACCTGTAAGTGTTTCTACAAATGCTCACTGGCGGCGAAGGTATGCAAAACCTGTTACAAACCTTTGGGGAATATTCTACTTGTATAGAAGTGGTCCCCGTGTGTTACTTGAGGATAATCAAAAAGTCATACAGCACCTGAACATATTAATAGATTAAGTGCATCCCTCAATGTTACATTTTTACTCCGAAGTTAACGGATACTTTGTGCTCGATAATGCAACCATACATCGTGGCAGAATCCTTCAAGATTGGTTCAGTGAACATCAATCTGACTTCTAACAGCTTCCCTAGATGCCGCAAAGCCCGAATCTTAATCCAATAGAAAATGTTTGGGACATGTTTGAAAGGAGTATCCGTCAGCAATCTCTTTTTACATTCAATTGACAGGATCTTAAAATCTGTGTAGCCAATGAATGAAAAACACCGGACATAAATGCACTTCAGAAGCTTGTGGAATCGCTGCCCACACGAATACTGACTGTTATTCATGCAAAAGGAGGTCCTGCGCGCAAAAGAAGATCCAATAAAATATTAAATTAAAGGTTTCTTATTCATTGGCCAGTGTATTTCAAACTTTTATTAATATCTTCATAAAAAATAACTTGATCGATATATATATATTTTTTACAGAATACAGTGGATAAACCCAAACATAATCCATCTTTTAATTCAGAAAAATATTTTTCATTATGAAAAATATTAATAAATTCATATTTGTAAAATTATGAATTATGATCTATATTAATATTTGTATAAAACGAATCCTAATACTGAAAATATGGGTGTCCAAATTTGCAGTTCATTCCAGTAATTAGTTTTCGAGATATATATAAATCTTTCTTTTGAAGAGGCTTAGGGGGTCATCACATATAAAGTTTTGCATGAGATAACGAAGCAAATCTTAAAAAATAACAGCTAAAATTAAACAAAATATTTTTATTTTTTATTTACGGGTCAAATTATATAACAACAACGTCAAACGCAAAGAAATGAAACAAAAATGATTATTTTTAGACATGCGTGTTAGCATCAAGAATTCTTGTTTCCTAAGAAGACAAGCCCCGCCTTTCATCGTTCTTCAAAACAAAACAATACCGAAAAGAAAAGTAAATGTGACTTTGAGTATTCGTGTTAAACCCCTTATCTTACTTTGGCAAAAATATACACAAGATGTATTTATCTCATCGATTACTGATGATAAATTTTGAACCCTTTAAACAATCACTAGAAGAAAAAAATAAACTAAATAGGCGGGGCTTACTGTTTAAAATAGAAAAATAGGTTGAAGGTAAAAATTGTCAATTAAAAAAAACAAATGGAATAGGAATGCAAGGCAGACTTATAAAATCGTTTCTTAACTACCGTCATAGTTAAATGCTTAATCATTTAGTTCACATATTGCTTTATTTTATTTTATTTATTTATTTTATTTTATTTTATTTTAATTATTTTATTTTATTTATTTATTTTATTTATTTATTTTATTTATTTATTTATTTATTTAGGGAGGGGGTAGATTATTATTTTAAGGATACTTTCGTATTTAAAATTTTATAAATATAATTTTAACTTTATATATAATTTTTTTAATATGTTTTAACATTTATAAATATATTTTAACACTTTTGCGAAAGCAGGATTTTGTCTTTTTGACAGTAAGGTCCGTCAGCGCGCGTTATTCCCCCAAAGTAAAATATTTCAGAACAAAATTTTCTGTGTTTACATTTATATTACAAATAGATATACATTATAATTATACTTTTTCTAATCAATATATTTCTATCCATAGTATATTTTACTGCAACCATATGAACACTGGGAACATACTTAAGAAATAATTACAAGATAAAAATAACTTTTTATATACCATGTTTTTAAATTTTCAGTTTAGTCATATAAACGCTACCGAAGGCAGCGGGAACCCGGAGCAATTGGATAAATGTCTTAAAAAAATTCATTGCTATTGTGTTTTGAGCTATTATAAAAGTTTAAAATGGCTATCTAGCCGGGAAGTTAGTTAAAAATTAATTGCAAGCTTTGTACTGGTAACGCTGCCGAAGGCAGCAGGGTCCCGAAGCAATTGGTTAAAAATGTTTTAAAAATGCACTTTTACCGTATTCTGAACTATTCTGAAAGTTTCAAATATCTAGCTAGTCCGAAAGTTTGTTAAATAAATTTTCTGTTGAATCATATAATCGCAGCCGAATGCAGTAGGAGCCTGAAACAGTTGACTAAAAGTATTAAAAAAATGTATTGTCACTGTGTTCTGAGCTATCCTGAAAGTTTAAAATGTCTAGCTAGTCGGGAAGTTAGTGAAAAATCGATTGCAAGATTTGTACTGGTAACGCTGTCGAAGGCAGCAGGAACCCGAAGCAGTTGGTTAAAAATTTTTAAAGAATGTATTTTCACCGTGTTCTGAACTATTTTGAAAGTTTTAAATGTCTAGCTAATCGGGAAGTTAGTTAAATAAATTTTCTGTTGAATCATATAAACGCTGTCGAAGGCAGTAGGGACCGGAAACAGTTGACTAAAAGTATTAAAAAAATGTATTGTCATCGTGTTTTGAGCTATCCTGAAAGTTTCAAATGTCTAGCTAGTCGTAAAGTTAGTGAAAAATCGATTGCAAGCTTTGTACTGATAACGCTGCCGAAGGCAGCAGGAACCCGAAACAGTTGGCTAACGGTATTAAAAATATGCATTTTTACCGTGTTCTGAACTATTCTGAAAGTTTCAAATGTCTAGCTAGTCGGGAAGTTAGTTAAATAAATCTTTTGCCGAATCATACAAACGCTGCCGAAGGCAGCGGGACCTGAAACAGCTAACTAAAAGTATTAAAAAAATGTATTGTCACCGTGTTCTGAGCTGTCCTGAAAGTTTCAAATATTCAGCTAGTCGGGAAGTTAGTTAAAAATCGATTGCAAAATTTGTACTGGACAAACAAACAAACAAACATACAAACAAACAAGAATCGAAGCTAATAAAAACATGGTAATAAGTAACACACAAATTACGAAAGAAACGCCCACTGGCAGAGTTGCAGATTTTCAAATGACATGAATCTACGTCAGCGGTCGCGAAAATGTTAATTAAGAAATTATATTTTCATAGAAATTATAAAACAAATCGTAAAGTCTCAAGGAGTTAAACTGACCCAAAACTGGTAAAAGCGATTAAAATTGTTTAATGTTTACTTCAGGAAATCTAATAATAATTTATCCGGAAAGATTTAGTTTATGCTCTGTTGTATATATATAGCTATATTATTTCAGTTCGTATATTATGTCACACCTACGAAGGAAAATTTAAATTTTATTGGTGATCAGTATAGCCATGATAGATACTTTTTAATTGAAAAATATCGCACGTTTTTGAAAGAGCATTTTCTGACCAATCGTAAGCGTAATGTATTTAAATATACCTAAAATATATTATCTAAAAAATATACGTATTTAAAAAACTGAATTCAGGATAATTAAGGTATGGTAAAGGCGATAACGTTTTTATTAATTTTTATAATTCTTTTTATCTTGAAACATTTCTGGTGTGAAACAGTAAAATTTTCTATAATTCTTGCAGGGTCATAATTTCATTTTTCTACATTTAAAAGATAACCCCCAACACATTTTTGATTATAACTCTATGAATACTAAAGATAAAGTATAGAAACTTTATACTTTTCCGCACTACCATATTCTCAGAAATTTGAATATGAAGTCAAAATTGGGTGTTGCTATTGAAAAAACATCAAAGTTGGCTCTCATTTCAATATGTAGATGACCCCTAATTCAAAATTTTACAACATTTTCAAAACGTGCATTTAATTTCCTGTTTAATGATTTCTATTAGATTTTCCTGCGTCAATTAATAACGAAATTACAGCGGATGTTGCTCCTTTTTTTTTTTTTTTTCCCCGACTGTACATTTGTTATCAGCATAACTTAAAAACAAATAACTACATGAAATTCAAACATGATATTTTAAATTTCGTATTAGGTTTCCGATTGAAAAATTTGATCAAGATTGGCAAGTTTGAAAGCAAATCAGTAACAGCCTAGAATTTTTTAAAAATAAAAACATGTATTATAATTGAACGAGGGGTTGAGGGGAGCGGTGGGTAAAGTTAATTGTCAAATAAAGCTATTCATAAACCTATTTTATATTATTTTTAAAACAGAGAGATTTAATATTAATATCTTACCTTCTTGATATTAAGACTTAATGTTCAATTTATTTCTATAATACTGAAATGCAGGGTAAGAGAAAGTCGTGTGAGTAGCACACTAGATTATTTTCCATAAAAGTATTATTTGGTTCTACAATATTTTTATGTGCAAATTAAATTTGTGATTAAATTTTCAGCTGCCAAATTCCACTTTTCAATGAAATTACAGATATTATATTTAGGTCAATAAAACAGTGAATGCCATTGTAGTATTTTCTGTAGATTGTAAGCAAACTCGATGCTGAACATGCAGTATTATAACTCTAAATTACGGGTAATATTGAAGCTACAAATTCAAAATTTTACACAGAAAAGTTTTGTAGGTTATAGCGAAATGTTGCGTAGTAATATTCTGTCAATTGTTTATTCATAATGTGCATTAATAAAGTTTAAATAGTATTGTCAAAGTTACAATATATGTACATCTCAAATAAAATTTTACATGAGAAAAATTTCTAAAACAAAATAAATGTATTATGTCATATTTATGTTATAAAGGAATATTTTCATAACAACTAAATAATAATAGCACTAATAATAAATCATAATGTTTTCATCATAATATATATATATATATATATATATTAAAAGTAAAATAATTTCAGTATGATAACATCATTAAAAACAGTAAGACATTTTTTTTATGGTAGAGAAAGTATTGTTTTTGGGTCAAATCTTCAAAAGGGAGTTTTTGTTACACTTACACGTTTTGAGGTCCCCTGTATTCGAAAATCATGTTTTTAGCGGTTTGTCTGTGTGTGTCTGTCTGTTATCTGCATAGATCAAGAACAAAGAGCAGGAGAAACTCTAAACTCGGTATTCTAAATGTGCATCATATAGGGATGCTACACTTAACTTTTCGTTGAGATCAATCAAATGGTTCGTGTATAGGGCCACCCAGGAGAATTCAAATACATTACGTCTATGGAGGAAATTGCAGTTAAGTACAATTTAACATCTATAGGCTGCCTTAAGCAAAACAGAATGAACACATATATGTATAAACATGTTTTGTGTAGATTATGATATAGAATTATTCATCATTCGTTTACAGGGATACCCAAAGTATTTGGATATATTGGGACTATACTAGGAAATTGCTAAAATTGCCATTCATTTCATTTTAAATGTTTTTTCATGTAAGACTAAATTTAAGTGTACAATATGGTTTATAAGGCATATTGTTTATAGACAGTATACAGGGCTACTCAAAATTGAGCTAAACTTTCTATTGAATGTAATTGATGGAACTGCTGTGCTGCGCTTTAATATGTGCACGAACACTGCTCAGGAAGGAAAATTAGTTTTTTATACTCATGCTGTAAAGAACGTATTTGTTTAAGTTCTATTTTCAACTTTTTTTTTTTTTTTTTTTTTTATAATATCTCGTTTTGAGGTATTTTGATTACGAAATTCCAGTTATTAGAGGTTAATTTGTAAGTATATCTGTTATCAGCATGATTTAAAAACAAATAATTGCAGAAAATTCAAATTTGATATCTTGAATATTACTACTTAAAAATTAGATCAAGACTGGCAAGTTTCAAGGCAGATTAGTAACAGCCTTGACTGTTTTTTTTTTAAATAAATGTTGGTATCGTATTTTAATGAGGGCTGAGGCAGGCGGTAGACCCCTCACAGAGAATTTTATGTCAAAATTGTTCCTAAACCTATTTTAGATTATTTTAAATGTACATTGAACTTTATTATCTCCCCTTATTAATCTTGACTTAATATGCAATCTGTCTTATAGTATTAAAATTCAGTATAAGAGAAAGTCGTGTGAGTGACACACCAGATTATTTTTTTAATATTACTATTTCCACTGTTTTAATGTTTAAAAGACTTTTTCATAGTAACTCAACAAGTATATATCAATTTCGGAGCTCAGTAATTGTAGGTATTTCAGAATTTAAAAAAAAGTTATAAAATAATGCTATACAAATTTTAAAAAAATATTATGAGACGTTTTTATTCCAAAATACACTAAAAACGCAACGGAAGTGGATTAAACTCAAAATTTGAACTGGAGTTGCGGTCCCTAGGTTCCCTGGTCCATTACTTCTATATATTATATATATTGTGATTGGTGTTAAACATGTAGAAAATTTTTATTCAATCGAATGATAGGAAGTAGGTAAAACTCGAAAACAAATTTTTGAACTGTAGTAGAAGGCTCAGTCCCCCAGACCCCTTACCGAATTCCATTACTGCTTGAGCATGTATTGTCATCTGAATTATACATATATACAAAATTTTAGTTTAACTGGATGATAACAAAGTGAGTTAAAATTTGAAAACAAATTTTGAACTAGAACTGAAGGTCTCAAAAACCCCAGCCTCTTAAGTCCATTACAGCTCGAGCATGTGTTGTCGACCTTGTTATACAGGTATGCAACATTTCAGCTCAATCGAATGACAGGAAGTCGATTAAGGTCTTTGCAAACGACTTTATTCTTATCCTGAATGCCAAAAATAAATAAACACTAATAACAGACGCAAACAACATCATTCAGAAATTTAACAAGTGAACGAACAAAACCTTTTTATCGATAAATTGGAACAAGACTGAACTACTGTGTCTGCATAAACCGCGCACGGGTAACCTCTCCACCGCGAATTCCTACAAAATATAGGGCATTAAAATTGGATATAGTGAACTTGAATCCAAAGAATAGTTACAATATCTAGGTGTAATCATACATAAAAATTCAAACTGACTACCACATTGCAACCATCAAATAAAAGAAATATATAGAGATCTTTTAATCTTCTGGGGCGAATGGCCTCGAGGGGTTGGGGACTAAAACCAAACCTGATAAAAATTTGGTATAAGACATTTTTTTAAGTAGAAAAACGCTTACTTAAAAAATTGCGGGCCCAATGTGGGGTCACTCACTGAACCAGCATTGCTACAACAAGTTACTCAGTTGTCAACGGCATTTTACACTGGCCATTGTCAGGGCATATAGAAAACCCCCAACCTCGGCATTTTTGGTTCACTCTGGCCTACTTCCAGTTCACCTCGAACTCAAGTATGAGGCAGCCTATGGTACAGTCACAAGACTGCACAAATTTGTCACTATATATGACCAAACTTTTATCAGCTAACACAGTAGAACCACGATTAGAATTTCATAAAAGAGACATACTGATTTACACGGATGTCTCCAGACTGGAATCAGGAACTACAGGTTCGGCCGTCGTAGCATATGTAAACGACCATTAAATTGCGACTTGGCCTGTACCACTAAGAAAGTGCAACATTGTTTTCCAAGCCCAACTCCTGTCTATACTAAAAGCAGCAGGGTGGGATAGTAGCACAGAGCGACAATACGGTATCCACTCGGACTGCATGTAAGCAATCCAAGCACTCTCCAAACCATTCAATACCAATAGTCTCATCAATAAAATCCATACAGAAATTACGAAATCTAACAATAAATCTAAAATCAACTACGTTAAAGCCCACGTAGGAATACACGGCAACGAAGCAGCAGATAAGCTGGCAAAAGAAGCAGCAAAAAATCATAGAATCCGCAAATTGTTCCAATTAGAAAAACCCATCTCTTACCTAGAAAGACAGCTAAAGGAAGTAACGATTAAAGTATGGCAGTTCGAGTGGGACTATGGGGACACGGGCAGATTATAATACTTCCCAAAAGTCAACACCAAAACATTAGTTAGCTGCAAGCTCCTCACACAAATATACACTGGCCACGGTGCATTTACAACCTATCACCATCGCTTCAAAATAAAGAGAATCTAGGAATGTGCCTGCGGCAAGCAAGGCACGCCTACCCGCTATCTTATAGCATGCCCGCTCACCACACAACTCCATCTGACCAAAGTCACAATAGAAAAGGAAACACACTGGTACAAACAACACTCAGGTACAAAATAAAGCTAAGCAGGTTGTCAGATGGCTCACAAATAACATCGATGGCGTCTAAGAATAAATAAAAATGTTGTCCTAAATCGTCAAATTTAACAGCAGTCTCAAACTCCTCAGCACAGAAACAGTCAACTGTCCACAAAACAGAATCATGTAACAAAGTAAAGTTTAAGCTACAACTCAAATAACAAGATTTGATCAAGCAATTGTGTACGCATGTGTGAAAGATCTCCAAAATAAAAATAGGACCAAAAGGACTTTCCTAGAATGGTTAACCACAAATAAAAATCATTAAAAAAATATATAACTTTGGGCTTTCCCAGAGTTGTCAGCCATAAAAATAAAAATCTCTAAAATATATTAATTGGTACTATTCCTTTGGGTAGTGCCTTCTTAAAAAATTATTAAAATCAAGAATGTATAAAAAAAATAATAATAAAACTTAAAATGGCGCATAGCAACGGCCCCCAATGTTTCAGCCGCCCGCCTGGCGCCTTTTTCTATTTTTTAACATTTTCAGTTTTTTAAGCTGTGATGATTTTTTAACAGACTAGCGGCTTACATATTTTCAAACATTGCACTTTTACTTTTTTAGCAATGCTCATTGAAGTAGATTATACTTTTTTCCGGAGCCAGTCAGCGAACTATAAAAATTTATAAAATATAAAATGTGTAAAAAATTGAATAACTATAAAAACTCATTATGTTAGTGTGTATATCTTCTGTTACTACTTCTCCTGATGGGAGGCGGACATTCCCAGTCATTTATATATATATATATATATATATATATATATTGTTCCTTTTTATCAATATTATTTGTTAATTACGATCCACACAGCCGATTTATCTATCTACTTTCAACTTCCAACTTCCATATTCCTGCTCAGCATTATGTCTGGTAACCATCCTGCGACGGGAGATAAGCAGGCTCCCACCATGGTTAAACCACCTCAGCCATTTTCGGCTGAGGTGCCTGACTTTTTTCGCGATGATAGGCTCCACTCTTTGCGCGAGGATTGAAAGGACACTCGGCAATTGTGGCGGGCACTGTCGAACCACCTTGGTTCCTCCCTTTGCCCGTTTTTGCAATACGGGAAGCAGTCCGTATGAATGAATATGCTTGTTTAAATGAATAACTCTATTATTCGTTTTATTATTTAGCGTTATGTTATGTTGTGTTTCTATTGTTTTCCCCCGTTATCTTTTAATTCCAGTTATGCGTAAGTTATTTATGTATCATTTTATAATTTTAATTTCCCCTTATTTTATTTTCTCCTGGGTTTTCAATTATTTTATGTTTCTTATATAGTTTTATGTTAATGTTATCGTATGTTCGTTCCATTTGGAACCGAGGGTGTGGCAATGTCTGGTCCTCGTTAATCTGTGCAGCACCGTCAAGTACCTGATGCGGTCGTTAGCAGTTCGCCGGGCTACCAACGCGGGGCACCATCCCCGCGATCAAAATTGCGATGATCCTCTTTTCTTCCCATTTCGGTAACTACTGTGCATAATACGTTTTTGATTCGGCCTTTAATCACCTGCCACGCCTATTTTAATACGTAAATTAAGTTAAGTACTCTCTAAAATTTTTGGAGTGAGAATCTCACTTCTTAAAAAAGTGAGAACTATTTTGACACCGGTTAAGGTGAGAAAATACTATTACCACTCTCGAAAATGTGACATTTCTGACTCTTTTCGAAAAAGTGACGTGTAGTCACTTTATCACAAAGAGTTAAGTCATCATCTATTGCAAGATCAATCTTCTGTAGAGTGGAAAATTGATGGCGCCATAGATTTCCCATGTTTCGAATGAAATATGAAAAACAGTTTCTGGACGATCTCATGCATGTGATTTGTTTAACAGAACTTATTGAATATATTTCAGACTAAAACAGGGAAAATAATTATGTTACAAGATAATTTTTTAAATATATATGTTTTTTTTTTTTTTTATATGATTGATAAAATTGAAGTGTCATTATTATTATCGAAATGTCTATTATTTTCTTATAATAGCACTTTGATTTTATCAATCGTATAAAAAATAAATCATATTTACCAAATTATTTTTTACCATAATTATTTTTCTTTTTTGTTCTCAAACATCTTTAATATGTTCTGTTAAACAAATCACATGCATGAGATCGTCCAAAAATAGTTTTTCATATTTGAATCGAAAATCATGAGCAAGATATCGAAATTTGTATAAGAAAGTAAGTAGTTTTATTCAGAAATATGTAACGTATAAAAGAAAATATCAATGAAAGCATTAATGCATGACGCCTTAAAATGTATAGGAATTTATATATATTTTTTATTTATTCCCACTTAACACATGTAAGATATTCAAAAAGTTGGTTATAATATTTTGCTAATAATGAAAATTAACAGTGAGATTTATACTCCTGAACAGATGAGTTTTTCAAAAAAATTCTATTGATTTGTATGCAAATATTTAACTTTTTTTTTTTTTTTTTTTTTTACATGTAAGCTCGAGTAACTTTTGTTTTCCCCTAAGCTACTTTAAAAATAACTATTCGTCTTAGGGGATTTGTTTTTGAATTTTAAATAATTCTTTTAGTAATTTAAAATAATTCTAATTTTAATTTTTAAATGTTCGTCAGAATTTTATAATTTTATATTCTTCATGAGAAGGAAGTAAAAATTTAAAAATATGATTAATCTCTTATGAGAATGATTTACTACTGTAAATTAAGTAATTTGGGTATGTGCTCAATGGTTCATCGGTAAGACACGCGCTTACCACGGGGGTGGCCTCGGTTCGATTCCTGACTGATCCAAACTGCATTCTTTCCGCTGTTGAACTAAAGTGAATGCAAAAGTTATCGTCTAGTGTATCTTTTTTTTTTTTCTTTTTCTTTTTTTTTTTTTCTTTTTTCTTTTTTTTTTTTTTTTTTTTGAGGATAAATAATTAATTAAACTACTTGAATAACTCGGAATATTCTCACTCTTAACAGAGAGTGAAAATTCTTACTCTTTCGAAAAGAGACTTTTCACTCTTTAGATGTTGGCTCCATTTTGGCATGTTCAAAGAATGATATGCCACTCTTTCAGAGTCAGATCTCACTCTTCATATTTTAGAGAGTACATTATTAAATTTTTCTTCTTTTTCCTGTACCAATTACGTTTGTTTCCTTTCAAGTATTTAATTTCCACAGGCCATTAGTTTTTAGCTCCTATCGTCATTTAGCAGTCTTGAAGCAGGAGTGTTATCGCAATTCCTTCCTTTTCCTCGTTTTTTTTTTTTTTTTTTTTTTTTCTTGTACCTCCTTCCTTTCGGCTAGTAATTTCCCGTGCAAAATTACTTTTTTCGGCTCATCTGTTCATTTCCCTCTTCTCAAATTGTTCTTTTTTTTTCCCATTTTCTCAGCTAGCTGTGCACCTAATTCAAAATTCCAACCCCTGGCACATGCTCTTCTTAGCTCATTCTTGGAAATGCGGTACTTCTGGTTGAGCAACGTGTCCAAGAAAATATCTAAAAAGTAAAATCGCATTGATGAAGTGCTGTCTATAAGATAGAAGACTACAGTTATAAGTCTTAAGGACCCTTCAGAGACTGGAAACTTAAGAAAACTGCAAGTCGGCTCTATTGATATTTCTTTGATCTGGTTTAGGAGATCGACGCTCGCTGCAATCGAAGCTCCCAAACCTCCTAGTGTGATAATTGCATGAGAAGGGGGGGTCTCTTTTGTAAAAGAGCAATAAAAAGTAATGTCCTTCATTGTAAATGTGTGCAAAATTTCAAGGGTCACTTTCGGACAATAGATAATTTATGAGTTTTGACGCGCTGTATGTTGCCAGTGTCTGAAGGGAGCCTTAACCTAGTTCCTCCGGACACAGCTCGTTTTTATGGGATGCTCAAGTTGCTCGTAGAGTAGTTGATTACCATGCGGTGATCTGGCGATATTCGCCCCTTTGGACGGTACCAAACCCAATAAACTTGGCCTAGCCCAGGTAGTTAGGGGCCATCCAGCTGTTTCCAAGATTCCAAAGAAGTCGCTTAAAATTCGCTTGCAAAAATTTGACCTTGATAGACAACAAACACCGATAATATACATATATATATATATATATATATATATATATATATATTGCCTTCATCTGCAATAAACAAGTAGTTATTTTTGGATTCCCGAAACTATAAATATAGATTTCCGAGTTACGTGTATAAGGTAAACAAATAAACTGAACAGACGAAATATTCGAGAATTTCTAGTCTATAGTTTTCTAGATGGTGAAAAAATATTAAAAATATTATGAATAATATGAATCATTTGTATTGGGAGAAATTCTCGCTTGATTTCCAAAATTAACTTGAATTATAGTTACTAAAACTCAAAACTTGTGTGTCGTTTTCGCATTTATTTGCAGAGATTTTTAAATAAGTTTGACCACGATAATATAGGAAAACACTCTAGAAGTCTAGTAGAGGTTTCCAGAATCCGAAGCCGAAAGGAACTAGAATTCATAAGATTGACATTGAACTGTTTTTACTAGAGCCACAATTTATATTTTAGATGTCAGTCAAAGATTTCTTTCTTTCTTTTTTTTTCTAGTAAAAGAAGTTAAATAAAAGCACATAATAAAAATTGTGGTCTAATCGATAACATTTCCCATATTTATGTTTTGTCTTCTATTATTATTTGTTATTGGTAAATTTATATTTCGTACATTTATTTGGAAATGTGCAATTTTTATTTACTGTGTTCCTATGAATTTGCACTTCCATCACTAAGCTACCGTTGGTAATGGGAATATAAAATTCAGTCAAAATTTATGAAAATGAATTTTCAGCTGATTTATCTGATTTAAGGTAACCTGCTTCCAAAAAAGTGTTTTTTCGAAACTGATCAGCGCGTATGTGTGCGAAGAGAGAAGGGAAATCTGATTATCATTTATAAAACGAAAAAAGATAAAACACCGAAACTTTATAATCAAAGCAGATACAGTGTACCAAGTTTCCCAAGTTTTGGTAAAAGTTCAAAAAATGAAAGTGGTATGCATATATTAGTTGCTTATTGCTGGAAAATTAAAGGCGACCTAATTCGGTAGGTAAAATTTATTTCTCGAATTAGGCTATCTCTAAAAATAGCTCTACCGATTTTCTTAGAACTGCTATATTAAATTTCTTTTAGATATTCCTTCGTATGTATTACTTTGATTACGGTGTACAGATGAGTTTGCCAAATTTGTTGAAAATCAGAAAAATAGAAATAATACCGAAAATGATATCTCAAAAATAACACAAATGATTTTTTTTTTTTTTTATGTTTTAGTTGGTTACTGCAGAAAAATTTATAAACATCTTAAATAGATTGGTTAAACATGGGTCTAGGACGTGGAGTCTCAAAAATCGATTTATCCGTTTTCCTTAAATTTGCTATAAAAATAACAATTTTTTATATATGTATGAAGCATGTATTAGTTGGTTACAACAAAATAATTAGTAAGATTCTGATTAATTTGGTCAATCTTGTGCCTTCTGACTTTACGATCTCATAAAAGAATTAATAATATGTGTAGTAGTGAATAATGGAAGTCAAAATTATTTTAGCAGCTTTTACGATCGTGTAAAGATAAACAATATTCAATGATAAAAGTGCTTATTCATAAATAAAAAATAAAAAACATAGGCGAAAATAAAACAAAGCAATGTGCATTTTCCTTACTTAAAAATGAAATAGATATCAGTTTATACACCCTGAGAAAAGATTTGATTAAAACTATAATATATATATTGGGTTGTTCGATAAATAATGTCGTTTTTTAAAACCTTCGCTTCTAAAAACCAAGTCTTCTTCGAAGGTGGAATTTTTCAACTTACCGAAAGATGGCAAAAGGGCATCCAACAAAATGGTCAATATATCATTGATTAATGTTTGTTGTTAATATAAATAAATTCACTTTGAAAACAGGGAAAAAAAACGACATTATTTATCGAACAACCTAATATATATATATATATATATATGTATGTATGTATGCATGTATATATACACTGTATATGTTTACGCTTATTTTGTTGTTTCAAACGAAATATTTGTTTGAAGCATGTTTTCACAACAAAGAAGATATTAATAATAAATTTGAAAAATTTAACAAAATTTCTCTGTATTTGCTTACATTAGCAATTTTCTTTTTGTTTAACTTTACGATAATTTCTGTATATTTGTAATTAAAAAACAATCTTTAGTTATTTTTGTTAGAAATGCAAAAAAAAATTTTGTTAATCTAAACAAAATCTCTATTGAAAACGTTTAACCTAGATGTTTTGTTGTGTCAATCAATTTTTTGTTAATTCGACAAAACTTTTCTCTTGAGTGTATAGACATCATATAACTCTTTAAAGATTTAACGACATTTAACTATCATCCTCGTTTTTTAAAATATTTTAAAATATATTTTTTCTGACATATACTTAAACATGTAAAATGGTCTTTGAAGAATTTTATTCATGCAATTTGTTTACTATGATAATTTCCTAATAAATCATACCATTTTATTTACAGGTAATTTTACTATTTCTTTTGGAATCTTGGATTATTGTAGAATCCCAAATAGCACATGGCATGTACACGTTTTTTCTGCGGCCATTTCCTGGTGCACCACTTGAAAGTACAAAGATGTTCTTCAATGGTACCCGGGAAAAAATAAATCGTTTACCTTCAACCATCTCAAAATACGAATCTTATCCAATCTCTTCGAATCAAAACCGGTTACAGAAATTGAAAAACAAAATTTCATCTTTTTTTTCAAGGTCTGCATATTTTAACTGCTCTTTTGGTTTGTTAAACGGTTGTTTAAATCCTTTTGACTATTATCTTACACAGGCATTACCTTCAAGACCCCGTCCAAGCCACACACGTTTTATGCCGAACTCATTTAACAGCAGTTCTTCACTTAGATCAGTAGGTATAGAATTTTTCAATAATAAACCTGAAAACACACCTAATAATACGAAAGTGATTTGGCATGGACCAATGTTAGCTAAATATTTTCTCATCCGGCAACATGGATTGCCAGGAAAAGTCCCTATGTACAACGAAACTTCATCAAATTCCAGTGATCTTAATATCCAGTTTTCTCTTTTAACTGGTCAAAACCATTTTCTTGAAAGAATGAACTATCGTGAAAATATAAATTTGCCTAGAGAATCAAGAAATGATTTCAAACCAAATATGTATTTTACTTCTGACAAACATTCGTCCCGATTAACACTTCAGGGTCATGTAAGCCGTCATTTAATTAATTCAAATTTAGGACATCCTATTAATTACCAAATACCAAAACCAGCTCTACTTAATTTACATCTGACACAAATAAAACTTCAAAATGCGGATAAAGGAAAAATAAATTATCCGCAAACTAAAGAAAATGTTTCAAGTCGGGTTAATCAAATAGTAATGTCTTTGAATTCTGGGGTGAAAATAAGCGGAAATGATTCATTTTTGTCTATGAAAACACCCTTTTATCTTGACGAAAACATGTTTCGCTCTAAACCTTCTGATGACTCACAAATTCTAAATAAGACATCAACAGGAAAGCAGCCCGTACAAGACAGTCATGTGTCATATGTAAATGAAAACATAGATTTCAACGCTCCTGTACAGGTGTTTACTCCTCAGCCCACCATGCGCATCAGTAATAAAATAAATACTCCTACAAATGCTTCTATTCATCCACTAACAGAAACTATATCAGTAATATACAGAAGTCCCTCTCAAACAACAGACTCTGTCACAAACTCTTGTTCGACAAATCAAAGACAGAAAACAACCAAAAATGTTTTTGATGTGCGTATCATAAACTCTACTACTCTTGTTAATGGGGATATCTTTAATATATTTACTGACAGATCTGAAATAAAACGGAACGAAGAAGTTCCCATTTTCGACGTAGATCCAGACATGTCAGATGAGAAAATTCAAGAACAAGTATATAATATAGAACTGAACAGAACAGGAAGTGCTAATGGAGGTTTAACCGGACAACCCATACCATATATGTCAGACAAAACTCCTAAAGTACATAGACAAGAGGGACATAAACAAGCACATGATCTCGAAAAACAAGAGTTGGTAACCATTGATAAATCAATTCTCCACAGACTCCTAACTGATCGACTTCAAAATTGGGAAACATAAACTACCTTTTGACATTCATAAGATGGGATAGAAATTAGTACAATGCATAATAATAATAAATTTCTTATTTCCGTCTAATTATTGTTATGGAGATAATAGCTTCTGAAATGAACATTCCACATAATGCAGGACATTAAGAATAGTGGTAAAATCATTTTAAAATATATAATCATTTAAAAAATATAAATCTGTGATCTTATTGTGTGTATGTTTTTACTTCACTTTTAATATGGTAATTTTTTGCATTAATTAAATGAAATTAACTATGGTAAAACAACTGCTTGAAATATTGAAACTATGTCATTGCACTCTGCATCCACTTTTGTATAATCAGAAATCTATGCTTTTTTTTTTTTTCCCTCATATTATACATTATCTTCTTTTTTCATTTATATTTATTTATCATTCTAACAAAGCAGCAGCAGCATTTATATCTTCATGAATTTATTTCTGTTTGCAAAATCATTCATCGATGAAAGAAGAAATTTAGATTCTTCATTTTATGATATGATACATGACGTATATATCATTATATATTATACACGATAATACATATAAGTGTAATGTAATATTATATGAATAAAAAACTTCTCATCTATAATTTTGAAGCTTTCAATTTCTCGTATTCATTTAGCTCAGATTTTATTTAACTTCATATGTAAATTAAGCTTATATATAAAGTATATAATATCTTACATTGTAATTAATGCAGTAAAGCGAATAAGATGATCTGTGTATATTTTGACCTCCGACCAAATAAGAAGGGCGTTATAAGTTTGAAGCCCTTATCTGTCTCTGTGGGTGTCTGTTTGAGGCTCCGTTGCTTCCGAACGAATATCTTTTATGTTTTATAATTGCAAATCTGATTTAATCTGGATGATTGTTAGCTATGTTTCACGAAAATCTCTTTGATATATTAAAAAGATAAAATAAAATAAAATAAAATAAAATAAAATGTGTTTTTTAAAGCCACTTTCAAGTGATTTTTAAAATTTGCGGACTGACAATCTTCCAGTTTCCAAATCATGTTAAATAAAATCTGTGATCTGGAAATTTTTTTACTTCTTAATCATAATAGATTATAAATCATATGTTTTTTTTAGATAGGAGTATAAAAATATATTTTTAAAAAAACACGAATTTTAAACCGACATTGGCGAAAGTTAAAAATTGCCTATAAATATTGATTATGAGCTCACAATTTAAAAATCTCTCTGTTTGGTTGAAAATGAAAGATCTTATAGAATAAAAAATAAACAAAATAAAATACTTAGTCCTTTTTTGTTTTTTCAGGCCATTTTTGCATTAGTATTTTAAGTTTGGGGGTTACCAGTCTTCCAACTTCAAACCCATGTTAGATGAATTATTTTTTCTTTTAATTCAAATATAAATATCGTTTTTAATAATCGTGAATTTTTAACAGATTTTGATAAAGCCTGAAAATTGGCTAGAATTTGTGTTTATGGGTTCACAGACAGAAAAATCCCTAAATTTAATTTTTTTTAAAGTGATTTTAAAGAAAAAAATTATTAAATTAAAAGTCAGCCTTTCGTTGTCATTAATTCTCAAGCCAGCGTTCTACCAACTGAAAATTACAGATTTTATCTAAAAATAATATTTAATAATATTCAAGGTCGGGTGCTTCTATAAAGCTAATTTTACTCTTGTTTATTATGGCAAATAACCATGTCGATTATAATAACCAAATTTAGAAATAAATTTCAATTAAGAAAGTAAAGTTTTATTTCATTTCATTTTATATATTATTTTATTATTATTATTATTATTTTATTATTATTATTTTTTAATCTAACAATTTTTTCAACTATTCATCCTAGGTGTAAATTTACTATACATTAAAATAAATTTCGAAAAATTAATATTTATTATAATTTAACATAAATTCGAAGAAATCGCATCTTAGTAGTGCCACGTTTTTGAATGATTCGCACCGAAAGTTTATATGCATCAATTTATGACAAGGTGGTTTAATGGCATCAATTTATGACAACTAAACATAAAATTTTAAGAAATTTTGTGCATTAGTTCTTGAGATAAAGCTTTGTGTTCATGACATTTCGAAGCATGTAAATCCTTTGAAAACCAGAAATGAAACCTTTTAACGAAAACAATACATTCATCTATGAGTATAGAAGAAAGTAAAAATAAAAATATAGAATAAAGATTGAGAATTCTGGATCTTTATTTTTACATGAAAAGTATTGTAAATTTACCGACACTAAACATTTCACTAAATTCACAGATATTTTTTGTAGTGTAGAAATGCTGGTTCCATAACACTGTAATTCAATTTTTATTCTCCACAGATTATTGAAGTATTCTCTAATGAAGATGTCTCCATTAGTTTCAGTTCGTTTAATATTTAACAGCATTGTTAATTTAATCAAGTACCATATTTCTATGTTCACTACAGTCGCATGAAACGTTGCGGCTAATTAAATAGGCACGCCTAAAAGCCTAATTTCGACGAATCTTTAAAGACGTCAGAATCTAAAAGCAGATAACATTTTGATCGTTCTGTTCGCAAAATATACAGGGTTTTTTTTTTTTTTTTTTTTTCCTTTTATACAATTAACCCTCGATTAGGAACAATGCTGAGAATCACCAGAATTTTAATTTAAAAAAAGCAAATTTTTTAAATTAAGTTGTTATTTTACGATAGTTTTATAAAATTAAATGCGTGAAATAGAAAGAATAAACTAGAATACAGTAACCTCCGCTTAATAAATTCACTGGTTAATAATATCAGCCGCTTAATATGATCAAATTGCCAGGCCTGGAATCAAATCAATACGAATAATTTTAAAACCGCCGTTTAATAAAAGCAGTTAGTAAACTCAAAGATACCTCTTCAGCAGCAAAAATTTTATTTATGCGCACTAAACAAATTTTAGATTTCTATTGTTTTCCTTTAAATAAAAATGAAAATAAAACACAGTCTCTCTTGTTAAATGCAGCATGGTTACATAGTAAACTCTTGTCTGAGTAAGAATTTCAAAGAACGTATTTTTTAAAGCGCAGTAGTGAGTTACAAACTTCATTTGATTCGCAAGTGATTTTTTTTTTTCAATTATTAAAAGACAATTTTTAACTCTTATTTTGAAAACTAAGAACCAATAAGTTTAAACGTAAGGATTTTAAATTTAAAAGAAAAGCGTGAACTTTCAGCAAAGTAATGATGATTTTCCTCAAAGAAAAGCGCATCGGAACTTGGGATGTATTAAATTTATTATATTGAAGTATCAATTAATCAGTTATCTTTCAAAAAATAATTAATATTGTTCATTAATTTCATCATTCGTTACCTTTTGAAATTTCTTTCCAAATTCAGGAAAGTAATACATTTTTTTGTGTGTGTGATGGAACGTTCCCCGGATATAAAAATCAGCCGCTTAATAAAAACACTTTGGTTCAAGATGAATGTGATTTTAATAATCAGCGGGTACTGTATATCTAAATGAAAAGTTAGCGCTGTGCCTGATAAGCATATTGCGACTGACTGCTATGTGTGTGCTTATACTGCACATACAAACAAAGAACTGTCTATTAAAATCTGTTGAAATAAAATACTGGGAACGAATAAATAAAGAACTTTGTGTGTAAACACCATAAAAAAAGAAAAACTTTATAACAACCGATTCAGGTTGAAATAAGACCACAAATTATCGTCAGGCGAACAAAGTAGGCACGAGTGCAGCAAATAAAGCGGTAACACACCTAATTAATAATTACCTTATTACTATTGTAGTATTAATTTGATTTGCGCATTCCGTTTTGCTTGCTGAACTCATGCTTACTGTGTTCGCCGGAAGAAGGGCCGTGTTATTATTTGACACGAAACTATTTTAATGACAGTTTTATTTAAATTTATTGTGTTAACATATAAGGTCTTTTATCTATTAATCTTCAATACCTGTTCTCTGGTGCATTTTTTTACTGCTGACGTCTGGGGGTTGTCGAAACCATCCCCACCGCAGAGCATTAAAATTGTAATGACGTGCATTCGGACCACCACAAATCCCAAACCATCGCCAAAAGCCCACTAGGCAACTCTACTGCGACGTAAAATCCACTCATTCACAACGACTTATAATAAAAGCTGAGAATAATAGTATATAACTAGGGATACGAATGATTATTATTTTGGAAGACGCGAAATATTTTATATAGAAAGAGATCGTAATTTATTTATTTACTTAAAGAAAGAAAGTTCCCCATTCCAAACGAACCCTGTTTTTTAATTTAATTACTTTAAATCTAATTCAGATATTCTAGCAATAATTTTATCATGCATAATTATTTTGAGAAAAATATGACAACATTACGATAAATGCTGATAGAAGACACAATCCGGGTTTAAACGATAAGTTGGGCATTTGATATTTTTTAAAGTTGTACACAGTTAAAAAAAATTCAAGTAAATTACAGGCAAAGCCTGACAGCAGAAATTCCAGGTGAAGCCCGTAAAAAAACATTTGAACTATTAATGATGTATCCTCCGTAATTTTACATTATGACAAACATACAACCAATCCGTAAAAAAGAAGCATTTCCTGTAAAATTAGAAAGCAGCTTGTAGGTTAAAATAGTAGTATTGCCCGTAAAATTAGACAGCAGCTTAGTATGTTAAAATCGTAATATTGCTCGTAAAATTAGAAGACAGCTTAGTATGTTAAAAATGTAGCATTGCCCGTCAAATTAAAAAAAGAATTATGCAGTGAGAAAGTATAGTTGACCGTTTTCCAAGTTAAGACTACAGGCAAAATTTGGATCCTCCTCCCCCACCCCCAACCCAAAAACAGCACCCAATTTTATTTTGAATGAATATTAAATAGAGATTTCCAATAGAGAATCATATCATTAAAGCCCCTTATCAGTTTTCTGATTTCCTTCACTATTATTCTTCGACCACAATTCATGAAACCATGGAAACATCTGCGCAAGTGCTAACTCAATGAGTCCAATGCTAAAATAGGGGGTGACAGTCATCTGACTCAGAGAAAATGAGCAATAACGGAACGCGGAATTACTGGATATTTTCCAAATTTCAAACTGTCGGTCAAGCTGGCATCCCTCCAACATTTTGGACGCGTCCTCACTTCTAGTTTTAGGATATGTGACTCCACTGTATAATGCTAAAAGTATGGGCGTGAAATGCTTTTGTATTTTCAAACTATCTCTTTAAAAAATGAATATTTTCACCTTTTTTTTCTGCTCACTCTTTTTAAAACATGTCTCTTATTGTCTTATCTTTGCAAAATATTTCTAAAATGTATATTTTTATTTGAAGTGTTAAAATCTGATACTCTCAGCTCGTTAGCTTCAATAAGATTTTAATACACCAAATACAAAATTTACTGTATATTTTAGGAATTTTTTGCCAAAAAAGACCATAAGACATTCTTTAAGAATGCATAGAAAAAAAGTTAAAATTATTTATTTTCTAGTGAGATAGTTTTGAGAATGTGATAACATTCCACACCCATAGGTTTAGCATTAGTTGAGGAAATCTAAGAGCTAACTGATGAGAGTCCTGAGTGCCTATGCTCATCTCATAAAAGAAACTCAGAAGTTGTTAATCCTATGAGAGCGTGTGCTTTACAAATTATTTGATTGTAAAGATTTTCAATTTCAGTTGCAGTTTTTTTGTTTTGAGAAAATAGAAACTGCAGGTGAAATCGAGAAAATGAAGCAATCAGGAATTTTTTCAAGGACATGCTGCCATGAAATTAACATTAACTCGTAAGTTTCTTTGTGGGCATAGCCTCTCAAAGGCAGCAATTAGTGATTATGAGCAAGCACCAATAATAGAATTATTAATCAATTTTTTAGAGAATCGGTATTTAGAAATAATCTTTTCTAGAAATTTTTAAACTTGAATTTATCACTACAATTTATCAGAAATTTTCCCTCCATTAAATAAGGAAAAATTTAAGTGGCAAGAAAGTATTATATAAAAAGGTAGCAGTTATGACTATTATTCATAACATTTGTATTCAGAACCTATTTTTTCAAGAATTACGTTTACATGTATGATATCCTTTTCTAAATGAAGACTGAACTTCAATACAAAAGAAAAAACTTTTATTCATTCTTAATAATTGATAAAATAAGTTCATAATATTTCAAAAAGTATAAAGCATTTGTTTAGTATTTCGTAATCTATCACTTTCTAGAGTTAACATGAGATACTAATATATTCAAGATACCTTTTCTAATCTTTACATGCACTTTCTATTTTTTTTTCTTGTGAATATGTGTGTGTGAGAGAGAGAGTGTGTGTGAGAGAGAGAGAGTGTGTGTATGTGTAACTTCATTCACTTCAAAGAGAATTTATATCAAATAATGCAGAAAATTCATTATAAATAAAGTTTTGAAATGTCTTACATTTGTTAAAGAACGTGTAATGTTTTTAATTGAAAAAATTTATTTAGTTGAATCTAAATTAGGACTTAGAAAACTGTTTGTGAAATCTGAAAGTTTAGATTGAAATCAATACCATTATGTTAGTTACTTGTGGATGAAAAAGGGTTGAAAGGCTGGAAAACTGAACATGAAAAGTGTTCAGAATAAAGCATGATTACAAAATACAATTTTAATATTTCTAATGGGATATAAAACCCTTCTTTCAAAAGGTTTTTTCCTTCAGGTTTTCCCCATTTTTCATTCAACAAATAATTTTTCAACTTTTCTTCTATACTCCTAAAACTTTTGTGAGTGAAATTACTCCTTGAATAACTTTTTTTGTTTTGGCAAATGCCAAGAAATAGCATGGGGAAAGAATCTTAAAATTAAAAAGGTTTCTAAAGGTTGCAAACGCACAAAGGAAGAAAACAAAACTCTGTTGAATATTTTAGCAAAAGCTCATTCAATAAAAGAAAAGAAAATGTTAATAATATATTTATTTATTACGCATACAATTTTCCAAACATTTACTACACACGCATATTTACAGATTAATTTCAAAACTCTACATTGATTTATACGGCTCAATATCATAGTAAGTCTTTGCACTTTTGCATTTACATCCGTTCTTTTGGCTCTTTTTGTGGATTTCGAGCCTTTTTTGGGGTTAATACACAAACATCCCTATTAAAGAATAAATAAACATAATATAATACATATTTTTATTAATATACAATGTTACACTGCTACTTACATTATAATAAATATTGCAAGTACTATATAAAAATACAAACATAATTACAATTGTGTCCCAATTAAAAACAAACCACAAATATTAATTTATTAAACACCACACTTTTAAACTTCATTTAGATTCCAACAAATTTATTGAAAATTAATGAAATTAAATTTTGCACCAACCCTAAACCACTAATATGAACTCTGTACTCTTTCAACTCAGTTGTTCTTCAGAAGTAAACAAACCATCTGGAACCTTTTATTTCCATAATATACCTGTTTTAAGATTTTACATTTATATATACAGTCGGCAGCAATAATTCCTATATAAAAAAATAGTACACTTAATAACGTTTTGTTAAATAAATCCTTGTCGAATCAGGTTCTTAGTCAGTCTAAGAACATGATTCGACAAGGATTTATTTAACAAGACAGTATTAAGTGTACTTTTTTACATAGGATTTATTGCTAGCGCTCGAATACTTTTGCTGACGACTGTACATTTCAAGGGATTTGACCATAAAATTACAGTTGGTTGGCAGATTTGAGCGATTTACATAGATTAACGTCTTTAGCCCGTAAAAAACGCCAGTATTCCAAAATTATATTTTCATTACATCAATTTACGGGTTATGACCAAATTCCGTCATTTTCCCTTTTTTTTTTTTTTTATCTTTTTTAATAGTGTACTTGATCGAAAATTTATGAAATTCTGAGATATTTATAATTTTGTTACATCGAACACAAAACAAATTTGTTGAAAATATTGTAATAATACCATCATCCTCGTTGACTTTATGAAAAATATCTGGATTTAATTTACTGTAATACATTGTGCATTTTTGAATAAACATCAAGACTATGGCAAAGGTTATTCGTTTTGGTTGGGGAAATTTTATGTATATAAATGTGTTGTTGTTATTATAAGAGTTCATAACTAGTCTCTATGTTAAACTATGTTTATGTACATGCATGTACATGCATGCACATAATTTACTTAATATCGATTTATCAATACATACATAGACTAATATTTTCTTTAGCGTTTATTTATTGAAAAAATTTTCTTACGTCATTTTAGAAAGAAAGACATTTTATCGAGTCTCAACGAAATGCCGTTAAAGATATCAGTATTCTAAAAAATGGCAGATAAGTACAAAAGATTCTAAAATAATTGAACAAGGAAACTCTAAATTTTTTATTTCGTGAAATTTAATTCTCCTCCGACGTAATTAAATTCTTCGAAGTCACAGCTCAAAACTAGTTAATTGGATTTTCCCGAAATTAACTTCTGGCATTAAAGGGATATTCTGTTAAAATATGGGTTTTTTAGAATGTAATAACTTCCATCGTGAGAAGATGGCCTTTTATTACTCAACACGCGGATAGCTGCATTAAAGTTAATTAACGGATTTTATTGAAATTGATTAACTTGACACAAATTTCTCCCGAATTTAGTTTTCGAAATTTTAATAAATGATTTTTATTTTATATTTCATATATTGCTATGAAGCCGTAAGTTATATATTTTTTATTACATTTGTTGTGTTGATTAAAAAACGTTGCATTAAAATTTTAATTTTGTGTGCGTGTGTGTGTGTGTGAATATACAAAAATATTAAATTTCTTTTAATATTAAATATATACAAGCAGACAAAATAGTTTTTTAAATGTACTTCTTTTTATATTTAGGAATAATTATTGTATCGTATAAGTTGTTTTATTATAAGGCAGTCAAATTGAGCCCTTATTTTTAAGCTATTTTTGATTTCTTCAGGAAAATAATACTGCACTTCTTCTAAAGTTATTTCAAGTGTTTCGAGTTGTTAAAATTAAAAATAAAATAAAAATGATTTATTTAAATCATTAACCTCTTAAGCACTTTATTCAGTTTAGTTCGCTTAATACCCGATATATTAAATATCATCAAAACAAGTTCATGTAGTTGTTTTTAATTTCATATGATTTAATATGATTTATTTAATTATACAGAAAGTTAAGGGATAAAAAAAAAATCTACTTATTTCTAAAAGTATAGGCTCTAGGTTAACAAATAATTAAAAGTAGAGTTCGTAATCATTGTTATATTGCATTAAAGCAGAGAAATGCAGAACACACACACACACACACACACACATATATATATATATATATATACACATGTGTACGTTCTACTACGTACGAAATCAATCATTCTTGTAAGGTCTTTAACATATCAACAGTTATCGACGATATATATGTGTGCGTGCGTGTTCATTTTAGACGTACATCCTGGTATTTCAAACAAAAGGTTCAATCTATCTGGATGCTTAAAAGGTTAAATCACAATCAAAGTACAAACAACACTGACCTAGACGCTTTATTTTGCAAAAATGCGTTTTTGGTCGAATTTATATAAAATTCTCGTAATCAATGATTTTATTACAAAATTTGTGTTGTTTAAAATTATGCTTAAATTTTAACTAATTGTATTATGATCGTTTTCATAGGGTATTTTGAGCTTCTTATTCGTAGATTTCTTTATTTTCAGACTGTTTAAGTATGAATTTTCAAAAGTTCTCGATATTTTTAATCTTTCGCTGGCGAAAAAAATTTAAAGTGTGGTGGTGTTATTATAAAGGCCAACTGACTGCACTAGGATCCCAGGTCTGAAGAAAGTGCCCTCCATGGGGGTCTTTCTAAGGGGTTGTAGCCCGTATTTACGAAAGTTTCGGAAAAAAAACACGGAAAAGTTCCAACGGCTAAGACGACGAACGCTACCTGGGATCGAACACAGCACCTCACATCTACCAGCTTCGAGGACAGAAACTCTTGTCTGCAAATTAAAGGAACAATCTGTTTTCCTGTTTTCTGCTTCTGCGCATAACTTTTAAACAAGTTAACATGTGAACATAAAATTTAGAGAGCATGTTTGTTATCGAATCTTTGATCGAATTCCATACAATTTTAACATAAGCGATAATTTTAAGACCGATATCAATTTATTTTTCTCAAAAATAAGGTTTAAAACAAAAATGAAAAATTTCAACAATTTTCGAAAAGAAAACTAAATGAGAAATGATGCGTTAGATATAGGTGAAAGATTCACATGCCTCCAAACGTTAACTTAAAAAGGGACATTTATTAGAGAGTTGAACTTTTATACTAACTATACGAAAAATGCTACAGCCGTGAATCGAACCTGGGCACTCTGCTTACCGTGTGGATGCTCTACCACTGAGCCACGCTGGCTGATTAGTGGCTTGGCATTTTTCATATAATATCTGTTGGCAAGGACACCGTGTCTGAAACCGCCGATAAAACAAATGATATGATGGCTCAGTGGTAGAGAATCCGCACAGTAAGCGGAGTGTCCAGGTTCGATTTCCGGCACTGGGTTTTTTCACGCCCATAGTTGGCATAAAAATTCAACCTTACACTCTAACATATGTAATAAATATTCATGGTTGAAAAAAGATATTTTTAAAATTATAAACGGATTTTTCTTCCTGTATTCTCACTTTCGTTTTTTCCATAAGAAAACTTTTGAAAATATATAATTATTAATTTGTAAACTATGAACATCGCTAGAATAATAAAAATGTCAATAAATAAATTTTTAACGAATATCTGATCCAATTTTTATAATTGTACATATATTTTTTTAGAAAGTTATTCACATTCAAAGAAAAAGAAGAAAAAGAAAAACCGAATGCAGAAAGAAGAATTCGATTTTAATTTAACATTTGGAGGCAAGTATATTGTGTGTCTTCTCCTATCTGTAATTTATCATTAACACCCTTTCTCAGTTTTTTCATTTTTGAGAAAAATGAAGTATTTAAAATGTTATTTTTCTTAAACTTATTAAAAAATTCGATTCATGATTTTGTAGCTAGCATGCCATCTAAATGTCAGAGATGTCCGTTTGTTTAAATGCCGATTTGTTTAAAATTTATATGCAAAAGAAGAAAACAAAAAAAAAAAACTGGTTGTTTCTTTAATTTTTTCGAAAGTTTAGCCTTTTTAAATGGTGATTTAAACTAAATCGTGTAACACATATCAATTATGATAATGATTTCTGTTTAGCACATAGATTGTGTGGGCCTTTAAATATATACGCCGTTTTAAAGAAGAAATAATTTTTTTATACTAAAGTGGTGTTATTTATTTATTTATTTATTTTCTGTTACAGTAATAACATAAGGGAATATGAGACAATGATCGAGTCTAACCAATCTATAAAACATGGTACTCATATGCTGATATATTATTAGTTTGGCCTAATGGTTTTGATATCGACAGCGTGTTCTTTAAGAATGAAACTTGCAAATAAAACTAGCTCTTATATTCATAATATATGTTGTAGATACATTATTTTCTTGGGGATACGATGTTAAAATCATTTCTCTCCTCCCAACATTTATTTTATTTTTATTTTATTTATTATTATTTTATTTTTTGATCATTTTATTGTATAACTTATAATTGCTGGGTATTTCAATTCCAAGAAATGTACTCATTGAAAAATAAGAACATTTAAACAAACACCGCATAATGCAAACGCACACAACATTTGTTTTCAATCAAAATAATTAAGCACAACCCTTCTTCAAACGATAAAGTACCAGTGCAGAACTCAAATTTAGCAAGGAAAATAAAAAAACAAATAAGTGGTTCACTGAGAATTGTTAATATTTATTCAACAACAAACATTTTTTGAATCAATTCTACAATTTCTCCTCCTTTCCACTAAAAATAATCTGAATATTTTTGTTTATAAATACCACTTTCTTTAGAAAATCTACAGAAATTTAAAAGAAAATTTGTATTTTTTTTATATCTGAAGATATTTTAGATATATTTTTAATAGTACGGAAGACATAAATTCTTCCTTCAAATTTTCAGCAGATTATCCACAACTTAAAAACTTCGTTAATGATAATTATAATTTCGGATATTATGTTGACTGTGTTTACTTTGTATTAATATAAGAAAATAATGAAGATTTTTAGCTATAAAACAACCTCTTGAGTAACATTAATCCGTCCATCAGATATTCGATCGACACTCAGCTCCATAGGGATTAGAGAACTGAAGAATTGGGCCAGTGGTCTGCCAAACGAATTACACCTCGATGAATGCCTGGGTGTTAGAAAGAAGAACTAGTTCGCATAACTCAGTGACATGGAATTATATCTGCTTTACGTTTATCAAATTTATTCTTGTCAAATAACAAAACTTTGGAAAATAATTTAAATTTGGTTCTTATTTACTAGAGATATTTTTCAAAAATTGCTTTTAAATTAAATACTTTATAAAAATATTTTTAAATTAAAGTTATAATTTCAATTTTTAATTTTATTCGGTTAAACTTTTTTAACTTAATATAGCTGAAAAATGAACTAATTTTTAATTAAGGTAGTTAGTTGGAATTTAAAAGAGTTGCCCTTTTGTTATGAGGTGAAAGGGGAGGGAAATTGTTGGGGTAGGTATTACTTATTATAGCTATAAAAGAATAGAGAAATTAAAATATAACAATAATAATAATTTTAGAGACTTCGCTTTCTATGACGCAGTGAGTGACTGAGAGAAAAAAAAAAAAACAGGAATTTGAAAAAAAAAAAAAAAATGTATATATAATTATTATTATTATTATTATGTATTAATATAACAAAAAGATAATTTAAATGAATGTAAAGAGAAAGTGTTATTACGTTATAGAATTTGAACAATATATGTAACAGAATATAGGCTCAAAATTTATGTATCAAATCAATTGGCATCGCTGTCAATTTATTGAAACGAAACTTGGATAAATAAGGCTTATATAGCATATTTGTCAAGTCTTCCAATTTAGGCGAGAGTCTTCATACCAGAAAATTTCTAGAACATTTTTTACTTTTTTTGATCCTAGAAAATAAATATGAAATATTTCTGTCAAAAAATACTAGTGATAAATCTGATTTAAAAATTGAATGTTAACAAGTATGCATATAAACAATCGAAACAAATTATGAATATGAAAAACAACTCGTATGTTATGTTTATCACAAAACTTTCTTCTAAATAATTCTATATAATAGCCTCACCTACCTATTAGCATGCACAAAAATTCAATCAACATAGATTCTCACGTTAAAGATTTTATATATATCTTTTGTACAATTTAAAGCTAAGATATAACTATCTGAAAAATCAAAGAAATTAAATAACAGTATAGGCACCTGTCGGAAATTATACACCCTAATTGAATCAGCATAAATTTTTATAATATACACATTAAATATCATGTTTCGATCATGTATATATCATAGAAGCAGAGATATATCCTTCTTGTAAATGGAAAATATTAAAGCATTGCAGCGCCACCTATCATCCAATGTGCACTCAAATTAAATCAACATCTTTTTATTATTATTATTATTATTATTATACATCTTACGCACCAAGTCTGAAGCACTTATATATATATCATAGAAGCCGAGATATTGCCTTTTTCAAAATGAGTGAAATTACAGCATGGCAGCACCAGCTCTCGGCTAATATGCACCGAAATTGAGTCAACAAAATTTTTCCTCATGGTAATCACGCATATCAAGTATTGTGCAAGTAAACACCATAGAAGCTGAGGTATAGCCTTCCTTTAATAAAAAGAATTGTAGCCCATCAGCACCAGTTAAATTCGAGATACAACTAACTAAAAATCAAATTCTTTTGAATTCTACCCATTGGTTTGTGAGATACAGCACTAACAAAATTATGGCAATATCCAGACAGATAGACTGGTCACTGACACAAAAACAGGCATTTTCTAAAAATTACCAAATCCTGTTCAGCATACCTCAAAATTTGTAAATCCATCAATAACCGAAAATCGAAAATTTTCACGAATCGAATACTTTCTTCTGGTGCATATATATGTATATAAAACAGGCGCTACGAAAGCAATAATTTGAAATTTACTAATGAAATATAACTCATCTTGAAAAATGTTGTTTACATTGAGAAAAAATTCTGTAACTGGCATCTAGAATCTAAATTTAGGCTCAAAAAAAATAATTCCATGTCATCCTTATAAATTCTAGTCACCTTTGAAAGCGAGTTCTAGACACCCCTATTAGAATTCTAGAGAGTTTGTCTATATTATCGAGATCAAACCTATTTGAAAAGAGATCCAAATAAATGCGAACATAAGAGACGGGTTTCAGCAATTATAATCTTTGTTTATGACCGAGTTCTAGATAATCAAGTGAGAATTTCTAGCCATACAAAAAATTCAGAATATTGTTTCACCATCTAGAAATGTGTAGACTAGAACTTCTCGTTTCGTCTATTCAGTTTATTGGCGTGCCTTATGCGCATAGATCGGAAATCTAAATTTCTAGTTAAGGGATTTAAAAAATGGTCACATAATCATTCTAGTTGAAGGCGGTATGTATTTTTTTTTCTCAATGTAGAGGACAACAACTGACGACTTTTTTGAATACCACTACTAATAAATAATTATTGCATCTGATTTAAGTATTGAAAAATAATAATAATAATCACTCTTTGAAAATAGCGATACTCAAAAATATTCCCTGTGGAGCCTTGCTTATAAAGTTCTTCTACGAGAATAAAAATAATTCGAATGTTGCGTTTAAGGCTTTTCGATTGTCAGAGAGATGTTAAATATTTTATTTTTTATTTTTTTAATTGCCATATAGGATTTAAATAACATAATATTTGACATTCTTCAATCTACAAAAGTCTGTGAGATATATAGAAATAACGATTTAAACTTATTATATATAAGCCATATACTTACTTGAAAAAGAAAAAAAAAATCACAAAAATTTGTCTTTAACGGGCGAGAGGGATTAATATTATTTTTTATATCTCATTAAAAATACCGAGAAAAGCTCTGAGATTTAATAAAATATTTTTTAAGCTAATCGTAGAACGTAAGATGAGAAAAAAAATCTTAATTTTATTTATTAAATATTCATAACTCATTCATTTAGAAGGAAGCGAAGAAAGTAAGTGCGATTTTTCACGCAAATCTAAAAAAAAGGGAGCATAAAAAAGAAGAATAAATAACTAAAAAATATATAAGATTTATTATTATTATTATTATTATGAATAAGTTGTGGAATGCAGAAATTTTCTCTCGTCGCTACATATTAAGCATATTAGAATAATTTTATTCTTGCAGGCTTTCTGTTTTTCATAATTTGCTCTATTTTGTTTTTAATATCTACTTTTTTTTTTTTTTTTTCAGAATATATGTCTAGGGGAGAAAAAGCATTGTACCATAGAATATGTAAATAAATAAACTGTAAAATAATAAGAAATGAAATAAATATTTTTTCCAATTGCATTCCTCAAAATTTTGAAATACGTATATTTATACAGATTATTAAAAAAGGGGGAAAAATCTTGAATTTTATTTTGCATATGAAAGATTAATTCAATATTATGTTATTGATTCAGAGCTATACTTGAAATTTTTACTTATTTTTAAGTATTAAAATTAAATATTTTTAAGTTAGAAATTTCGTATAAAGATGAAACACTTTTTATACAAATTGAAATGTGTTCAAAGACATTTGTTGGGTCATAAATTTTGTAGTAATAAAATAACATCATTGTGTTTATTCACACAGAAAAATTTATCTATATATTAAAAAAAAGTTACTGCCAATGGCGTCAATTTTATTGTCTGCGACAGCATCTTCTAGCGGAGGGCAGGGTCCTTCGTGTCATGAGAGGTATCAATGTGTTCCGAATACTCCAAGGAAGACATTTCAGCTGCTTAGAAATTTCTATCATTTTAATTAAAGAAGTTATTAACTAAAAACGACAAGTTTATAAAGGTACTCTATTTGCCATTTTGAAGAAAGTTTCTCCCAGTGATGTTGTTCTTGTGTCATGAAGTCATTTTACACGGGAAAATTAAAATATGATTCATGTTTGTACCAAGGTAAGCAGATAGGTAGGTTCGATTTAATGTCGCACCAGTACTGTGCTATGGGTAATTGGCGACGGTCTGGGACGCACCCCTAGAGATGTTCCGGTCACATGCCATCACAATTTTGATCCTTCCCGGAATGGATTCCCCCCCCCCCCGCATTGGTGATCTCTAGATGTATAGTGCGGGTGGGAACATGGAGGACTTTGCGGTCACGACAGATTTTATGTGCACAAGCCACAATTAGTGTACACGACGGTCTTTGGCCGGCTCAAGAACCGAATCGGCAATCTTCCATTTACGTGCTCGGCGCTTTACAGACTAGAGTACCGAGGCCCGAAACCATGGATGTAAAAAAGAAAGAAAATAAATACTTTTTTTTTCTCTACTTTTAGAAAATTAATTTTCTTACACGGGAAAATTAAATATGATCCATGGTTGTAGGTAGGTACATAATTAGGTAGGTTGTGTTTGACGTCGCACCATTACCGCGCTATGAGTAATTGGCGACGGTCTGGGACGCACCCCTACGGATGTTCCGGAGACATGCCACCACAATTTTGGTCCTACACGAAGGGGATGGTGCCCCGATTCAGTGGCCCTCCAGAGTTTGCACCAGCCACTATTAGTGTACACGACGGTCTTTGGCTGGCTCGAGAACCGAATCCGCAATCTTCCAATTACGAAGGGGTAGCGCGGTCCGGATCTAAGACTGTAAAAAAGAAAAAAAATGGGTCATATACTAAAGCTGTAATGCAAAATGGTCTAGATATTATGAATTTCTTTCTATTAAAAATATATATAAATGTTATATATTTCAATTTGACATTGAATATGAGGATTTCCATAATAATTTTCTTATTTTGTCTTGTAATATGCACTATTATTATTCCTTTTCAGTGAACTCTGCAAGTGTTAATAAGTAAAATGAGTCGGGGGGTGGTGAGCGGAGCGAGCAGGGGGCAGAGCTCGCTAGTACCTTAAATAAAACTAATTTATCTCGTCACCTGGGCTGATTCATTTAAAATACTCATTAACTGATGTCGATTATAACGCAATTTACACGCAGTGATCTATTTACAGGTTATTACAAAATGTTCTATTTATATAGAGAGTGTAATTAAAAAAATATATATATTTATTATATTAAAATTCAGAGTACTGTTAGTTGTAAAGTTTATATATATGTTAATGCAATAACGAAAAATCATGCGATACGCATTGATTATTAACACTTTCCAACTGTACGTACTTGTAACGTAAAACTTTAAATGTTCTTTTCCTACGTTAATATACGACGGCAGACTGACGGACTGAAAAATATACAGACAGACTAATTGAATTCATAATCAATCTTAAACATATTTGAAAAGTGCTAAAAATTGAATAGTGCTATAATTGAAAAGTGCTAAAAATTGAATTTTTAGCACGTATTCTTTTGCTTATCGCAAAAGAAAATGCAGCCCTTAGATTCTAATTGCAGCCTTTAATATACCTGAATATTTTAGTGTAGCCCTATAAATCTGCAGGTTAACCATATCATACTCTATACAAAACATTATCTGAGGATATTAACATTAAATGACCATTTCTTTATGATTTTTTCGGTAGAAAGTTATTTAAATGGGATTTCTAAAAATGTTTGTCCTGAAACGCAATGCGTTGGCATTTTTTCGTGGTGTCCTTGTACACAAACCAGTTGTACAGGACCTATTAATGTCGTTTTAAAAAGGAATAAGGAAAATATTTAAGGACACTGGGGGCGGGCAGACGGGCATATAGGTACAGTCGGTAACAAAAGTATCCGAACACTAGCAAAAATTCCTATGTAAAAAAAGTAGAGTTAATACTGTTTTGTTAAATAAATCCTTGTCGAATCATGTTCTTAGACTGACTAAGAACATGATTCGGCAAGGATTTATTTAACAAAACAGTATTAACGGTATTAACTCTACTTTTTTTATACAGGAATTTTTGCTAGTGTTCGGATACTTTTGTTACCGACTGTAGATGGACAGTCGGACAGGCAGATACACAAAATGAAATCATATTAACTATTAAAAACTGTTAGAAAGTGTTGAAAATGCTTAACGTAAACGAAAATATATATAGATATGTTCATTATTAAAAAGAATCCACTGTTTATTAAAAATTCGTAATGTCATTTATATTTTTTCTAATCCTTATTTATTTTTTTATTTTTATTTTTTTTGGACAAAGTATTGTTTCAAAACTCTGTTCAAATATAATGGAGGTTATTTTTCAATAGTATAATCTTTGTTATGTAGGCTCATGGTTTAAAATCTTACTTGGATTTTTAATTTTGCATACAGTCGTTTTGATTCACGCCTACACAGTAATATATATATATATATATATACAGAGAAATCCATACTTTTGCAGAAAATAAAAACTGTTTCAAAGAAATACATTTTCTGTATTTATCCCAAGCGGAAGGCAAAGGATATTAAATTGTAACCAAGCTGGGATTTTTGTTATATCATCGAGCGGGAACGTGTTGTTTATATTTCTAAAAGTGATACATAAAGAAAATTTCTCTTCTTTCTTACATGAATTCCCACACACACACGCCTTAAATCTTTATTAATATTTCAGCATTTTTATTATATTTTTTTCCCATTTTTACAACAGTAACCTTTAAAAAAATCACAATGGGTGTGTTATAACACATTTTAATGAATACATATTCGATATGCTTTTTTGGTAGTAAGATGTAAAAAGTAACTGTTTAATAACTAAAAAGCAATAACGTATATCTTTACATATTTAATTTATTCACATAGTGAACATTATTAACTTAATTTAACAGGATAGGCAGTAAAGGAAAGAATTAAGTTACGAATAATAAGAAATTAAACAACCCGGGGAACTTTACGTTGGAATCCACGAGATTCAAACGCTCTGTCCTCTGTTGTCTTAAAATTAGTGTTATGGATCAATCCCTAGTGTGTATACGAGAGTCCTCGGCATGGATGGAATGCACTCCGTGGTGTCTTTCTAAGGAATCCTAACCTACGTTTACGCTAGTTTTGGAGCAAACCATAGTAAACTTCGAACAGATAAGTTAAGAGTGTGACGTGAAATTGAACCTAGGTCCTCTTGTCTTCCAGCATCAAAGTCATGACCTCTTGGACACAGGTGGAGCGCCTTCTGTCTTAGACGCATAACTTAGTGCGCTTGGGCCCAAAGGCTCCTTTATACGCACGTGAACTATTATAGAAGAATGTTTAATTATATTTCATAACGTAATTTAAAGTCTATCTATTTGGCATACTTATTTTGTATTAATATCTAAGTACAGTCGGTAACAAAATTGTCCGAACACTATCAAAATTTCCTATGTAAAAAAAAGTACACTTCATACAGTTTTGTTAAATAAATCCTTGTCGAATCCTGTTCTTAGTGTAAGAACATGATTCGATAAGGATTTATTTAACAAAACCGTATGACGTATACTTTTTTTACATAGGAATTTTTGCTAGTGTTCGGACACTTTTGTTACCGACTGTAAGTAACTGTTTAAAAACTAAAAATCTGTTAAAAAGTAACATATTTTAACTTTACATATTTGTTTTATTCACACAGTGCACATTATTGACAAGGTTTGTCAGGATACATAATACAAGATAAAAGTGAGTCATGAAGAATAAGAAAATCAGTAAGCAGGAGAGCTTGACATTGGAGTTTGCGGGAATGGAACACCTCTGCCGCAAAGTGTATTAGATGTATACTTGGCCACAGCGAATGTATTTTTTTTTTTTTTTTTTAGTTTTAGCAAAAGTATATGGAATATACACTTAAAATATTATAGAAACTTGTTGAATCATACTTCATAACGAATCAAAAAATGTATCTATTTAGCATGCCCATTTTCAATTAATATCTCAGTAGTAACTATTTAAAAACTGTAAGATAATATGTTTAAAAATGACATCTAATACCGTTAAGTAATTACTTTATTTACACGTTCAATTATCACTTTGTTTGACAGGATGGATAGCACAGAATAAAAATGAGTCTCAAAAAATAAGATGTTTAAAAATCAGGATAACTTGATATAGGTATCTGCTGAAATCCCTCTCTAAGCAGAACGTCTGCGATTCATGTCTTACAGAGGCTGTTCGCAAATTTTTTAGACGATTTTGATGGAGTGTACTGAAGACATTTCTCTCATATTTCGTGTTTTATTTGTTCAGTTTTATAGCCCTTATTCTAAACTAACATTCTACATCATAATTTCTATGATAATAATGCTTTTTATAATATCGGAAGAGTTATATTTTTCTACTCCTCTTGAACGGCTTTCCAGAGTCCACAAAGCGTTGTAGGTCGGTGTTTGGATAATGTTGATTTTAAGAGTCGAAAAACACAAAAATCCAACAGTGATACATCAGAAGATTTAGCAGGAATGTCAGTGAAGGGTATGGTTTTAATTCCCGTTTTTTGTTCCATTTTTTTCTAGAAAAGCAATTGCGGATTATGATGTGTGACTGCTTGTTTTGTCTTGATACAGTTCAACGAATTGATAGCATTGTGAATAAAGATCTGGATTTTCATTCTTAAAAATTGGAATTAAAATATGTTCTGGAGAGTATTTAGAGTTGATTTTGACATTTTTGTCACATTTTTTTGCTTTTATCTTGCGCTTGTATGAAAAAACCAGTGGCAATCATAAATCTTTTAGAAAAACTCTCTTTTGATGCTTTGAGCCATGTAGCAATTTTTTTCTCCACTTTTGTGATAATAAATTGACCTTTTTTTATTGCAACCACTTAAATAGACCCAAGATTCATCTGTTGTTGCAACATTTTTCCATTTTTCTCCTGATAAATGCTTTTCATAACGATTTCACTAAAAACTATCTTTGGAAAGAGTGGAAACCTATCCTTCCATCCACTGCCATTTTAAAAGCGCATTTTTGCATCTAAACAAAAATTCTAAATATCAGAAGATAAATAAAACTTCCAAAAATATAACTGTTGTGAAAATAAAATTCTCCATGCAAACGATTTTTTCTTACTGCGAAATAAAATCGTCTAAAAAATGTGCGAACAGCCTGTAGTACACTTCGACGAAGAGGTTCCTTTTTTTAAATCTAGAAAATTTAAAGGGAATAAACATGTGAAATATTATAGAAACTCGTTAAAGCGTACTTCTCTTCCTACTTAAAATGTTGTTTACCTTTAAAATGTACTCATGCAAATCAATTTTAGAGTGTAACAATTATTTTTCTGAATTAAGATTTATTCTTTGATATTATAGTATTGTAATCTACGTACAGTCGGTAACAAAATTGTCCGAACACTAGCAAAAATTCCTATGTAAAAAAAATACACTTCATACGGTTTTATTAAATAAATCCTTGTCGAATCCTAATCTTAGTCTGTCTAAGAACATGATTCGATAAGGATTTATGTAACAAAACCGTATGAAGTGTACTTTTTTTAGATAGGAATTTTTTCTAGTGGTCGGACACTTTTGTTACCGACTGTATATACTGTATGACTACTGAATATTCGACATAATATCTTCAGAAAATTTATCATTTCAATATAAATTTCCCTTGCAAACAAAAACAATATATGTACAACTGAATAACTACGTCGCTCTCCTTGTTATGTACAGTCGGCAGCAAAAGTATCCGAGCACAAGCAAAAATTTCTATATAAAAAAATTACTCTTAGTACTGTTTTTTTTTTTTTTTTTTTTTTTTTTTTAATAAATCCTTCTCGAATAATGTTCTCAGACTGACTAAGAACATGATTCGACAAGGATTTATTTAACAAAATAGTATAAAGAGTACTTTTTTTATATAGGAATTTTTGCTAGTGCTAGGATACTTTTGCTGCCGACTGCTTATTATACTTGTTTGTTTGGGTCATTAGTTATAATTTAATAAACCTTTTATTATATTTTATACAACAACTCGTTTTGTAATATTGAATAATTAAGTAAATAAAACTGGAGAACTACTTTCTCTAAGAAACTGTAAGAACTTTTAAAAGAAAAAATAATTCTCCTAAAATTGGATTAACTTGATACAAAGCAAATAATACAATTACTTTGCTACGTTTTCATTCGGCCACTGTGTTTCACAAAAAATTTCTTTTCAGCGTCAAATGATGAAAACGAAATAAATACACATAAAATGGTTAAGAAAGTAATTCAAAGGCATTTCTGTTACGATCGAAAATGTATTATGCAATTTACTAGTGGAAATGTCTGTGCGAATCTGTTTTATACTAACTTATTTTCTTTTATGCACCTAGATATTTATTCTTTCGCAAATGGAAGTATATTGTGATAGCTTACGATATACACAGTCGATAGAAAAAATAATCTTTTAGAATCATTTTTGAAGGACATAATGGTTTTAGTTTGCTTTTTCTTTCTTCTCATAACTTCTTATGCTTTGTGTTTAGAACCTAAAGGTTTTATTTGTAAGAATGTTATAAAATATATAACTTACAGTCAGTTAAAATAAGATTATAAAATATGTGTTGAAGATGTTTCATCTTAACCACTTGATTTCTCTTTTAGGATAGATACTGAAAAATATGAGCAGTTTTATTGATTTATATATCTTTTATTTCTAACTCAAAGCTTCAAAATCAGGTTTTTATCAAATGGATTTAATAGATAAATTTTTATTTTAGTTATTTTAGTTAATCTATAAATACTTATAGGATTTTTTCGTTCCTTTTAAAGGGTAAATTATATTTTTGAAGTTAAATAAAGTAAAGTAATTTTCAAGTAAAAAGTTTCTTAAATAATATACAATGAAAACTTTTTAAAAGGTCGGCCTGTCTGTCATAGAAACCTGGTTCTTCAGAGAAATGGCCTTTAATATAGGATTGTTCAGAAAATTTTAATTCGGGAAAGAAATTTTACAGATTAAATGGTTTTAATTGTTCAGATTTATATATTTTTTTATATATACAGCTTTCTAATAGATATTAATAGGTGATCCAAATGTGTACATCGTTAAGCTTTGAGAATTTTTTATAATGTTCTGGTTAGATGTAATATGGCTGGACTTTTTTTTTTTTTTTCGTAAAATGGTGTATTTATCTTTTACATATGTAAAGTATAATTTTTTTGTAAAATGTAATTTAGTTATTTTTTAAACACAATTTCAAAACTGTAGCTTATAAACCACCTTAGGTGAATAGAGTTCTAGAGGTGGCCCACGTATTGAAAGAACTTTTAAAATGTGAAAAAAAAAAAATCACGGCAAACTATTTTCACTCTAGAAGTATTTAATTGCAAGGGGGAAAATCAAAATAAACTTATGTTAAATGATACCTTTTTAGTGTGATTCCATACAGAAAGTGGATATGAAAATTTCAACTTTTTTTTTTTTTTTTTTTAGTAATTTCCCAACACTCTTCATGCAAGCATTGATTACACAATCTCAAGCATTATTCATTTATTAAGCATTTATCACAAGCATTGATTACACAATCTCATACCCATTATTTTGACCTTCTTCCATAAAGGGTAAAACTAGCTTGATTTTGGCTGGCAACCACTTGTGCCGGGCATGACAGTATCAGTTTGTTTGAGAGTTCCTTTTAACAGTGCACTGTATTGGTTTTTGATTTTCTTATTATGTTGCTTACTTGTTTTGAGATTCTTTCTTTTTTATATTTCATGTTTTTCTTCTTATTTATCTTTTGACACAAAAACAACTTTCAACCACTTTTTGTGCAAAGTAGTTCAGGGCTTTTCTTCTGAGAGTTATTGACTTCATTCGGGAGATCGCTGGTGTTCTCAATAGTGTGAGAATTGTTGGAGAATAAATGGTAATTTTTTTTTTCAGATATTTAAGAAGAAATTTTAAAAATTACCCTTACTACATTAATTTGTGTATTTGTTTCTTAAGTTGTCCCACGAGTTCCAAAGGGATCCTGACATCTGGGCCATCTTGAGAACATCCATATGGCCGCATATATGCATTGCGATTAACCTTATGATAGCACGTGTGTAAAATACATTTAGTAATAGAGTGCGGGTTGCTAAGTTGTGATTAAATTATCTACTTTGTTAAATTACCAATGCACACAGAAATTAGCTGAAAAAGATCACAGCTTTTCTATTATTATTTGCGAATCATATTTACACTACTCGGATAAGATTGTCCAAGAAAAAACTGGGATTAAACCAAATGAACAAAAGATAGCCGCAAGCTGCGTGCCTGCGACAACATTGCCGTTTTGCTTTCGTTACTCTTTCCAGAATTGAAAAAAAAGATAAAGAATGCTCAATTCGAAAGTTCGATTTTAAAGTTCGATTAAAAGTTCACTTTACATGAGTCCATGAGCACGTGTGTAATCGACATTTATTAATAGAGTGCGATTTGCTAAGTTGTGATTAAATTATCTACGTTGTTAAGTCATGAATGCACACAGAAATTATCTGATAAAGATCACAGCTTTGCGATTATCATTTGCGAATCATATCTACAGTCGGCAGCAAAATTATTGAACCGCTAGCAATAATTCCTATTTAAAAGATGCGCACCTAATACTGTTTTGTTAAGCAAATATTTGCAGATTCATGATCTTAGACTTATGCTATTTATAAAAAAGTAAGTTGATAATAAAAATTAGCGATCAAACTAAAAAAAAAGGTATGAAAATGTGGATGTGTGCTTCAATAATTTTGATGCCGACTGTACACTACTCGGATAAGAATGTTCGAGAAAAAATAAAGGTTAAATCAAAAGAACTAAACACAGCCACAAGCTGCGTGCCCGCGACAGCATTGCCGTCTGGCTTTCGTTACTGTTGACAGAACTGAAAAAAAAAACTAAAGAATGTTCAATTTTAAAGTTCGATTAAAAGTTCACTTTGGCATGAGGCCATGATTCACAAAAACCTCAATTGCAAATTGAACAGTAGTCAGTTCAAGTTAAGGAAAGAGTATAACTCTCTGCTATAACAAAATGTGACTCCTAAAAGAAGTACAAAACTGTGTGCATGGGTCTTTAATAGAGGTAATTTTATTTTAGAAGGAAGTTTTAACCCCCCCCCCCCCAAAAAAAAAAAAAAAAAAAAAAAAAACTGGCTTAAAATAGAGGTGGCCCTACAATAGAGATGAATTTTTTGGTAGATTTCACTGCATTTCTATAAAATTTGTAATTTATTGTTTTAAATGGACCAAACACTTCATAATATCAACTGTATATTTTTCTTTGATATTCAGCTCCTTGGTATAAAAGAAATTCTTCCATAACAGATATTAGCAAGATATGAAATCTAATGTAAATGAGACATGTCATTTTTCTAACGTTTATTAGTTTTCAATTCTTTGGAAGTTTATTTGATCTTTGCTATCAGTCTTCAACTATCGGTGTGTGACTGTGATATTGAAAGGTTAATAGTTATGTGAATTCTGCTCCAATTCTCTTGACAAAATTTACATAGAAATAATTTGGCGCATGTTGTCTGCTCTCAATAAACATGAATCCAATTAGAATAAAATAAATATTTTGTGCTAGCAACCAATCAACTTCCCTAATCGAAATTTTTTGATAACAAGTGCGATTTTTAATTTAGATTACGTTTCCTCAAACAGTGGATATCAATATTTTAAATAAATTTAAAAAAATAAATAAGCCAGATTAATTTTAAAATATAATAGAAATTCACCTGAGGACTGTGTGGCGATGAAAAGTAAGTTAAAAACTGAATTTAAACACGATGAAATTTTTATAATGTATTTTCAAAGTTTTAAACTTGTTTGATGAATTTTAACTCAATGAATTTAGCCAGCTTAAACGTATTTAAACTGGGTAAAATTCTAGATCACGCATGCATTTTTTTAAGCCATTGAAGATAAATAAATAAATAAAAATCCTTTACTTTTCATCAGTTTTATTTATAGAAAACAACATAATACATTTTGTTCGGAAATGTATCAGAAATAAAGATAAAGAAAAATACCTTATCAATACACTGTGAAAAATGGTTTCTTAAAAATGAGCTAAATTGCCTCAAAATAGCTCCGAAACAATATATACTTAAAACTCATGTACTCTTTTTTGAGTATCCTGATATGTGAAACACGGGGATATTTGGATACTTATTGGTCAACCCCATTTTTCAGCATACATCATCAGATAAATTCATTTCTTCCTTGAACTGAACTGACCACTGTCCACATTACAACTGAAGTTAAACTCCATATTTCTTATAATAATATGTATGAAAACTGTAAAATAAATGTATAATAATAAGTATGTGCACTGTAGTTTTTACAGCAAAATGTGCTGGCACCCATATTGCCAGCAGATTCTGCTGGTAAAAAAGGCAATTTACAGCGGAAACATCTGTAAAAAGAGACTCTTTTACGGTTGTTTCTACTGTAAATTACTTCTTTCTAACTTTCTTTCATGCACCCGTATTGCCAGCACATTCTGCTGTAAATCAACTATTTTTTCTTTTTTTTTTTTTTTTTTTTTTTTTACAGTGTAGAGTGAAGAACTAAGTAATAAGATAAATAATCTCTAAAAAATAAAGAGTTAAATTGAACACGTGTCATTTGTATTAAATATATTTAAAACACTTTAAACACACGTAAATATAAATTTATTTAAAAGATGTTAAATTTTTTTATCCAAAGCTTTTCGCTTTAATAATAAAGCATCATCAGGGATTTATGATTCGTTTCCATTGCGCAGTTTTAAATATGTTTTCTTTTTACAGTCAACAGTTAAGTATTTTATATATAACGTGATATATTTTAAATATCAGCAAAAAACAATATGAATTCCGGTAGAGGTTGGACCAAGGAGTTAAGAAAAGTGAGAGAATAGTTCCAGCTTCTCTCACTTTTCTTAACTCCTTGGTCCAACCTCTACCGGAATTCATATTGTTTTTTGCTGATATTTAAAATATATCACGTTATATATAAAAGACTTAACTGTTGACTGTAAAAAGAAAACATATTTAAAACTGCGCAATGGAAACGAATCATAAATCCCTGATGATGCTTTATTATTAAAGCGAAAAGCTTTGGATAAAAAAACTTAACATCTTTTAAATAAATTTATATTTACGTGTGTTTAAAGTGTTTCAAATATATTTAAGTAATAAGACTTCCTTTTTCTGCCTAGAAATAAATTTAAAAGCAATAGCTTATAAATGGTAATATTGACATTAAATGCCGAAATAAAAGTATTATTCTTAACAAAAATTAAAAAAATAAAAAAATAAATTGATATTTTTTTTCATAAATCTTTCGTGGAAATTAGTAGATTATAAAAGGCATCTTTTCTCCTCAGAAATAATGCTTCATCCTCAGAAATAAACAGCTTGTTCTGGCGCATAAAAAAAAAAAAAAATAAATAAATAAATAAAAAAATAAAAAAAAAATGTTGAAAAATAAAATTGTTTAAAAGCTTTCAAAATTCAAAATAATATTATTTATTATTAGATAACTATATAGACGATTAATTTAAATTTCAATAATTAAAATCATTCGATTTATAGAATATATTTCCTGAATTAAGGTACTTTAAACAACCTCTATTAAAAAGCCACCTTTCTAAAGGGCCAATTTTGCATGGCAGAATGGATGGCTTTCTAAGAAATGTTTCACTGTACGCACACACGCACATAAGCACACACACAAATATATATGTATATACCCTAACAGCACAAAATGTTCCAGAAATATAACAGTCACTTAACATCGAAACATTAGGAATATTTCAGAAACGTTTCGAAACCTTCAGTTTGTTTTCCAATTAGTTTCAAAAACGTAGAAATGTCCGCGATCGTAACAAAAAATCGGGCACGTAACAGAAACGTTTCAATTACTTAACAGATGGAACATTAAAAAGTGCAAATGTTTCAGAAAGGTATTAGAGGGTATACTTAAATTTGTTTCGTTTTTGAAAGATTGTAAGCTTTTTCAACATAACTGAAACATTCTGTTATATATAAGTATGCATATAAAATTATGTCTTACGTAGCTTGCGAAAACTTTCTTGCCGCACACTTTTTTCCATATACATACCGCATTTTCATTTAAAAGGGGCTAATTATAGATAGTTTTAATTTATCAAATTAGCACATATATTTACGAACGATAAATATTTTCTATAAAAGAAATTCGTATAGGAAATTCGTACATGTTTTTAATGTCTAGGTGTTATCGAAAAAAAAAACTTTTATTTTTCATATTAAAGATGTATTTTTGATATATTGTGCTAGAAAGCGATTTTAATATCACAAATTCATGCAATTTAAGAAAAATATGTTAAAATAGAAACTAGTACGATCACAGTACAGAGATATATAGGCTTTAAAGAAAGGAAACTTAAAAAATATTTTTCGCTATCTTGATCACATAAATCGATAGTAATCGTCTTTAACACTTTGTAAAGTAGGGGAAAGCTGACAACGATTCGACATTTATCTTTCAAGATAAAAGTATACGTTTGAATACTCAGAGAGTTACTGCTTTCAAACACTAGAGTTAAAACATATTTTTGAGTACAAAGCAAGACTGGACTGTTAAAATCGTTCGTAAACATGGAAAGGGTTTTATCTTTGAACGCTTGCTTATGGAAGCGATAAAATACTTTTCTCTGAAACTTGCTGAAAAGAGAAATGGAATACTATTTTAGTTCTTAGTCCGAAATGGAATAACTTTATATCATTGCTTTTAGAAGTTAATAAAGTGTAAGATCTAAAACTAGAGAAAATTTTCTCTGTTTCTGGCCTTTGTCATTTTGTATGTTTTACGGTGCGTAGTCTAAAAAAATCGCAATATCAGAATCAGATATCTAACAGTTTGCTTTTTAAAATAACGTCTAAAATAAATAGAAAAAATAACTTATTAAAAACTTAATACAAATTAACATAAAAACTGAATATAAGGTCCACTTAACAAAGTCGATTATGTCAATAAATACTTACACAAACTTAATCTTTACTTTTTTTGTCTTTCTTTCTTTTTTTTTTTTCCTTTAATTCTCCTTAATTGTGAAACGTTCAGCTTTTACGGTTACACCGCATTTTTTTTACAATTAATTCAACAGGTACCGAAAAAATATCTATACTTTAGTTGACTAATTATCGACATTTGAATTAATCTCTTGCACAAAAAAGCATTCTTTTTTTTTCTTTTTATGAGTACAATATATAATAATGAGTAAATCGCCATCTATTCCTAAAATTTCAAACTATTTTTAGATAGGCAAATCCTCTTTGTTTCATGTATATTCAGGTCCAATTACTAGTCATTCTGACCATTATTATTTTTTTTTTCGATCTTTTAAAAGCGAAATTTCAATTATTATAATCATCCTGTATCTATATGTAATGTAAGATATCCTAAAAATATCTACCGACTTTAAAAATTAAATAATTTATTCCAAAAATAAATATCCAGATAGCTTACATGTAACATATTTATAAAAACAACTGTAATTTTTTTAACAAAAGTTCTAAAAAACAGTTAAATTTTTGCTTATCTGGTGGAGGAATGGCTAGTGCTCTGGCTTTCATTCCCAGATACTGGGTTCGGGTCTAGTTCAAGTATGATTTTGTTTGTAGTATTTCGAAATCCACTTTAAATAGCAGGTCCTGGTCTATGATATTATTCATGCAAAAAATGACTGTTGAGTGACAAACCAAATACCATACTCGGTTAAATAGGAGCCATTAAATGGCATTGTAGGCATACTACCAATGAATGTTCTCACGATGAATTTGGAATTTATATCAAAAGTCACTACTTTTCACTTTTCCTTCTGTTGAGCTTTTGAAAAGAGGAAAGGTGGAGAGTTTGTAGTTGGAAATATGTTACAGGGGGTGACTACAATTTTTAATTTTGACTATTTAACTATTTTGACTATTTAATTTTTTTTTTTTTTTATTGCTTTAGGCAAAACTTAAACATGCAACTTATTTTATTTTATGCGTATTATGTTGAAAAAATGATGCATCCAAAAGATTATAAAAGTAGGTAAGAAGAACTTCAAACGAAATGTGACGATGAGAAAGTGAGTTTGTGCTTTTCTCTCTCATCGTTGATTTAATTTAAATAATTTTTATCTTTTAAATAATAAATTTTCCTCACACTACTAAGTTCTTTAAAGCGCGTTGTGTTTTACAATTACCCAGGTTCCCCAACAATAGCCAAAGTTTGTGCAATGAACTTGCACCCTAGAACTTGTGCCAGTCCTGTTGTGATTTTTACACAAGTTAGGGGTAAAAATAATTTTCCCTACATTATGGTCTATGGCAGCCTCTGTCTCACATTAACCAAATTTAAACTTTCTTTAGGTTACTATGAACAGACAGGGACTCTCATAGACAATCCTTTAAAATATACTCAATGATATTAAACAAATCGAAATAAGAAATAAATAAAAAAAAAATACACTCTGGGCAATTGGCCACCCCCCCAAAAATAAACCAAATTAAAAAATTAGTCCTGTATCCTGCTGTGAGTAATAGGAAGTCAGCCCCAACATATAAAATAGATCCTGTTTTACAACAATGCTCATAAATTTTTCTTAAATACTAAGACTTAAATAAATAAAGCTAACTTTTAATTCACTCCCTTTTTATTTTTTTTTTCTTCTTTTAAGTCTTTTAGTCAAACACTTCTCTCACAGCAGGGTACTAAATTGCCCATAAAAATTTGAAAATATATATAATAAACACACTGAAATATACCTTCTTGATTTTTTATTTTAATTTAAAACACATGTTGTGAGGTGCTGTCTGTTAATTTACATAGACCTTATTGGGTGATGGGACACCTTAAACCTGCTTCCCTTTATTTATTTACTTTCTAATCAAGCTACTTATGAAATCAAAACTTCACACAGACAGCATCTCACATACTAATCTCTCAAAAAGTTATCTCTAAATAATTTCTCAATAAAAGATATCTTCAAAGTCAATTGTTTAATATCAAAGCTGAAACATTCCTTTCATAGAGAACTACAGAAAGAACATTGAATCTTCTTTATTCACACTTAATAGCATACAGTAACTCAATAATTTTTTATTTCTTACTTTAGTCCATAAATTAATCTTTACTATCTAAACATTATACTCAATTTCAAGCAAATTACTTTAATTACAGTTAAATGTCTTTTTGGGTTGAGAGTTCATCACCATTACTTTATTAAACAAATTAACAGTCTCTTTAAAAATTAGAATTTGCTCTTGAAATAATACACCCTTTAAAATACAAATACAATGCCTTAAAAATTTAAGAAGGAAATAAAATTTATTACCTCGGTTTCCCTTATGGAGGGAATTCCAGATGGAGAGCTGGTGGTACACTAATTCATACTTTAAGATTCTAAACTATCCGGTTTGAAACAATCTGTAAAACACATATGACACGAGTATGGCTTTTCTCCTGTATGAGTGACCAGATGATTTGGAGGGACACTCATTTTATTTAACGGATGGCTTTACCTAGTAGGTGGGCTTGAAAACAGCCTAGCTTGGCTTCCATATCCCTGGGGCCTCTGATAATCAGTCATAAGCCGATAGCTACAACAGTTAATACCTCTGCATTTAGTCCGTGGTTCCGGGCTTTCAGATCTAGTAAACATGCTATTCACGAACAGCCTCAGCTCCTGTCACTTCACCAAAATTCCGTAATTAGATGACCACCATCTTGGTCTGCCATACGTTGAGGATAGTTGGTTTTACTTCTACTTCATTTAATCAATTTGTATATCTTGAAGGAATCCCCAAGGGCCCAGGCCAGGGCCCTACTCCGCTACAATCTTGCTCTAGATCATCTTAAGAAAAAAACAGCATCTCGCCGATCTCCTTCCACTCTTGTGTTATCTTCTATTAATCATAGTCTAGCATGAGTCCACTACCAAGTGAATGTAACATCCTATAATCCAACGAGACTTTAACTTATAGTCACATACTTAATCGCAGGATTCTCGACAATTTGTGACCTACGAAATCCTTGACCCCGTGCCTTATTTATTTTCTTCACATGTAATATTTAATAATCATCGCACTCCAATCCTCTCCAACAGGGACCAGGGGCCTCTGCTTGCTGAAAAAGCTGCTGCACGGGGCCCAAGAAAGGGCTGGGCCCCGCGCTAAACAAACCGCGCTTCCTTTTCAAACCACCTACATCCACCGGTCACACGCCCAGAGTAAAAATGCTTTCTTTTTCCCGCCCTGAACTCGGCGTCCTTTTCACCCCTGTTGCCACAACACTAAATTCACGTCAGAAAAGGTTTCTTAGTCAACCGAAACGGCGTGAAATCCGCAAGTATCCTACTGTATCACTTTCTCTTGGCTTTTTCTCGACCCGCCAGGGGGGGGAAAGCATTTCTGCCTCCCTGACCCTCCAAGGTCAATCTTCCCCTCCCGAGTCAGAAGGAAGCGAAAAGTTACTTTCTTCTCTTTCTCTCTCATCTGCGGCAAAGAGCAGATATCTTTTTCTTCTATACTCACTGACAGAGCAGACAATTGCTTCGGGATTTATTTATTTTTTAAATTACGTTATTAAATTATTTCTTTATTTATTATTTTACCCAGTATCGGAAAACTCTTCAACAACACTTTCCGTCTTCCGGAAAAAAAAAAATTGGCACTTTTTTTTTTTTTAAAGGATGCCAGATACCCAGCAAATGCGCCGAATCCAAGAGAAGTCAAACACCGACCCCGCGAGGACAGGTAGCAAACACTATGAACTGTAATTGCTACATGAAACATATGAAACATACGTGGCCAGTATTCAGCAGCAAAACACCCCACAAAAAAAAATGTCCACCTTAATCTTACATTATACAAAAAAAATCAGTTATAATAGTTTTTTTTTTTTTTTTTTTTTTTTTTTTTTTTTTTTTTAAATACCTACTATTGTCAACTTATTTTCATCTAAAGTGCCCAGCCATGGGTGACTTCTGCGAAATTCAAACTCCCTAGCACCAGACGAAAGGGAAAAAAAATCTAAAATCTAGTCAGTTTAAATTACTACTATGAAAGACCCCAAATTCCTACATTTGACAAGTGGTAACTGCATATATTTTGTTTTACAACAGCACATTAAAATTCATTCCTCTGAACACATCCTCATTCCCCACAGTCATTTAGCCAATCTTCACCAACCTCAGGGTTAGTTACATTAACATACTGATCTATATAACTCGCACATGACCCCTGTAAAACAAAAATGTAAACAAACACAAAAGTTTCAAACCACCAGCGAGATGACTGTCTTCCAAGAGCAGGATACCGAGAGCTCTACAAGACACTAAAAAAAACAAATTTGCAATTTAGACTCTTCGACATGTCCTATAAGGGTAAAGAAAGCGACCACCAGCCATCCGCTGACCTCCCTATTACAAAACACAAAAAAAAAAAATTACATGGTATATACATATTACAAACAATAGCATAAGGCAAATTCTGGAATAACCACATTACATCAACTTAAATTTATCCGCCACACACATATATTAAACTTTGTACTTGGAAAAAAAAAATCAAAACATACCAATTTCTCTTTTTTTTTTTTTTTTTTTTTTTTTTTTTTTTTTAACTTCCCAGTGCACATATTACATCCACCATTTAAAGCATAACCACACCAGTACCAAAAATTTTTCAAGCGAAACAAGAGTTTTCATCTTCGCCAACCATATACCAAAAGCAAGTTTTATTTTTTCAAATTTTTACTTTTTTTTTTTTTTTCAAATTTACTATTTTTATCATCAAGATATACCGTTGGATCCGCGCTCAAGTGCCTGTGTACCTACATCTGGCACAGGTTAACATATTCTTATTTTAAAATTTCTTACTAAATTTAAATCTAATTTATATCAAAAGTGAATACATGCACTGAGAAGTTGGAAAGTGACTGATTAAAAGACATAAAAATCATTAATCTTAAAATTTCACATGCTCTTTGTAATATCACAAAAACATATACACAACACCCAACAACAGAAATTTGGTAAAAAAAATTTAACAAGGTCTGTATGACCAAGCGCACACTGCCATATAATTAAACTTGCAATTAAAATTTTTAATGAAATTCTACTGACAATTTCTTCTTTTAAAGTCCTGAAATACATATACATTCAGAAAGTTTTATGAAAATTTGTAAAATCCTGAAAAAAAAATTACATGACATCTAAGGCACTGTAATATTAAAAAAAAATCTACCTTAAAAGTTTTACTGAAAAAATTATTAACTCTCCAAGTACATATCCAAAACAAAAACAAATTTAACTGAAAATTTTAATGTCAGATTGTAAATCCGTTTTTCACCCACACTCGCATAAAATTAAAATCACAGCATCTTTTTACCTAATGTAATATTAGTTAAATAATTTAAAAACAAACAGAAGAGACAGCTCATGTCCCGAGCAAAGTGTATAAAGTCAAACACCGACCCTACTACAGCAAAGCCCAGAACACAACTAATCTCTTAAAACTCAAAATCTGTTTACAATGTGCACCTTGCAAGCAGAAGTTGAGTTACAATTTTAATTAACAATTTAAACACTAACATTTAGAAGTAAAAGAAGTTTTTGTAAAACTCCCTCCAATATTTACTGTACTCGAGAACTCATAAACAACCTCTTTTCCATATTAGCATTACAAATTTCATAACAGAGACCTTAATGCAAATTAAAATTTTGTATAAATCACCAATGCGAGTGAGAAAATGAAAAAGAAATCCACTTATATGCTATTAGAAATTTAGTAAGTGACATTTTTACCCAAAAAAAAAATTTTCTTCCTCTTTTCACACAATAAAAAAAAATGCAATATATCTAAAAAAAAAAAAATTCTTTGGCCGAATCACAATCAAACAAAATTTAAGTTATTTTTACAGAATGTGCTAGGGTGGTTTTCTTATTCTTATTTTATTTCTCTATCCCACTATAAGTACAGATTGAGTCTTAATTATTGCTCTCTCAGTGCATCACATATGAGGTAAACAAAGATTTGTTTTGAAATTTACACAAATTTCAATGTCCATACCTTATCCCAATTCCTAGTCAGTAAATAGTAAACTACTCTAGGAACTAAATATTAAAAAAAAATTTATATTTTTACACTTTTTTTTTTTCACATTTTTCTATTTTTATTACTTTTAACATTTAGACCTCAGTTTACTCCAAGCTATCAGAATTTACCTCCATTACTAATCATTTAAGAAACCAATATGCACTGAGAGACCTCACTATTTCATAACTAACCAAGTACCTACATGTACAACATTCTGTACCTCACTGAAACTCAATTTTAATTATCTAATGCAGAAAAAAAATTCTAAGCTTCCATAACTTTTCTAGAAAAAAAATTTCAACCAATACTATTAAATTGAAAGATATTTGAATAAGCTTAAATGGGATAAACAACATGGGCAGCTCGAGAAAAAATCTGAACACTCACTATTTTCTCTTTCAACTTTCCATAACCACCAATCTATTCTACCTCCAAATTTTCACTAAGTAAATTCACTTTTTCCCAACAAAAACTTCTCTTCTCGAGAAAAATTTCATCATGATAATTCTTTAACACTAACACTATATCACTATCAACATTTCATACTTTCAAGAGCATAACCCTGTCAGTGAGAACTTTGTAAAGTATTAGCAACAAAATTTCTCGCCCCCAATAGGTAAACTCATAGCCATTTAAAAAAAAATTCAGTGGGAGACCCACAACAGACTTATTTCATATCTGCGAGCCAAAGAGTTTTCTGGCATACTCCAGTTCTCACGCCAACATATCCCAACATTTCACATTTTCCCATTCAAAATATCCAACAAAATTCTAAAATTTACTTTTTATGTCAGATTGTACCTAAATTGAGAAAAAATCCATTTATAGAAGCAAAAGTGATTTCTGTTTTATTGGCAGTTTAAATTTTTTGGAAAAAAATTCATGATTAACTGTAAGCAATTACATGTGAGATCAAAATAAGGACAAATATTTAATTTAACTCTGCCTAGCAAGAAAAATTTTTATTACCATCCCAACACATTCCCTAATTTTCTGTTGAAAGAGGTACTATACTCATATAAAGACTTTGTTTACATTTTTGAAAAATTTAAAGGACTTTTACAGCTGATCTAGGTGAAATGCTTACTCGTGTAGTTTTCTAAAATTTATACCCTGCCACCCTGAGAGCTGGTCACAAAACATAACTAGGTGGTCGCATTTTTTATTTAAATATTTTTCATTTATTCGCATATTACTAATATTATTTAAAAAAAAAAAAACAGAAAATTTTCAGATGCTGGGAAAAATCATTCTCTATTTATATAAGCAGGTAGACAAATACCCTATTAGAGCTGGTACAGAAAATTCAAAATCATGCACTTAGGCATTCAATACAGGCAACCCCCCCCCCCAAAAAAAAAAAAAAAAATCAAGACAACCTGAGGACAAACACAACAGAGCTGAGGTAGTTCTGCGTGCAAGGGAGAGGTTAGCCAGCACTGCAATACCAGCTCAAAACAATATACAAATAGAACCGCACCCAGCCACTAAATAGTTCCATATTTGATTAATTATCCTCCACCTACAGTAATAAAATTTTTTGCTAAATTTTCAAATTGTGACCCACACTCAGAGTGACAAATTAAAAACAATTTCTCTTTTAAAATCACATTTTTAGATACATAATTATTTAGCATTCTAAAATTTTGATGAAAAGTTTACTACCATTCCCTAATTGAGAAAAAAAAAATTTTAAATTGTCTTTACTTTTCAAATTTGTTTTTATCACTGACACATTAAAAAGCACAAAATTTTCAAATTCCACAAGAGCAATGAAAAATAACCTCCTCAGTGATTACACTATAACTCAAATAAACAAACTAAAATTTCACATGCAAACATTCATTAAAACTGATACCAAAGTATATTTAAAAAAAAAATTGAAATATTTACATATGCACACAACAGAACAGCAACACAAATTCTAGAACTGGTCTCGGCTCCAGTTGTGACGATGAGAAAGTGAGTTTGTGCTTTTCTCTCTCATCGTTGATTTAATTTAAATAATTTTTATCTTTTAAATAATAAATTTTCTTCACACTACTAAGTTCTTTAAAGCGCGTTGTGTTTTACAATTACCCAGGTTCCCCAACAATAGCCAAAGTTTGTGCAATGAACTTGCACCCTAGAACTTGTGCCAGTCCTGTTGTGATTTTTACACAAGTTAGGGGTAAAAACAATTTTCCCTACATTATGGTCTATGGCAGCCTCTGTCTCACGTTAACCAAATTTAAACTTTCTTTAGGTTACTATGAACAGACAGGGACTCTCATAGACAATCCTTTAAAATATACTCAATGATATTAAACAAATCGAAATAAGAAAGAAATTTAAAAAAAAAATACACTCTGGGCAATTGTCCACCCCCCACCCAAAAAAATAAACCAAATTAAAAAATTAGTCCTGTATCCTGCTGTGAGTAATAGGAAGTCAGCCCTAACATATAAAATAGATCCTGTTTTACAACAATGCTCATAAATTTTTCTTAAATACTAAGACTTAAATAAATAAAGCTGACTTTTAATTCACTCCCTTTTTATTTTTTTTTTCTTCTTTTAAGTCTTTTAGTCAAACACTTCTCTCACAGCAGGGTACTAAATTGCCCATAAAAATTTGAAAATATATATAATAAACACACTGAAATATACCTTCTTGACTTTTTATTTTAATTTAAAACACATGTTGTGAGGTGCTGTCTGTTAATTTACATAGACCTTATTGGGTGATGGGACACCTTAAACCTGCTTCCCTTTATTTATTTACTTTCTAATCAAGCTACTTATGAAATCAAAACTTCACACAGACAGCATCTCACATACTAATCTCTCAAAAAGTTATCTCTAAATAATTTCTCAATAAAAGATATCTTCAAAGTCAATTGTTTAATATCAAAGCTGAAACATTCCTTTCATAGAGAGCTACAGAAAGAACATTGAATCTTCTTTACTCACACTTAATAGCATACAGTAACTCAATAATTTTTTATTTCTTACTTTAGTCCATAAATTAATCTTTACTATCTAAACATTATACTCAATTTCAAGCAAATTACTTTAATTACAGTTAAATGTCTCTTTGGGTTGAGAGTTCATCACCATTACTTTATTAAACAAATTAACAGTATCTTTAAAAATTAGAATTTGCTCTTGAAATAATACACCCTTTAAAATACAAATACAATGCCTTAAAAATTTAAGAAGGAAATAAAATTTATTACCTCGGTTTCCCTTAGGGAGGGAATTCCAGATGGAGAGCTGGTGGTACACTAATTCATACTTTAAGATTCTAAACTATCCGGTTTGAAACAATCTGTAAAACACATATGACACGAGTATGGCTTTTCTCCTGTATGAGTGACCAGATGATTTGGAGGGACACTCATTTTATTTAACGGATGGCTTTACCTAGTAGGTGGGCTTGAAAACAGCCTAGCTTGGCTTCCATATCCCTGGGGCCTCCGATAATCAGTCATAAGCCGATAGCTACAACAGTTAATACCTCTGCATTTAGTCCGTGGTTCCGGGCTTTCAGGTCTAGTAAACATGCTATTCACGAACAGCCTCAGCTCCTGTCACTTCACCAAAATTCCGTAATTAGACGACCACCATCTTGGTCTGCCATACTTTGAGGATAGTTGGTTTTACTTCTACTTCATTTAATCAATTTGTATATCTTGAAGGACCCCAAGGGCCCAGGCCAGGGCCCTACTCCGCTACAATCTTGCTCTAGATCATCTTAAGAAAAAAACAGTATCTCGCCGATCTCCTTCCACTCTTGTGTTATCTTCTATTAATCATAGTCTAGCATGAGTCCACTACCAAGTGAATGTAACATCCTATAATCCAACGAGACTTTAACTTATAGTCACATACTTAATCGCAGGATTCTCGACAATTTGTGACCTACGAAATCCTTGACCCCGTGCCTTATTTATTTTCTTCACATGTAATATTTAATAATCATCGCACTCCAATCCTCTCCAACAGGGACCAGGGGCCTCTGCTTGCTGAAAAAGCTGCTGCACGGGGCCCAAGAAAGAGCTGGGCCCCGCGCTAAACAAACCGCGCTTCCTTTTCAAACCACCTACATCCACCGGTCACACGCCCAGAGTAAAAATGCTTTCTTTTTCCCGCCCTGAACTCGGCGTCCTTTTCACCCCTGTTGCCACAACACTAAATTCACGTCAGAAAAGGTTTCTTAGTCAACCGAAACGGCGTGAAATCCGCAAGTATCCTACTGTATCACTTTCTCTTGGCTTTTTCTCGACCCGCCAGGGGGGGAAAGCATTTCTGCCTCCCTGACCCTCCAAGGTCAATCTTCCCCTCCCGAGTCAGAAGGAAGCGAAAAGTTACTTTCTTCTCTTTCTCTCTCATCTGCGGCAAAGAGCAGATATCTTTTTCTTCTATACTCACTGACAGAGCAGACAATTGCTTCGGGATTTATTTATTTTTTAAATTACGTTATTAAATTATTTCTTTATTTATTATTTTACCCAGTATCGGAAAACTCTTCAACAGAAACATTCATGTTATGGAAATTTCAAAATATAATCAATCAAATACAAATCAATTATCCCTTAAGTTAGAGTATATTACAGATAAAAAAATATGCGGAAACCATTTTCAATAAAATACTTTTTTATTTCACAATTGTCTTTTAGTAATATCTGCTCACTAATGAAATTTCATAGACTTCCGGTTTCCCTGAAGATGTATTACCACTAATTTGTAATAGAAATAATAACAGTTTTCTAGTAATCATCTGCATTTAATTGTATCTAACAATACTATTAGATAATAATGGTGGTTATTGGTTTAAAAAAAAAAAAACAAATGCTCCGAAGGACCAGTGTGGAAAAGTTATGGACAAAAAACTTTATATTAACAACGTAAACTGAGAAAAAAAAAAAAAACTCGCAATAAGTTTTTCATGTCGAAAGAATACAACGACCCTTCTTTAGGCAAGAAAAGTAGGCACAAGTGTAGGAAACAAAGCGGTGGTTATTCTTTAAAAACTAATCTATAAGTTAGCCATTATGAGATTGGTTTTTTTTTTTTGAGAACCCGAACATTTTATTCACACTTAATACATCTAATAACTGTTCAAACAATATTTCATCCGTAGCAAAATATTTTTTTTACACGAATAAATTACGTACTTATAAATTTCGCAGAAGACGTTAAGAAAACGTTAGACAATTTATGAATCTTTTATTTATTTATGTGTATATATGTATATAGTGTAACCACGTTTCCTAAGACTAGTAGTGAGGACGAGTCCAAAAGCTTGGAGGGGTGCCAAATTGACCGACAAGTTGAGATTTGGGAAACATCCAGTCATTCGGCGCTCTCTTATCGCTTATTTTCTCTCAATCAAATACTATCACCCATACTTTAACACTAGACTCGTAAACTCAGCACATGCGCAGAGGGTTCCATAGTCTCAAGAAATGTGGTTGAAGAGTATAAGTGTGTTAAAAAGAAAAAAAAAGTGATAATGACTGAAATGCTCTAACTTATATTTTTGATTGTATTATATTGTCCTTTTTTTACCGTTATTACTCTGTAATAAAATAAATCAAACAAATTTATAGTATAATTTGTATTTATTTTAATTTTGACAATATCATACATCTGAAAACGAATACTATTTTAAAAAAAAGAAAAAAAATAGCGCTTTTTTAATCCTAAACTTTTCCAAAAAGGAATTACACTTTTTTCCACATTATTTATTATACCTTTTTTGTGATTTCAGTAGAAACCGCACAGCAAATATATTAAATTAAGAGCAACAAAACATCAAAATAATTCTTTGTTGACAACTTTTACTTGTTATATACCTAATAAAGCATCCTACATTCTTTAGAAATGCTTGAAGGTGAACATTAACCTTAGTTTTGTGGACAAAAATATGACAGATCATTCAACTGCTGTTCAATTTCTTGGCTACTTTTTTGTCAAGCCGGAAAAAAAAATAATAATTTATCTGTAGATTATTTATTTTGGTAATAAAAAAAAATAATCGTACTAACCATGATTTTTTTTTTCAGTTTTCTGATAAAACAAAGATTAAAACCTTTTTCTTAGAAATGTAATTTATTTTCCTTGAAAAGTTTTTAAACTTGTTTCAGTGAATTAAGATTATAGCAAAACTCAATGAATGAAATTGTTGTTGTCTTATATATATAATGTTAGAGAAAGACAAGGAATCAATAAGTAAGATGAAAAGAAAAAAAAAAGGAAAAACTTTGAACCCTAAACAACAATGTACATTCCAGTATATAAATCATATAATAAAAAATTAAATATTAGCTAAACATCTCGGATGATTTTCTTTCTAGTTTCGTTTAAATATATCGTTTAAACAAATTAATGCTATTTTCATTGTTAATATTATGCCTCCCCAATGGCCCAGTGGGCAGGATGCTGACTTCTGGACAAAAAAGGCCCAGGTTCGAATCCCAGGCAAGAGGGGTGAAGTCCTCACCCCCCTTGCCCGGTCATGTTTGATCCCCTTGTTTGGTCATGTTTGTGAAGTTCTCATATATATTCAAAATATTGTGCATTGTAATTGTGAACTAATGTATTATGGATCATTGTAAACTTAAGTCATTGTACCTATAGATGTCAAATTGATAATATTATAGAATTTAGGTTCTCGCTTTGAGGTCATTTTTTTCACAATGCATCATAAATTTCATTAGACCAGAACCTACCGGTTAAAGTAGATTCCCAGTCATCAGAAACATCATGTCTGAACCGGAACTCGAAACCGCCACCTGGAAACTGAAAGGCAGAGCGTTAATTATTACGCCGCCTTCTGTAAAATCCATGAATTTTCAAGATTAATGGATAAAAATTTCGGGAACTTTTGGAGTTGTGCCACGATTAATACTGTCACTTGATATAGCTGCGTTGGCAGACTCTGTGACCTTGCCAACGAATATTATGTGAGAAATATCGAGCTGGTTATCAACCAGAGTAGCTCAGTGGTAGAGCTTCCGCGCGTTACGTGGGAGGCCCAGGTTCGATTCCCGGCTCTGGTATTTTTTACATAGTTGGTATAAAAATCAGTCTTCCACTCTAATTTATCTGAAATGAATTTTCAAAGTTGATGAATAAAAATTTCTAAATTAAATCATTTACGAAAATAGGAAAATAATGTATAGATATATTCGAGCACTTGGCGTGAAAAAGACGAAAAGTACGTGTCATTTGGCAGACCATCAAATGAAAGTAATCTTAGTGCCTTTAAAAAATTAACAGCTTTGTTCTGAATAGCGTTATAATGAATAAATTAAAAATTTATTAATGAAATAGTTTATTGTTTTACATATAAGCTGGCATAGTGTATGCAAGTTAGTTATTTTTTAAGGTAGTTCATTTAGATTTGAATTGCACTTTTTCTTTTCTTTTCTTTTTTTTTCTTTTTTATCTTATCACATCTTCTAATAAATCACCTTTTAATATTCAATGCGTATATGCTCATACAAATAGTTTTGCTTTTGTACATTTTTGCCAACCAAAAGATTGATGATATTTCTTCCCCTTGATTATTACTTAAAGTCATTCTGAATTAAAAAAAAATGTTATTATTTAGAATTTTTCATAAAAATTTGGTTCAAAATTTGAATATATTGATAACAGATTATATGTTTCTTAAAACTACAGTCATACAATTAAATTCATTTAAGTTAAACTTATTAAAACTAGTTTAATACGTAGAATTGAAAATGAAAATTAGCTTTTTATTATTAATAAAAAGCTAATAATAATAAAACTGTAAATTTTCAATATTAAAATATATTCTAGGCTGAAATTTATGATTTAATTTTAAGTTTCAAATATTTTTAATCTTTTTTTTTTTTTTTAATTAATGGTTCTGAAATTTGTGCTCTTCGAACAAAGTGAGCGAATTGCTGTTTACCATTGCTTCATGTGCAAACTATTATGTATGTTCTTTTAATTTATTATTCAATATAAAATGTCCGTTCTGTTTTATTTTAAGCTATAATATTTAAAGTTGAAGTAAAACTTAAGCTAAGTTTAAGTGTTCCACGTTAAAGTAAAAGTTGTAAAATACGATCGTTAAGTATCAATTTACATACTTATAAATATACATGACAAAGTTGTACTAAAAAAGGAAACGAATTTATTTAAAGTAAACTTACTTAAACTAGTTTAGTATGAAGAGTATAGAAAATTCTTTTCTGTAGAGTATTTATAAAAAAAAAAAGACATTTTGTTTCAGATTTTATTGTGTCGTCAACAAGCGATAAAGAGCCAAAAACATTTTCATTATTTTATTTTATTTACTTATTTATGTATTTATTTACGAAAATATATACAGTTTCAGCCGAAAAATTTTTCATATGCATCCATAACCTCATAAGAAGAGTATTCAGTAATTTTTTTCAAAAATTTTTATGTATGCACGCACGGAGTCTTTCTTGCCAGTGCTTAGGGAACGACAACTTGACCAGATACATGGTGAAAAAAAAAAAGAAAAGAAAATGAGCAACATTTTCGGCAGCATTCAAAATCTGTAACATTTTCATTATGATAGCTCACTTTTTGTACACCTCATTTCATTACAAAAACCCGTTTCAAGAAAAAAAAAAATTAATAAATAACAGTTTGATGTAATAAAATAATTAATATTAAAAATACTATCATATTTTTAACTTAAAAAAATTATTTTCTTATAAGAATGCTTATAAATTGAATCAAATTGTCGAATTAAAAAATAATAAAATTACAAACTATATACGTATATATATACAGGGCGAGTTTGACATAATCTGACAAACGAAAGGAGGTGATAGAACAGCCCATGGAGAGCATAAAACACCACAGAATCCCTGTCCTATCTCTAACGATTTCCGAGTTATGGTAGATAGAAGAAAAATCGGTTTTTTTCCATCCCGTCTTAAAAAACCCAACTTTGTGAGCTTTCTGAAAGACTTACACGCAAAATAAGCACATATTTGGAAAGAGCAGAAAAAAATCCTATCGGGTGACACCATTTAAAACAGGATACCTTAATTTGACGGCGAGCTACAAGCGCTAAAACATTGGCGAAGTTTAAAATCGAGTTCTCATCAAATTCTTTAACCGGCAATTCAGCAAACACCGTTCAAGCTACAATAGGTGAAATTCACGAAACACTTCTACAAGCTTTAGAATGAACTCACAATAAACCATGTCGGTGTTCTAGTTCAGGAGAAATTTATCCTTTTGTTTGAAATACATTCATCACTGAACTCGAAGTTCGTCGATAAGGAGACTCACGGGGTGCCATGGTCGTTCCTGATTTCATGTCCAATGGAGTGAGATCTGGCGATCTAGGTGGCCAAGGAATTGGTCCATTACGACCAATCCATCGCGGATACTGCTGATTCAAGAAATCCCGAACGGCATTGGAAACAGGTGCAGGGGCCCCATCGTGTTTAAAAAGGATTTCCGCTCGTTGGGGGTACACGACTGACATTCAGTAATCCTGGAAGGTTATGTTCCAGAAACTCCAAATATGTATTGCTTGTCAGATGACCTTGGAACACATGTGGACCTACCAAGCCATCGCCAACCACTCCAAGCCAAACACATCAGCTGAATTGCGTCTGGAACATGAGTTTCGGGTTACAAATGGATTTTGTTGAACGTAATGATGCCAGTTATGTAAATTTAACATGCCATCCCGAGTGAAAAGTGACTCATCTGTCCACAGTATCGTTCTAAGGAAATAGTGTTCCTCAATATTTCGCTCTAAAAGCCAGCGGCAGAATGTTACCCGCTTTTGGAAATCAAAGCGGCGTAATTCTTGTACCAGTGTGAAGTGGTATGGATGATACTGGTTTTTGCGCAAAACATTCATCACTTTATTTTGGGAGATTCCACTTTCTCTCGCAAGTATGCGTGAATTCACATTTAGATTTTCCTCCACTCGGTCGAGTACGGACTCCTCAGCGGTGGCGGAGCGGCGACCATAGCCCCTTTCGTACACCCTACCAAACGACCCACTCTCCCTAAGCCTTCGATGAATTGCGGCAAATACAGCACGGTTGGGCGCACGACGATGTAGATAACGTAGACGGTACTCTTCTTCGGCTCTCCGAGAGTTACCATCGCAAAGTCTATACACAAAATGCATATACGCGTACTCTTGATTTCTAAAACTAGGCATATCTGTTTACAGGTTGGAAAGTATGATAATTGGATCCCTGTGATGACTTCAATTGAAAATAAAATTCAGAAGGGTAAACAAAAAGGGATAAAATTTCAATATTAATTTACAAAAGTAGAAGAAAAAAAGGGCTACGGAATAAGAACCAACATGGTTAATTCGTACCAATGTAGGAAAACATACTAAGTATGAACTGAGAGAGAGCAAGTAGACGTGAGAGCAGCGTGAAAAGAATCGGCCGAGCTAAGGCAAAGTCCAGAAAATGCTAAAGCAATAAGCAGCATAAAACGTAAAAGAAGCTGACGAGCTAATGAGCTGTTACAGATTGACTCGCCTTTTGTACCCGCGAGTGGGATGCGCGCGCAAAAAGGTTAGAATACATCTGCATATCACTTAGAGTCCATATGCAGATAATCATGAATTTGCATACGTTCCATTTACTCACCATCGTTTCGTTTGCCAAATTCCGACGAACGCCGTTTTCAGAGATGTATTGCAGACAAAAGGCTAAATTTCCCCTGAACTAGAACACCGACATGGTTTATTGTGAGTTCATTCTAAAGCTTGTGGAATGGAGAAGTTTTAGGTGATTTTCACCTATTGTAGCATGAACGGTGTTTTCAGAATTGCCGGTTAAAGAATTTGGTTACAACTCGATTTTAAACTTTGCCAATGTTTTAGCGCTTGTAGCTTGCCGTCAAATTAAGGTATCCTGATATAAATGGTGTCACCCGATATGATTTTTTCTGCTTTTTCTAAATATGTGCTTATTTTGCGTGTAAGTCTTTCAGAAAGCTCACAAAGTTGGGGGTTTTCAGACGAGATAAAAAAAACTGATTTTTCTATCTACACTGTAAACTTAAATGTGTTAAATTCAGTTTAAAAAGTGTCTTAAATCGATGGTCATTTTTTAAGCGAAAAAAAATGTCTTACTTTTTAAGACACCTTTTTGCATCAGAAATTAAGATATTGCAAGTGTCTTAAAACGCCGCCCTGTTTTAGGCTTAAAAACACCGCCATGTTAGGCTTAAAAATACTACCGTTTTTAAGGCTTTTTAATAAATGTATAAATAAATAAATATGGCGTTTTTTTTTTATGTTTTTCTGTTAAAAATATATTTTAGAATCGTTTAGAGCATTAGTGAAACATTTATATAAAAAAGGGGGGAAAAAAAAGTCCCATTTTCCGGCATTGGGATTCGAACTCACAATGCTTAAGGAAACCGAAACCTGAAGCCAAGCATAGCCAGAGTGAAGCATTTATAAATCACGCTACCGTCGAGTACAGCGCTACGTGTTTTTATGATAAATTTTACTTCAGTATTCGTGAAACTAATCGCAGTGTTATGTTTTATTTCTAATTTCTTGCCATAAAACTATTGATAGTATGGTATCTTAAACTTAATATATATTATTATCTTAAATTTCATATTTAGAGGACCAGAATTTTTTTAATAATGCATAACGAGTATGTGAAGGTTTCATCCCTCGATGATAACGATTTCATTCCTTAAAGTGATACTTAAATAAACACGAACTATAATCATGAATACAGGAAAATTTGTAGTTTTACATTTAGATGTAGGTGAATTTGTGAAAGAAAAAAGTTTTTAAATGAATATTATTAAGAAGAATGAAAGAAAAAAAATATGCACAAATTATTCATGATTGTTCACTTATAAATTTGCTTTCTTCTCTACAAATTACTTGCTACATCCGTCTTCACACTTTTTCTTTTAATATAAGAAAGCTTTAAAGACAAAGATTTTTTTTTTAGAACAAAATAAGCTTTGTGTCTAAATATGTTGTTTATGAATTGTGTTAAAGATAATAGCATGCAAATATCATTCACATCCCTAGAGTATTATTCCATAAAAATATAATTTCATAAAGCTACCATAATTTAAGTAGTTTAACTGCTTATTATATAAAATAATAATATATTTATTGAATGTGGAAAGAAGTAGGATAAGCATATTTTCCTAAAGTAGATTCCATATGAAAAAATTTCTAAGTAATGCAAGTGTCTGAAAATTCAAACACGTTTTGCTGTCTTTAAATTCGCGTATATACGTGTTTCAGACATTTTTGTGTCTGAATTGATATTTCAGACATATTTCTGTCTTAAATTAAAATATCTATAACGTCTAAGGTACATTTTAAGACATTTGCGTGTCTTAAATGCCATTACAGTTGTTTTTATGTCTTACTTTAAGACCCTTTTATTTGCAGTGTACCATAACTCGGAAACGGTTAGAGATATAACAGGGTTTCTATGGTGTTTTATGCTCCCCATGGGCTGTCCTATCACCTCCTTTCGTTTGGCAGATTATGTCAAACTCACCCTGTATATATATATATATATATATATATATATATATATATATTGTAAATTTTATTCAAAATTCAGATTTAGCGTTTTATTGATTAATTATATTTTCATGAGTCATTTGTTCTCATATTATATTTAAGAAAATGACTCTGCTTAAAAGGAAAAATAATAATGATAATTGGATAAATTTGTAACATTGTCGACTGTGCATGAAAGGATATTTCGATAGTATGATTCCAAGCTTAAATTGTATGTTTTAGGTGATGGGTTTCGTTGAATAAACGAATGTCTTAGGAATGTTCTCTACAACGGGTCTTTTAAAGTGGTCTTAGCACACATGCTTCGGAGGAAAACCACGAAAAACTTTTTAAAGCTGGGCTGACGAACGAGACCCGAGTTGATCCTGGTACTTTCCAACTGCCAGCTTACCGCGCGTTTGAAAGAAAACCTCTTAAAAGTCTGATACACTAGGCTGCCGAAAACAATATGGATTTGATCCTGATATTTCCTTTCTACCAACTTCGAAGAGCTGAACCTCTCGGCATCTGGAGGGGATAAATCTTTTAAGAAGTCTTTGAAAACAAATCTTATATAATGCATGCACCATGGGATAGAGCCCTTTGTAAGTTATAGATTCCTTTTTAGAGTCTAAAATAAAATATCTTATCTATCAAGTTTTAAATTCACTGATCCAAAAAATAATTACATTCGAATCAATTAACACACAGTAGATAAGAAACCCACTAATAAAAATTCTGGGGTGTATATCGTATAATCAATTATTTCTAAAAGTAAAAAAAAAATGCTGAAAAATTTTCCCGATTTTCAGAAACCACGGTTGTAAATATATGAGTAAACAATTTTCAGCAAAAACTATAAATTTCGAAAATGTAAATAATGTGTCGATTTGCGATTTATGATTAATGGAGGCCAATTACATTGCGCTAAAAAAAAAAAAAAAAAAAAAAAATCGAGCCCTAATACCATTCTTGTTGATTCTTATGTAAGATGACCTCCTGTATCCAAATATGACTCCCATTTTGCGCAGCACCCACCGTTTTCTCTAGACACCACCCCCTACGCAATTTTTATCACTGTTCGGTAATTTTATGGCCATGAATTTAATTTGGAGAATAAAAAAGAATGAATTTAATACTTAAAAACAAAAATATATAATGTTTAATAAATAACATTAAGGCTCCTGCCTACCATCGGAGGTGATTTTTTTTTTTTAATAACTAAAAAATTGCCTGTTTATGTGCATTACATTATAGAATATAGTTAAAAACAGTGAATAACATGATAAAATATGGAAATTTTTAAATATTTTGATATTTATGCTCAAAATATACATAAAATTTGAAAAAAAAAAAACTTTTTCAAAGCATCATAAGTCAAATTTAAATAAAGATATGTTTACACTGTAAATTTTATTTTGATTATTGAAAGGCCATTAAGGGAGTGAACAATTCTCAAAAGTATAACCATGTTATTTAATATTTTAGAGACGATGACATTTTACATGCTGAAAAAATCATGAATATGCATGACAGTTCACAACTCCTGTCGACAAAAACACAAAAAATTATTTAGCTAGATTCATTGTCGTAGTTCAATCCCTAAAACAACTCCTCTAGAGTATTTTGTCAAAGTTTCATAAGGTTTCAGTTTCAATTATAACTTTTAGTGTTATGACGTTTTGCGATAAAGCAAAATGTTAAAAATCTCATTTTGAGAAAAAGCAGAAAACATCATTAGAAACCAAATTTTACCTATTAAATAAGAAATAATTTTAATAAGTTCCTGATTTATTTCAAAGTTATTTATTTATTTATTTATTTTAATTCATTTTATATGCAGTAACAAATTTTGATGCTCATATTGAGTAAAGCATTTATGTAAACAAACATTTTCGGTCACTTCCGGTCACTTCCGGTTTCAAAAACTTGCAAGTGACTAATATTAAAATGCCTCTAACTCAAGTTCTAAGCAAGATAGAAACAAAATTCAAACTGATTTAGAAAGCTAAAACATCAGGCTTTAATACTAATCCAAAAATAGAAAATCGGAGTTTTGACCGAAAATTGCATTTTAAACGTCTATTATTACCTTAATATTAGATTAAAAAAATATAAGAACTGTAATACATAATTTCAGCGGCAAATCCCCATCCCCTAAATTTTCCCCTACCCGCAAATCTTCATGTTTTAGAATTTTCCAACTCTGTAGCCCCTCAGAAGATATTTAACAGTTAAAATAATCTTTTCCCCCCATACAAATCATATTTATAGCCATAAAATTACCGAAAGGTGATAAAAAATAGGGGGCCGTCCCTTAAAAACGGTTGGTGATAGGGCAAAATGGGCGTCATATTGGGATTCAAGAAGTCATTTTACATAAGAATTTGTAAAAATGGTGTTGGGGGCAATTTTCATGCAGAACAGTGTTATCGACTGATTAAGAGCCATTCTTAATTATATCGATAAGAAATAATTGTTGTGTGTTTTTTAATTTATAAAATTCTGTTTTAGACTTTTGCAAAATCTAAACATTCATCTACATTTAGCAGAGCACCTATATTTCGGTGCATTCCGCTATTAACAGTAGTTCTTATGATATGCTGTTCCAGATATCGTTATGATATGCCATGTAAACACCACCACCTTTAAATGCATCTCAAATGTAACTGATGTTTGAATACTATATTTAATTTATGTGAAGGCTATCAATTGTAAAAAAATAATGTCTTTTAATATGTAATCATTTACAATAAAAATTTTATTTTAAAATCACTTATTTTATTATAAATAGTGTTTATTTGAGTTAACTAAGTTTCTTAAGAAAATTTAATAATATGCTAACATACAAAAAATAATCTGGTGTGTCACTCACACGACTTTCTCTTACCCTGAAATTTAATACTATAAATACAGGTTGGAGATTAAGAGGTAAGATAACGAGTACTGTTATGAAAACCTATGTTAAACAATTCATATTAGGCTTCTGAAGAGTTTTTTATGATAATTAGTTCTGTGTGAGGGGGGCTACCGCCCCCCTCAACCCCCCGTTTCATTAATGCACCTACATTTATATAGAATTTAATTCGGTTATTAAAAAATATTTCTCTTTTTAAAAAATAATTTATTAAAATTATTATTTAAAAAAAATTATCTTTTATGATAAGGCAGACGATTTCCATATTAGAGAAGTAGTTTAACACCAAATATCCAAAAAAAGTCCATTTTATTCTCAATATATATTTAAAAAAAAAGTACGATTTTTTTTCTAAGTTTTTTTTTCGTTAAAAGTAAAAAAAATCGATAACTTTGTTTTAAATTATCGCAGATCGATGGTTCAACCATTCGTTTTAAAGGTATTTCCGAGCTCTTTTCAAAGATACCTGTTTGAACGTAGCTTTTGGTTTCGTTTCGCCAGCCCCCCGACGAGTAGTTGGCTCTTTGCCAAATGAGAGGTGCTTTTTTCTCCATGAGAATGTTACTTTTTTTCTAGTTTAGTTTCTCGGCCTGTCTTAAACAGGAAGTATAATTTTTTCTCTTGAACATGAAAGTTATGATTTAAATATTATGATCTTGGCTCCTTTATGGAGAAACAATGTTATCCTGAAATATACTGAATTAAGTTATAATTGTGAATTCTTCAAAGTATACTGCAAATAGTTTTTTTATTGTGTGTTTAATTTCTAATAAAGAATTTATGCTCTCCCAACTGACTTTATGACTGAAATGAACACTAGAACTATAGAGTTTGTGTTTGTGATTACATGATTCTGCAAATTTTCATGGTACGAATTTTCATGGCGCAGTATATATAATAAAATTTTTTCATGGTGAACGAAACTCGGGATATGTGAAATCCCTTAAAAGTGAAATTACCCTTAGATATTAATTTATCTGGATTTGGATTTGAAAGCTTGGATAATTTATTGTGAAAACGAAACTGAAAAATAATAATGACTGGAATTCCGGATTCGTTATTGGATAGCTGCCTGGATATGGAACCAGGTAAGCAAAATTTAACTACTATTTATAACATTGATTAAATGAAATTAGAAATTTTAATTATTTGAATTATTTTGTTTGATTATTTGCTCGCTATGAATATTGAAAAGTTAAAAGCTAAGCGTTCTACGGAACGCTCAAATGTAACTAAATTAATAAATAAATTAGAGAATTTATTATTGGACGATCTAGAAAATACAAAATCAGACGAAATCATCGAAATCCAGGAAATGATAGGTGAAAGAGAAATTGCATTAAAAAATTTAAATAATGAAATTGAAAATTTAATAGTAGATATTAAAGAGTATGAAAAAGATATCGCGACCAGCGATAAATACGGCGAGCAAATAATTTCTGCCAAATGCAAAATGAAACTAAGATTAAAAAGATTATGTAATAATAAAGATGAAAGTAGTTCAAACTGTTCTGTCAGTGAAACCCAAACAAAAACTGGTTCGGCAGTGAGATTGCCGAAAATTTCCTTACCAAAATTTGGTGGACAAATAGAAAAATGGAACGAATTTTTCGATTGTTTCGAAAATTCAATCCATTTAAATGAAAATCTTACAAAGATTGAAAAATTCACTTACTTGAAAACGCTTTTAACTGACAAAGCGTACAATGTTATTGAAGGGTTTTCACTTACGGAACAAAATTATGATAATTGCATAGAAATATTGAAAACACGTTTTGGGCAAAAGGATATTATCATTAATGCTCACATGAATAAATTGATAAACTTAGAAGGCGTAAAAAGTTCATCAAATATAACTGCTTTGAGAAAGTTTTATGACGCTTGTGAAGTAAATATTCGCAGTTTATCTAATTTAGGGGTGACAAAAGGCCAATATGGTCATTTACTGAATCCAATTTTATTAAAATTATTGCCAAACGATCTAGTAGTTGAATATTACAGGCAAAGTGATAAAAGGAAGGATGAGTCTGATGTGACAGACTTAATTAATTTTCTTAAAGTAGAACTTGAATCGCGTGAAAAATCACTTAGTATGATTAATTATAAAAATGCTTCGGTAATTGTAAATAAAAATAAAGCCGAAATTAATGACAGAAAATTTCCAAATAAAATGAATTCATTGAATGTAGGTGTAAAAAATATATGCATATTTTGCAAGAATTATGATCATCATTGTCTTGAATGTACTAATTTAACTGATGTTGAGAAAAGGTTAAAATTAAAGAAGGATGGCAGGTGTTATAAATGTTTTCTAAAATCTCATCTGTCATCACAGTGCAGGGTGAAATCGCAGCCTTGCGAAAAATGTAAAGCAACAGATCATAACAAATTATTTTGTTTTTCAAAAAACTTGAAACCAGAAGTAGTAGAGAACACTATAGTATCGAATTCACATTTAAAAAACAGTAATCAGGCAGCGTCATAGCCCAATCTAATTCTAGATCAAAAACTGTCAGACTCTTATTGGATTCCGGAAGTGAAAAAAGTTTTATTACTAAAGAATTGGCCCACGAATTAAAATTAACCCGTGTAAGAACAGAAAAGCTAACTGTTTTTGCCTTTGGTATAAATAAAGGTAAAGAAGAGGAATTCGAGGTTTTTAATATTGAACTGCGTAGCAAAATAAATCCTCGTCGGCTCATCCATGTTGAAGTATTAGCTACAGACTTAATAACCGCGACTCCCTTGAAAAGCCCAAGGGGCGAACCAGAAATTGAAAGTTATATTAAAAATAAAAACTGGAAATTGGCAGACAATTCATTAAGTGATTCCAAAATTAATATTTTGCTAGGAGCTGATTATTTTTGGAAAATACAGAGAGGTATCATTGAAGAAATCGGTGATAATTTATATGTTGCTAATACTATTTTCGGATATACTGTAGTGGGGAAATTGAATAATAATAGTACAGAAGTAATTAATTCGCATTTTGTATCTGTAAATAAATTTGACAGTTTTGATTTGCAGCGTTTTTGGGATTTAGAATCACTTGGAATATGTGACAGTAAGAATGATTCTATGTCACAGAGAGATATAGAAATTATTAATTCTTTTAATGAAAATTTAAATTTTGTTAAGGGAAGATATGAAATTCAATTTTTGTGGAAGGAAAATAAAAATGAATTAAAATCGAATATAGAAATAGCCAAAAATAGACTTTGGGGTTTGAGAACAAAACTGTCTAAAAATGAATGGCTTAAAAATGAATATGAAAAAATTCTTGAGGAACAAAAGAAAATGGGTATAATAGAGGAGTGTAAAATAAACAAAAATGAAACTGGTGTATATTATATGCCCCACAGACCGGTGATAAGAACAGATAAGTCCACTACAAAGGTCAGAATAGTGTTTGATGCTTCTTCCAAAGAAAAGGAAGCAAAATCTTTAAATGAATGTTTATTTGCAGGCCCCAATTTAAATCCTAATATTTTGGATATTATTTTAAAATTCCGCCTTCATAAAATTGCCTTTGTTTGTGACATTGAAAAAGCTTTTCTGCAAATACAGGTTGCAGAAAATGATAGAAACTTTTTGAGATTTCTATGGTTTGAGGATATAAATAGTAAAAATCCTCTATTAAAGGTTTTCCGCATGACTCGTGTAACTTTTGGTGTTACAACATCACCCTTTTTGCTCTCAGCTACCATTAAACATCACATAAAGGGCTATAAAAGCTTGTTTGAGAAAGTAGTTGATATGCTCGATACTTCCTTATATGTTGATGATCTCTTTCATGGCGCTAATTCTGTAAATGAAGCATTTATTTTATCGTCTGGTGCTGTGAAAATACTTAAAGATGCCAATATGACATTAAGAAAATGTAAAAGTAATTCTTACGAATTAAGCAAATTGTGGGAAAAACATGGAATAAACGTTGATGAAGAAATAAATGAGGGAAATATCTCTAAAGTATTGGGAATAATGTGGTCAACTAATAATGACACGTTAAGAATAGACATTCAATCTCTGTTAGAAGGGTTTGATAATGAAATTATCACTAAGAGAATTGTTTTACAAACTGTAGCAAAGGTGTATGACCCTGTAGGGTTTATTTCCCCTTTTATAATAAGAGTTAAATTTCTAATGCAAGAACTATGGGAGCAGGGTGTTGATTGGGATTCTGCTTTACCTGATGCTTTAACACAAAAATTTAAGAAATGGCATCGTGAAATACAGGATTTAGAAAATTTTGAAGTGCCTAGAAAATATTTTACGAATTTTGAAAAATTAACTCCTGAAACTATTCAAATTTGTGTTTTCTGCGATGCCAGTTTGAAGGGATATGGTACAGTAGCTTATTTTCGTGATCCTTGTTCCCGTGAAACTTCATTTATTATGTCAAAGACAAGAGTAGCTCCTCTCAAAAAACTTACTTTGCCTCGACTTGAATTGATGGGAGCCTTAACAGCTGCTCGATTAGCTCATTATCTTGGGCAGCTATTTTCAGTTCCCGTCAAAAACATACTATGCTTCTGTGATTCCCAAATTACCCTTTATTGGGTCAAAGGAAGTGCTAGTAACTGGAAGCCCTTTGTAGAGAACAGAGTGCGTGAAATTCAACGATTAGTAGCCCCATCTCAGTGGAGATTTTGTCCAGGGGTTAAAAATCCCGCTGATGTGTTATCTCGTGGTTGCACAGCAACTGAATTGTTGAAAAATGAAGAATGGTTAAAGGGACCAATCTGGTTGAAAGAAGAGCACTTACCGACACCACTACCGGAAAATGAAGTCAAAATACCTGAAGAAGAGATTTTGAGAGAACAACGGAAAACTACTGTTTGCTCTTTAACTCATGGCAATAATGAATTTGAATTATTATATAAGTTTTCATCTTGGTCTAAATTAAGACGTGTTACAGCCTGGTGTCTTAGATTTATAAAAAATACTAAATGTCGATCTGCGCGAAATACTGGCTTTTTAACTATACAAGAACTTGATGAGGCAACTAAAATTATTGTGAAGTTGGTTCAAAGACATGAATTTGGAGAGGAAATAAAGACTTTAAAATCTGGAAGAAACCTGAATGCTAGTAACAAACTCCTTTCTTTAAACCCTTTTCTAGACAAAAATGAAATTCTTCGTGTTGGTGGAAGATTAAGACACGCAAACCTACCTGAGAGTCAAAAACACCAAATGATACTTCCTAAAACGCACCACATTACAGACTTAATTATAAAGTACTTTCATGAAAAACATCTTCACAGTGGAACTCAGTTAACAATTTCAGTCCTGCGACAACAATATTGGATAATTAATGCAAGAGACGCCGTGAAAAGGAATCTGCGGAACTGTATGAAGTGTTTTAGAACCACATCGAACTTAGCCTCTCAACTGATGGGTGATCTTCCAGCTGCTCGTGTAGTGCCATCGCGAGTGTTTTCGAAAGTCGGGGTTGATCTTGCAGGCCCCTTTCTCATCAAACCTCGTAAGGGCCGAGGTGTTAGATCTTATAAAAGTTATATTTGTTTATATATCTGTTTTTCCACAAAAGCAATTCATTTGGAAATACTCAGTGATCTCACCTCTGAAACATTCCTCGCATCCTTGAAGAGGTTTGTTGCTCGACGAGGAAAACCTGAAGAATTGTTTTCAGACAGAGGAACGAACTTTGTAGGTGCCGACAACGAAATGAAAAAAATGATGTCCTTGATCTCTTCTGACGAAAAGATCCACAGATATTTGTCCGAAGAAACCATCAAATGGAATTTCAATCCCCCATCGGCCCCCCATTTTGGAGGACTTTGGGAGGCTGGAATAAAACAGATGAAGGGTCATTTAAAAAGAACTATTGGCGAACAAATATTAACTTATGAACAGTTCCTTACTTTAATTACTCAAATTGAATCGTGTTTGAACTCGAGACCTCTTGTTGCGCTCTCGAATGATCCAAGTGACTTAAATGCTCTAACTCCAGGACATTTTATCATAGGCACTGCCTTGACTTCAATACCAGAACCTGACTATTCTTCAGTTAACCTAACCCCGCTAGAAAGATGGAAACTTCTACAAAAAATATTTCAAAGTTTCTGGAACAGATGGTCTTCAGATTACCTATCAGACTTGCAAAGGCGATCAAAATGGTTAATAAATAAACCAAATTTCAAGAAAGACGATTTGGTTTTAATAAAAGATGATAATCAGCCCCCTTTGAAGTGGAAACTGGGACGCATAATCAAATTATTTCCTGGAGCAGATGGCAAGATTCGTGTTGTTCTACTGAAAACTATTTATGGAGAGTTGAAGCGTCCGATCGCCAAACTATCACCTCTACCATTTTGAACTTTGAAATTTTTATTTTATTTTTATTTTATTTTATTTTATTTTTATTTATTTTTTTTTTTTATGTTCCTGTTTTTAATCCATTTATGTTAATCATCTAGTTACAATGTTTCATATGTATATTAATCTCTTTTTTTTCTTATCTATTTGCAGTTGAAGACTAAGAAAATGAAAACCTGTAATAACACTAATGTTGTTATTGTACTTGTAGAATATTTTTATGAACCTTCGTTCATGGGGGCGGAGCATGTTTGAACGTAGCTTTTGGTTTCGTTTCGCCAGCCCCCCGACGAGTAGTTGGCTCTTTGCCAAATGAGAGGTGCTTTTTTCTCCATGAGAATGTTACTTTTTTTCTAGTTTAGTTTCTCGGCCTGTCTTAAACAGGAAGTATAATTTTTTCTCTTGAACATGAAAGTTATGATTTAAATATTATGATCTTGGCTCCTTTATGGAGAAACAATGTTATCCTGAAATATACTGAATTAAGTTATAATTGTGAATTCTTCAAAGTATACTGCAAATAGTTTTTTTATTGTGTGTTTAATTTCTAATAAAGAATTTATGCTCTCCCAACTGACTTTATGACTGAAATGAACACTAGAACTATAGAGTTTGTGTTTGTGATTACATGATTCTGCAAATTTTCATGGTACGAATTTTCATGGCGCAGTATATATAATAAAATTTTTTCAATACCCATCATGAAAATTTACTCCCCTCGAGGGGGGACTTCCCCCCCCCCCAGGGGGGGGGAGGCGAGGCTCCTACATACACAAAAAAAAATTTCCAGTTAACTGTCTCTATTACAAAAAATATATATTTGTTTCATTTGGTTTAGTGCAGTCTATAGACGTTAAACTCTATTTTCCTGCAATTTCCCCCATAGACGTAATGTATTAGAATTCTCTTGATTGTCCCTGTACACGAACCATTTGCTTGATATTAACGAAAAGCTTACTGTAGCATCCCTATATGATACACATTTAGAATACCAAGTTTGAACTTTCTGTCATAATTTGTTTTTGAGATATGCTGATAACAGACAGACACACAGACACACAGACACACACACACACAGACACACAGACACACAGACCATTTGCTAAAAACATGATTTTCGTATTCAGGGGACCTCAAAACGTGTAAATATAACAAAATCTAGCGTTCGAAAATTTGAGCCAAAAACAATACTTTCTCTACCTTATGGGTAAGAGAAAGTAAAAATATAACAAAATCTAGCGTTCGAAAATTTGAGCCAAAAACAATACTTTCTCTACCTTATGGGTAAGAGAAAGTAATAAATAACTATTTTCAAATTTAAATTAATTTCCTAATTTATTCAATCCGTTTTCTTTTTTTTTTCTTTTTTTTTTTTTTTTTTTTCGTTGATTCTTTCTAATAATTCATGTCATGAAATATTCATGAATGAAATTAAAAAAAAAAAAAAAAAAAAAAAAAGTCTGAGCTTAATATAAATTGAGAAAAAAAACTTTTTATCAAAGATATACTAAGAATTTTTAAAGGATATTTTTTATATTTGAATTTTATTTCTTAAATGTTGTTTATGATTTTTTCGGAGTTTTTGCAGTTAAATCCCGGTGTTAGATGATAAGGAATGAAGATTTAGAGAATTTATGAGCAAATTTATTTTATTACAAAACTCTAAAAGAAATGTTTTACTTATGAGTAAACTTATTTTATTTATTAATTTATGAACAATCACCATAATTTCCAAAAACATATAACAATTGTTTCGGGTTGAAATAATCAACCATCACTTTTATCAAGGGTAACAAAAGAATAAGCCCGAGTGTAGAATGAAAGCAACAATGTATCAGCAGTTTGTAATGTCTATTTAAAAAGTTTTTTTTTTTTTTTTTTTTTTTTTTTTTTTTTTTTTTTTGACAGAGATTTATTTATTTTTCGAATAAAACAGACCAAATGAAAACGTACTTTTCTTTTTTCCTTTTGGCATAATAAATTATGCGCAAATCACTCTATAATTTTTATCCGAAATTATATTATGTTAAAGAAAGAATTTTAATAATTTTTTATTTGTTTATTTATTTATTTCTAATTATATATTACTTACTAAATGAAAAATTGATAATTTTTAAAAATGTAAAATCTTTGGAAATGAAGAAACACAGAGTAAATAATGTTGCCTAACAACTATTATCGTAATCTAAATATCGAACCCTTAATTTATTTATATAAAAGAGAAATGGCTCAAAAGTTTCATTTGGATTTTATAATTGTTTTTCTCGTGATATGTTTTAAAATCTTGATGGCAACGAAAAACAGCTATTTTAAAAAGTAGTATTAAAAAAAAAAATCTGGAGTGACTCCACTCGACTTTCCGAACATTGAGTAACTAACAGTTTTGTAGATAAAATAAAGAAAGAGGAATTGCTAAACAAACAAAAGAGAGAAAACCATAATAGAGTGTTTTTTTCTCCATATATCACACGAGGTTTTATTTAACGCTACTGAACTTTGAGCCCTTAGATCATAACGATAAAGAATTTTTCGTTTTGTCCCTGTAAAAATCTATAGATGCTAGATTCACCAAAATGCTTATAGTTAGTGCAACAGTGATTTATAATATTCATACAAATTTTCAGCTCAATTGAATAAGGCGTTTAGATGCTATCGCACTTTTAAAAATTTGGTCTCATAGGCCATAATGATAAAGAATTTTTCTTTGTGTCCCTGTAAAAAAACTGTAGTGCTAGATTCACCAAAATCTATACAGTTGGTGCAAATGCGACCTATAATATGTGTACAATTTTTTTGCTCAGATTAATAAGGCGTTTAGACGCTATCACACTTTTAAAAATTTGGCCCCATTGGCCTTAATGATAAAGAATTTTTCTTTGTGTCCCTGTAAAAAAACTATAAGTGCTAGATTCTCCAAAATCTATACAGATTGAGTATCTGTGACCTATAATATGGGTATAAAATTTTTGCTCAATTGAATAAGGCGTTTAGATGCTATCGCACTTTTAAGATTTTGGTCCCATAGGCCATAATGATAAAGAATTTTTCTTTGTGTCCCTGTAAAAAAACTATAAGTGCTAGATTCACCAAAATCTATAGGGTTCGTACTATGGTGACTTACAATATACGTACCAACTTTCAGGTTAATCGAACAAAGCCTTTAGACGCTAGCGTGTTCACAAACATACACACATACACACATACACACATACACACATACACACACACATACATACATCATCGTAAAAATAGTGAAAACGGACTCAGGGGACCTCAAAACGTATAGAAACATCAAAATCTCGAATTCGGATTTTTGACATGATTACAATACTTTCCTCACTATAGTGTTCGGAAAGTAAAAACATCATCATCATTTCGCGATCAAATAGACCGCCTTAATTAAAGACACGCGTCTTATAAAAAGGCCTCCAGTCAAAAATTAAATTCTGTTTAGGACAGAATTTTATTTTATGAATTGCGCGAGTGAAGAACATTCCAAATAGCTTAGCCCTGAGATAGCCCTATCGTTGGGATGGATGGTTGGGTTTTAGGGTGGTTTACGATGGTTGGGTTTTAGGGCCTGCGCAGATGAGCAATTGGCGACGGTCTGGGACACACTTCTAGAGGTGGTCCGGAGACATGCCATCACAATTTTGATCCTCCACGGAAGGGATGGCTCTCCCGCTTCGGTGACCACCAGAGGTATAATTTTTGATGGGAACATGGAGGACATTGCGTCCACGACAGATTTTACGTGCACCAGTCACCATTAGTGTACACGACGGTCTTTGGCCGTCTTGTGTACCGAACCCGCAATTTTCCAATTACGAGGCCGGTGCTCTACCGACTGAGCTACCGCGGCCCCCTATCGTTGGGTCTGGCCGTGAATATAAGTTGCAAAAATGCGCCAAATAATGAGGAGCTCCTCAAACAGAAAAGTAAGTTATATCTATAATTTATTATTATTATTATTATTATTATTATTATCGTCAAAAGATAGTCGACCTAATCTTTCAAGATCTGTAGTAGAGAACCGTATCTAAAGGGGAATTGTATAATTTGAGGTAATTTGAAAAAACAAAGAACATTTTTTTTTAAAGTTTATTTGAAATAATCGCACACATTTGTTTTTACTATTTACCTTTTAATTTCTTTTGGGTAAAACAATATGTCAATGGAACTAAAAAATATCGCAACTCATTCAAAAGATATTAGATTATTTGCTTGAAGAACAAAATTCTGTCTCTTAAAAATTGGAAACTAAAATACTTTTCATTAATAATTTTTGTTTGATGATTTATGCAATTTTAAAAGTGTAGTACTTTCGAGACACTTTTCAAAAGACAATTTGTTGAAAGTGGCATTTTCATTGACGTTGACAATTTACTCAATTTTCAATAATATTTATTGAAATGCTTTAGTCTGGCTATGGCCGTGTCATTCTTTTTAAAAATGAAATATATTGTCTTTTAGCTTCATGGTAAATGAAAAGTTTATCTTAAACCTAAGTGAAAAGAGCTTTTTCTACTTCAACATGAAAAATAAAGTGTCAGACATGTAAGAATATTCTTCTATTCGAACAGAAAATGAAGTTCGAGAAGACATACATTTTTTTGTTCTTTTTTTATGGCTTTCAATGGCTGAATATTTTTGAAGACAGTTAAAAGCAAAGGGAACTAAAAGCTATGTCTTTACTATAGCATTTAGATCCTAAACACGACAAAAGTCTTTCAAAAACGTCAAATAAGATAAATGTGAAATGTTCAACAGCAATTTCGAATTAAAACTAAAATATCTAAATTAAGTTTGTTAACAATTTTAAGTTGTCAGTTTTAGAATATATGAAAAATATATGCATATGATTACTTTTCAAACTATGGAGCAAAAAAGAAAATTATTCTGTTTTTTAAAGATTTTGTCTTTAAATACATAAAAGCATAATTTCAAGAGAGATCTTTATTTTCTGAAATTATCTTTCCATTTTTTAAACAATCTAGATTTTTTTTTAAATAAAAAAGGAGAAAGGAAAAGAGAGAAAGAAAGAAAGGTAAACCAGTTGCATGAAATTTGTGTAGTAAGCATCATGTTTTCGAGGATGCTAAATCAAGAAACTGATCTCTATTTCCGCCCAAGGTTTACAATGAAAAATCACGAATTTTATTGCATCAAAGTACACATACGCTTTCTCATAATTAAATGAAAAATTCCATCATGATATATTGAATATTCCGTGTTTACTCTTCTTGCTAACGTATTTTTTTCTTCTTTTTGATGCAACTCTGAACACGTTTTCTCTTTCACCCCTTTCACTGCCTCCTCCCTCAACCCCTGCTATTTTCCTATTGTTTTTTTTTTTTTTTTTTTTTTTTTTTTTTGATTCACTAGCATTGTTTTAAAGCAAGAAATAATTATTAAATATGGTTTTTATAATCAACAATGGGACACCAGATTCCATGTTTCCACGCAAAATTAAAATTACTAAGAGTTTGGTCAAAACTATTGACATGGTGGAATTTATTTTAACTATTTGTTTACGGTTTTAGTAAGTAAAATTTTATAAAAATACGTAAATAAATATTAATAAGTTTTTTTAGTTTTACACATGAGTAATATTTAAACTTCAATAAACCAATTTATAATAAAAATTAGATGACGTTTATATCTAAACAACTAATGTGAAAATAAAATAATTGAAAGGTACATATACACTTTGAATTATTTAAATATGTTTCCTGAATGTAATTAATGATCAGTAATAAGGTTTTATTAAAGATGCATTGAACGAGCTTGCCATTACTTCATTAAAATGTTTATATCTTACTTAGAATATTCAAATTTATTATAATAAATTTAATGCGTAATGGTTTAAACGAAAAACATTTCATGTAGAAAATAAGTACGGAAAGTACTTTAATTTACAAGAGACACTTGAGGATTATATATTTCTTAAGATGAGGTATTTTCTACAAATAAGTGTAATGGGAATTCATCTGCAGACTAATCATCAGACAAGGTTAATACACTGAGAATAACTTATTTAATTTCCCTTTTAATTCTAGAATAACAACTTGAGTGTTTATTTTAATCAGAATTTAAATATATGCATTCTTATGAGAAAATAATGAATTTTTTTAAATACGTACAATATTTAGATGTTATATAGAAAAATAAAAATATCTGAATTTTATGATTTTCTGTTTTTATTTAATTTTAATTTAAATTTTATTTATTTATTAATTTTTGTAAATTAAAAAGAGGTCAGTACTTTTAACAAATATTAGAAAGCTTTGCCCGCTTCGCTGGAATTAAAAACAGAATTGAAAACAGCTGGATATTTAAATGAATATAAGCAAAAAATAAAAGGAAATCCATTCAAATTTCACAAAAGCTCCATTTGAGTGTCCGTTGCCTTCGGCAGCAACTTCCTCACCCGAAAGAATCTCGGATACGTGTTCCTGTTGCCTGCGACAATGTCTGATTTTTAAGCTTCAATTTGGGTGCTTGTCGGACGACAGTTTCGAAATGGACAGTATCGAAAAAAATTGAAATAGCCTTTTTATATTTAAATCCCAATTACACATGAATAATACTATACGTATCATACATAATCTTTACTTTCACGTTATTTCCTATATTTTATTTGATTTATCAGGCCGATTATAAAGTGACCGAAATTTTATGCCAAATATAATATTACAATATGCTATGAACGCTGCATCTGTCGTGTGAGACAACTAATTTTTTGTGGATAGACTCCTTGGCAAAAAATGTTTTGTATATTTCAGCACCAAATTTTTTTTTAATTGCCCAGGATTATCTCTAAGTGTATTATTATTATTGTTTAACTTTTATTATTATTTAATTTACAATTATAATGACGTCAAATTTAATTTTTGATAATTTTCTTATTATTCGCGTGAAAACACATTTCTCTTTATGTAGAAAAAACTCGTAAACGTTTTTGGCAACAATTAAATTGAAAGCTAATATTTAAATGGCTAATTTTAAAGCTATTTTAAAGGTTAGGATTTTTATATTTTAATTAATTAAAAAAATCAAAAGTTCTGAAATTGGACATCAAGTGCATAATGAGAGGTCATTATGAAATTCAAATTTGTGTAGCTCTGCGATCAGCCGTTTTTCAGCCAACACACACACACACGCCCATATTTTATTATATAAGTAGATATGTAAAGAATATATATTTATTTCTTAATTAAAGCAAAAGATAAGATGATATGCGCGTTATGTGTGTTAATCGCCAGATGCGCCAAACTACGTGACAATTTGGAAGTTTGTCACACAGTTTGGCGCGAGAAAAGAAAGCGGAATAAAATAAATAAATAAATATCATGCATGTTAACGATTAGTCTATTTTTAAAAATATAAAAGAAATTAGATATTTAAAAAAAAATACTTATCTTAAGCATTAAATATTTTTTAAATTAAATACTAACTAACAAATATAGTTTATAATAATGTTTAAACGCCAATATTTAGAATAACCACAAATATATATATATATATATATATATTTTTTAATAAATCATATCATTAGAAAAAGAAGTACTTTTAAAGCTATAATAATGTCAGTTTTACTATGCAAGTTTATTTTTTCACAAAGCTTTATATCAATTTTAATGTTTACCGTAAATATATTTCTTTTCATGTCAAAAAAAAAAAAAAGAAAGAAAGAAAAAAAGGAAAAAAAGGAAAAAAAAAAAAAGAAAGAAAGAAAATTAATTCATAAAAATTTGTTTTCTAGTGGCATCGGCTAGATTTTGAATATTGTCACGTAGATTAGACTTAAATAATTGTTTGTGAAAAAACACTAAAGCGAAATAACACTGAGAACTTTAGGTTCAACTTGAGACTTTATTTTTCGATTCAACTGAATTTTACATCGGTTTATAAACAACTAATGAAGTTGCTAGAACAGAATATTCTAGAAATTACATAACATTAACATATTTAACGCAATGAATGAATGGGAAATAAACAATTTAGATTTAAACAATTTCTCTTGACGGGGATCGAACTCACTTTCTCTAGATTCGTGGCCAGATGCTTTACCTTGGAACCACGGCGTTCACAGGTGAAACTGATTTCGTTACAATATTTCTTTCTTTCTATTTTCCTTTTTTATAGCTTTTATGGAGATTTCAATTAAAATATTGAAATTTCGAATTAAAAATCTTATTTTATCAAAAGAAATTATACCAAGTAGCACTCAGGGATAGTGTAGCTTATCACATGGAAAACAAACCTTTAATTGCCTTTTCAAGACATGAAACCAAATATACAAATGTATTTTTATGCGACCTTGACCGCTTCAGAGTTTCAGACAATTGTATGCAACTAAAGTACTAAGTACAGTGTAACATCTATAGGCTGACTTAAACAAAATGGAACGAACAAAATTTATTATATGCATAAAAGCATATTCTGAGAAGATTATTGTATGGCTATAATTCATCATTCATCTACCGGGCTGCCCAAAGTATTTGGATAAATTGCGGCTATGCTTGGAAATTGCTGGAATTGTAATTAATTTTCTGTTAGATGTTTTTCAAATAAGACTAAATTTAAGTAGACAATATTGTTTATAGTGCATACTGATTATAGACATACAGAACTACCTAAAATTAAGCTTAACGCTCTATTTTCTAGAATGTAATTGATGGAAGTGCTTTGCTAAATTTTACTATGCCGACGACCACTGCTCAGAAAGCAAAATTAATTTTTCATACGCTTACTGTAAACAAAGTATTTTTTGAATTTTCAACTCTGATTTTTTTGTATAATATCACGTTTTGAATGTTATTTTACGTTAACATATAACTTTTACGCATTTTGAAATATATATATATATATGTGTGTGTGTGTGTGTGTATACTCTGCTACGATGGAACTGGAAGAGCAGCAAACTTATTAGATACAACGGAAAAATACAAGCTAATAATTAGGACTTACTGAACATATTTTAGTAATTTTAGTTTCATTAGACAAAGATTTTGACAAATATTATTTTTTGTCTGGATTACGAGGAGGTGTAACAAAGAATTAGCTATTATTAAAAAAAATATTGAAATAAAAACTTATTTATTTATTTATTCTTGGTACATTCTTAGAATGTCGCTGAATAATCATCATTCAGAATTATATCGCCCAGTGTTTCTTCTCCTTTTCAAGGGTCACCACTCTACAATATTGTGCGAATATAGGTTATTTCGATTTATGGGTTCATCAAAAAAAATCAGCGTCAATAACTGTGATTTAAAACATTATGTAAATAAGTATCCATAAATATGCCGAATAAATTTTATCCAGATATCTTTGTAATGCCTTAATAGTACGATAGTCTTATGATAAACCTACGCACCTTTGTTTCAGTTTCCTTACAAAATTAAATATCGGAAACAGTAAGAACGATAAAAAATAATTTGAAAAATAAAAGTTCAAAGCATATATAACAGTTATTAAGACTGAATTTCTATGTATTTTGCGAAGGAAAATGAGAGAAAAATCGCAATTAGAGTTTTAAAAATTATATTCAGCTCCATAAAATAAAGAATTTTTTTTTTTTTTTAACAGTGTCAAGCTGAGATATATCATACCAACGGTAATTAATAATATGTCGTAAGATCATCAAATAATTTTGATGTAGATATTGCCATTTTACTATAGATTGCTCTTTTAAGTATTTTTCTGTTATTACCTCCCTGTGTTTAACTCAAAATAATAATAATAATAAATAAATAAATTTTATTTCCTTGCAGTTCAAACCAAGTTCCATTCTGTTAATAAATTATTTATGCTGTGTGGCTCTGAAATGTATAGATTAATTTGGGAACCTTCGTTATATGAAAACTTAAATGCTCATCATTACGCAATTACTAAGCTTGACTTTTAAAAGAAAAATAGCGTTTCAAAGATTGGATTTGCGTTTTTTGTTTGAAATCATCTGTACTCTTTAATATTTTTTGAAATTTTTATACGCTTTTATTTTTTATTTTTCAATGTTTATCTTTGTGTGTGTTTATTGAGATTTTCTCTTGCTGATATTTTTTATATTTGTTATAATCATATTTATTGTTAGCGATAAAGATAATAAAAACATAAAGTATTTAAAAAAAAGAAGTGTATAAAATATTCTTTTAACACCATTTTTTTATAATTTAATTCCCAAGAAAAATCAATAAAATATATCTGTCTATGTAAATACCATTTATCAAAGTAGCTAAAAAAATTTTAAGCCCTTTCATATTCTGCGTTTTTAGCTTTTACTAGGATATGCAAATAGCATATTTAAACAATATATAAAAAGAGAGAAAGAAACAGGCTCTAAAAATAAAGTTTTGTAAAAGTAAAATGTTTTTTTCTTTTGCAGCAAAAGCAAAAGTTCACATAGTCTTTAAAATAAAAGAAAGCTTACAAACAAAATTTTCAAAATTCTGTTTTTCTTCTATTCTTTTGGGACAACATTCTCTTCAGCTACGTTTTTAGTAAATCTGTTACTTTGTTTTTATGCTTTAGCTTGCTACGTAAGCAGTCTTACGTATTTGAGAATAATATAAAGTATTCCAATAAAACTAACCGACAATTTTCTTGTCTTATTTCCCATTACTGCTGTGTTAATAACATCTACAAAAGTTTGAAATATTAATGCATTCCCAAATATCACAGAAATTCGAAAATATTCTTCAGTTTTTTCCACTGCGCCAATATTTTAAATTATTTCTTTTAGAAATTATTTTCTTTGGAGGTAAGATTAGCTCGAGAAATGAAGGGAAACATGAGCATATATTATCTTTGGAAATAATATTATATTATAATTATTATAACTTTTTTTTTTTTTTAAGAAGAAAAAAAAAAACACATTTTTCATATTGATTTTTATTTATAACATGTCCACAATTGTATAGTGATTAAACATAAACAAAAGATAAGTGAAATTGTCTGCCTACACTTATCCGTACCACAAAATTAAGATAAATCATTTTTGACTTTCACAGTATTGAAATTTTTAGCGTGTCAGTATCTGTTATACACCATTTTCGCTATCTTTTATTAAAAAGTAAATAAATCTTTCCATTCTATTAATAATAATTGTATATAATATATACTTGGTAATATTTACAATTTATTCCAAAGTACTGTTAGTACCCACCGTTTTATGACACTACTTTGCTTGTAGAGATTTTTTTTTCCAATATGCAATTACGATAAAATAAGAAGAAAAATGCTCTTTAAATAGAGTGCTATGAAAAAGGGTGCGTACTAACGATACTTCAGATTAAATTACAAATGTTACTAGATATGCAGAATAGTACAGTGTATGCTATATACCGTAAATATAAAATTATTTATCAAAATTTTAAAATGTTCTGAATGGCTTGTGCAGAAATCAGCAAAAACTTTCAACATTATTCTTTTAACAGCTAACACCGAATTTGTACTAGGTTTTCCAAATATTTTTTCTTTAAATCCTGATCTACTTTATCTTATCGGATAAAATTTCAATTTCGATTATTGACAATTGTTTACGAAATTCACATTGTTAAAAATCGTTTCTTCAAAATGAGCTAAATTGTCTCAAAATAGCGCCGAAACAATATATACTTAAATTTGAAAACTCATGTAAGGTAGACGCACCAGTAGTGGACCCTGTACCAGTAGTGGACACTTTTAATTTTAAACTCGGAAAATAAGCTACCTAAAAATTCTGAAGATTCGAGCAATGTTCAGGAAGGGAGTTATAGTCCTTTACTGTTAAACCCTTTAACAAAAAATAACTCCTGCCATTAGTTTTAAAATAATGTTAGTTTAACTAAAAAAATTGACCTTTTTGTGATTTTGCCGTTTTCTTCTTATCACTTTGAATAAGGAAATGAAATTTTATTTGCTCGCTCTCTGCTTATTTTTAACTGATTTCTTCTACCTTTTGCTTTCATATGACTAAAATAAGTATGCAGAATTCATTTATTGTGCTTTTTTTTTAAATCTTGTATTAACACATAGTATTTTTATGGGTGTCCACTACTGGTGCCAAAAAATGTCATCATGACAAATAGTGGGCAGCCCTGTCCACTACTGTCTCATGTGACTTTTAATGTCAGATCCAGTAGTGGACACAGTTCTGTAATCTAGCAATTTTAGAGTTGAATTTTAAAGCAAAAATTCAAAGGGGTCCACTACTGGGTTTTTAGTGTGTCCACTACTGGCTCGTTTTAAGCTCTTCAGATTCATAATACAGTCATAATACAGAATTTTCATAATACAGTCGTGTTAAGAAAGAGTTAGTAAAGGTCTGAAATATTAATTATTTTTTGAAACTCTAAAATTTAGGAAATTACACAAAAAATAGCCGGAAAATGTCCTTAAAGTGTCCACTACTGGTGCGTTTACCTTACTCATTTTTGAGAATACTGACATGCTCAAAAATGGAGTTGACCAATAAGAATCCATATATCCCCATGTTTGACATGTCAATATACTCAAAAATGAGTACATGGATTTTCAAATTTAAGTATATATTGTTTCGGAGCTATTTTGAGACAATATTTAGCTCCTTTTTAAGAAACCATTTTTAACAGTGCAGTTTTCACTGAAAGGTCAGTATGTTGTATCAGTATCAACTTAAATCTCTCTATATATAGCTACTTTCCAAAATAACGTTTCGAGTAATTTATTGGACACTTGTTAACAATTATGTAAAATCAGTACCTGAACTTATGTAAAATCAGCATATTGGGCTCATTAAAGTGCATATTATGAAAACAATGATGTTTAAATTTTAATCTAAATTCTGTCTAAAAATAAGTATGAATTAATTTAATATAGCTATTTCAAGTTATATGGAATATTTAAGCCCACATTTTTCATAAAATCACAATTTTTTGAAAATTTTATAAAATTATTATTAAAAATATTGCTTTTTTATATACTCGAAATTTTGAATAAAACTTTTTATTTATAATTTAAAAAAAATAAAAAAAATAGAGAATGTATGGTTTTTTTAGTCTTAGAAATTATGTAACCCCTTAAAATAAACACTATTAAAATTATTAAAATGCGTAATTATTTGGCAAAAATAATATTTTATTACATATTGACTAAAAATTTTTTTTCGTCCTTGAACGTTAAAAATTGTTAATGTTTTTACTTAATTTTGTTTATTTCCTTTAAATATGAGAACTACTATTTAACACGCTGAAACTTCTATATTAATTAAATGTTTTCTAAGTATTTCGAACCATTTCCAAGGAAGTCGAAAAATTTAAAAGAGAGTGAATCTTCAAAGTAAAAAGTCAATCGGATTACATCGAATTACTTTACGAAATGTTCCATAAAACTCTTTTAGAGCGATGTTGGAAAGATCAAGGGAATTCTTATTCTTTCATTCAACCTTTTCAGAAATAAAATTAAACTAAACACTTTACAATTCTCATTAATTTTTTTTTTTTTTTTTTTTTTTTTTTTTTTTTTTAGCAGCTTCTAGTTTTTCGTTAAACCAAAAGCAGAAGAGAAATCCTTGCTTGATTGTTTGAAATGATCCTATGGGAACTCGATTCAAATTTAGAAGTTTGTTTTACTTGCAATAGAACTTTTACTAACCGATTTCGCTAAGTCTCCAGTTCAACTCTCCTAATTAAAATATTTCTTTAACAAAGTTTAAAAAAAAAATTATACTACTTGGAATGCGTACAGTAAATTTACGCCACCTGAAACTATTTGATTTTAACAGATAATTTTTAATTTCGGTTGCTGTACTTAATTTTACCAAGTATGAGTTGATTAGGTAGTTTGAAAAAAAAATATATTGCAGTATGTTCTTTAATTAAACATTAAAAGTTGTTTTGAACAAAATGCAGCACATAACTTAATTTTTGGCTGAAATATTTTATTTAAAAATAAAAATCAATCTTACAAAATTATCATTTCGTTATATAGGTTTTTCTTTTCACCAAGCTTTAAGCGTATTTTGAAACTCATGCTGCATTTAACACATTTGCAAAATCTATGTATGTAACTGACGTCTGAATAATATGTTGTAAATATTTGATATAAACACCTGAAGAAAAATCGATGGATTTATGTAGCTGCTAAGTGTTAAGTATTTTTCACTGAGAAAAAATTCTGTAACTGATATCTAGAATCTAAATTATGGTTCTAGAAAAATAGTTCCATGTCATTCTTATAAATTCTAGTCCCATTTGAAAGCGAGTTCTATAAACCTCTATTAGAATCCTAGAGCGTTTGGCTATATTCTCGAGGTCAAACTTATTTAAAAATCTCTGCAAATAAATGCGAGTACAAGAGGCGAGTTTTAGCAACTATAATCTTGGTGTGTGACCCTATTCTAGAAAATCAAGCGAGAATTTCTCGCAATACAAAAGATTCAGAATATTGTTTCACCATCTATAAATGTATAGACTAGAAATTCTCGGTCACTTCGTCTATTCAGCTTATTGACGTGCCTTATACACATAGCTCGTAAATCTATATTTCTAGTTTATGGATTTTGAAAATGACCACTTATTCGTTCTAGATGAAGGCGCTATAATTTTTTCTTTGTGTTGACACCGATATATATATATATATAGGTATATAAATTTTCACCTTATTTAATCACAGACAAATGCTGTAAAAATTTATGAAACAAATTATTTGAAAAAAACTAAGAAGAAGAAGAAATACATGTATCCGAAATATGGAACATTTAGCAGCTATGGCCTTTAAAGAAGGGCCTTATTTTCCAGCTTACTTCATTCATGAATCCGATTATTTTACAAGACACAGTGTTAAAAATAAGATTTAACGTTGTACCAAGAAAGTGTGCTAAATTGTCTAAATATGTCATATCTTATGTCAGTTACAGGTGAAGACAATAAAAATTCAACAAGAAAACTGTCATCAATTAATCAATAGTTAATCAAAAAATTACTATTTATTCGAACGAGGGTGACAGAATAGGTAGAATTCTTTAGCTATGGTACAATCATTGAAAAAAAACGTTTTCATCCTTTAAATGCATTTATGCTTCTCAAATTTAGGTCAATCTCATTATTATGAACATTTAAATATTTTAGAAGGAAATAGTCTTTTTATCCAAGAACGAGTTCGTAAATAACGTATATTCTTATGACAAATAAGAATATGGAAACCTAACCCTTTTTTTTTTTTTTTTTAGATAGGTTGAAGTCAAACTAGTCTAATTTGAGAGAATTAAAAATTATAAATAAATGAAAAAAAAATACTATTATGTAAAACTAGGAAACTTTACGCACGATTCAACAGAATAATATAAAAAATCCAAATATTAGTTTTTTTCTGTACTATTGCTAAATAATTTTAAATCCATTCTTTTATTATTATTATTTTATGCATTTCCACTGCTATTTTGTTTTTATGCTTTAATTTTATGCAACAGATGTAATAAAATCAAGAGAGATATTTTGCGCAATCTGTTCTTTACAGGGTTGTTGTGATTACGCACATGGATAGGAGAGATTGTTATTTACAATAAGTATGATTAAAACAATAATATTAGCACTTAAATGACATTGTTGTAAGATTTTTGTAAACAAATATTATCTCATTAGGAGTGAGTATTTTAACCTAATAATTAAAGAAAAAAAATAAAAGACTTTTAAAAAGAATTAAAAAAACTTAATTAAAGAAAAAAAAATTAAAAATTAAAAAAAGCCATGACCAAAAAAAAAAAAAAAAAAAAGCATTAACATAAAATTAGTCGTTTTTCTTTTCAATTTCAATGTTTGCTGACCTAAGCTGTCATTGTGCACAATCGATGCATTTATTCTCGTAAATGGTACACCATTCGTGCAACCCTCTGCCACAAGTAACACGTTTGATTACGTCCAGTCACTTATCAAAGTTATCACTTTGTATAGTTCCCAATTTTCAATGCACTCATACTTATTGTCTAACTATTACCAATAATACGCATAATCTGACTTAGCATGGAAATCAATAGAAACAATGCGCAATCGCTACTCGGTGGCTTATACGAAAACTCATCTATTTCGGTTAGGAGAGACTGTGCAGTCTTTTATTCAATAACTATTCATTTTTAGAGAGAACTTTTTTTGTTTGTTCCGTTATTCTTGGTTAGTGACTTCTGAGAAATCATTTCATTTGAAATATTTTGCATTACTGTCATTCTTTAAAAATTCCTAAAAAGAGCTATGAAAATCCAAATATTTATTTGGGAAAACAAGACATATTAACCACGTTTTATCCTAGACGCTCGAAACAATCAACATGCACATTTAAGTAGGCACTCAACTGTCGTTGCGCGTACACTCTATTCTTTTCACTGATCTATGTGCACAATCCCTTTCTTACTGTGTCATCTCTTCTAGCTTTTTCTTATGTACGTTTGGAATAGGAAAAAAAAATGATTATATGTGAAGTATTGTTATATCTCCTTCGATTTATATACTCAAATGTTTTGTTAATAAACCGTCATCAATATACGAAATGTAAACATATATATATATATATATATATATATACATATTATCCAAACATATGAAATTGAAATAACAATAAGAAGGGGCAGAGGACAGCTTAAGACAGGATGGAGCGTGTTAAACAAGTTTAACACACACACACACACATATATATATATTAATTTTAAGTAGAATCAGAAAAATATGCGCTCAACGAAAATTGATGCCGCTAAATATTCAGCTCAGTACCCAATCTCTCTGGCAAAGAATAATACTTCTCCTTACTCTCACAGTCGCCGGAGATCCTTCATTAAGTTATCCCCTACACGGAGGATGAAAATTGTGATGGCACGGCCCCGGACTTAATACCAAACCTTCCCAAACTGCTTAATGCATAGTTCTAGTGTGCCGTTAGACTCACCCAACCTTATCTGAATTCCTTATAAAATTAAAAATATGATAAAGAAAAAAATTAAGCATTTAAAAATGTTCGGTATTATAAATAAAATCATATTCATTTCTTTATTTTGAAAATATATTTCTTTCTAATAATAACAGGAGACTTGGCTTTGGAATATTAAAACCCGAATAAACTACTACGTCAGAAACGCCAAAGAAAAATAATTGAGATGCATACAGCTGTTTCGGTAGCCTTAAGCGTACCGTCTTCTGTGCAAAAAGGAAGAATGACAAATAAAAGAGAATTCAAAAATAGACAAATAAAAGAATTCAAAATAAAAGAGAAAAATTATCTGTAAAATTTTATTAACAAATGATAGAAAATAATCACGCGAAAAACATTGTTATTGAAACATTATCTGTCGTCTTCAGTGTTTCTTTTTGCACTGAAAACGGTACGCTTAAGGCTACCGAAACAGCTGTAAGCATCTCAATTATTTTTCTTTGGCGTTTCTGACGTAGTAGTTTATTCGAGTTTTAATATTTCTTTCTAATTCACTGATGAATGTGAAAATTATTAACATGCCCTCTTTTAAACTAATGGATGATAGCTATAATTTTAATAGCCTAAAGTACTTATTTTAAGTGCTTAGACACTTAAAAGCACATTTATTCCGCTTTTAAAAGCATACTTCCTGAATTTTAGATTTAATCTACAATAATACCAGAAAAGATCTGTTTTCACAAAAGCTCAATCCAGAAAAGATTTTAAATGAAAAATACTACAATTTTCAAAAATCTATAAAATTGTTTTCATATAACATTACTTTTCTCAGGGGAAAAAATTTAATCAGAAATATTTTCAATAACAATGTTTCTCGCGTGATTATTTTCTATTATTTGTTAATAAAATATTACAAATAATTTTTCTCTTTTATTTTGAAATTTCGTTCTGTTTTTAGTTGATTAGATTCCAAGAGTTATAACTTCGTTTAGATTTTTTCAAATATTTCCATTCATATCCAAGTTATTTTATTCTGAGAACAATAATTATGTGTATAATTTTTGTTATTCTACTTTAAGTATGGAGATTTGTAAGTTTTAATGAAAAATTTTCTTTCTGGAAATAAAGGAAAAAATCTAGTTTCATCAATTCTAGTTATATTCTCATGAAAACAGCTAATTATATCCTTATGAAAGCATGAACTGTTTTCTTGACGGTCGTAGTAAGGCCGTCTACGTCATGAGCATAAAATAAAAGACACTGTATTAATTTTATTAATTACAAAATTGATAATAAGTACATATTAACTGTAATAATACGGTTGAAATAAATTGAACTTCTAAAAATATTAGAAACTGAATTAAAAGAGAGAAATTTAGAATATAAAGTGAAGTAGAATGAAAAAAAAAATGAAACGTAATCATGAAAGGTAAAATTATTTCAGAAAACACAACTAAATATTCGAATACTTGCCGCTTGTTCAAAGCCATAATAAGTCAGTAAAATTCCGAAAACTTAATATTCAGAAGAAAATTAATAAAGCCATAAAAAATTAAAGCATTTATAAAAAAAAAAAAAAAAAAAAAAAAAAAAAAAAAGTAATTGACTAAAATAAATTGTATGGCTGGAAGTAAGCACAATGATTGTGTTCAGTGCAATAGTTTTTATCAACTAGAGTTTTGGTTGCTGATTTAATTGAAGCTTGCGTCTTTTCCTTTTCTTTTAACTTTCGAGAAAAAATTAAGTATATTTCTAATTTCTCATCTCATTTAAATGCATTCAAAGAAATTTTTGATTACTTGTAAATTGAATAATCTTGTTACATACATTAATTTAATTAGACTTGCTTGAAAATAGCTTCTCTAATTTCATTATTTGTTTCCCTAAATTTTGCTTAGTATTCCTTTCTTTTTATATTAAATTTCTTTTAGTTCACTAATTTAGTACCATTTTGTTGTTCGTTTAAGTTTTTATACATTTTATAATTTTTATCATCGTGATTCACTAACATCTCATTCGTTTTATTTTTACAATCCTATTTTTATGTTTTTCATTTGGAAGTTCTCAGTATTTTGAGTTTGCTAGACATTTTTTTTTTCTAGTTTTGGTTTTAAAATATAATTTTAACCAAATTTACTGTTTTTTAAATGTTCTTCATCACGCGTAACATTTCATGCATTTTTATTTGCCTACTCATTAACATTTACAATCTTTGCATATTTAATTTTATAAATAATTGATTTAAATGTAATTTTAAAAATAGTTTTCCGGGTGCTACATTCTATTTAATTAAATATTATTTTCAGAGCTGTTTTGTTTATTGATTTATTTGAATGTTTTAATTGCCTTTAATTAAAGTTTTAAAGCGAATACTGAAAAATAAAAAACTGTTATATGAAAAAAAAAAAGTTAAAATTTTATCTAGATTATTTTAATAATGCAATTGGATTACTAAACTATGTATATATAGTAATTTTCTTTATTTACTCTTTTTTTTATGCCTTTTAGGTATTGGACTACAGGGAATATTATTCTGAAAAAATCATATTTTACAGTAAACTACTTTAGTTTTATTATTGGAAAGAGTCGTGCATCGGGTCGGGTAACCTGATTTTTCCCGAACCCGACCCGACCCTCGGGTTGGGTTCGGGTTAGGTTTAGTTTTCTACGAGTCGGGTCGATTTGAGAACATCTTTCAAAAAAAATTTCACAATTGTAAGCAAAAATTTGTAGACATAATTATAGCTCTATAACTGATTTTAGACATGTGTCGGAGCTCCTCATTCGTATCTGTATCCGCGGATATCCGCCTGAAAAAAAAGATCCGTATTCATGTCTAGAGAATAAGCATAAAAAAAAAAAAAACATCCGTAAACGTTTTCTTTTCTTCAACAAATCTATTACGGATATTTTGCAGCAATTGCATGAAAATTAGAAAGTACTATAAATCTTTATTGACTATTATTAATATATATAAAAGAAGTACAATATAACCTCGCTTTTAAGTTCTGGGAAATTAAACTAGTTCTCAATTTACATTAAGATACCTTTATTTTCAATGAATTTTAATCCACGCTTTTATACTAACGAAATTTTGAATTTTCTTTCACCTACACTTTTATATACAGCAAATACATAGAGGAAATACTTGTTGTGATTTTAATAATAATAAAAAAAAAAAAGATGGAAAGAAAGAAAATGTAAAATAAACACATTTAGGAAACGAATTCCATCAAGGCAGATTACATTGTTTATCGTCTTCTGTAGAACAAATAAACTCTGCACCAAAACTACAACCGAAGGAAGCTAATTTGCTGATCGTGAGAATTTAAAGTGACCCTAAGAAAGCAGATGTTTAAATGTGAATCAAATAAATGCTACTTAAATTATTATAGTAAAGTAAACATCCACATCGAACAAAAGTAATAAAGAACAACATATATATATATATATATATATATATATTTAGAATATAAAAACCACAAAGTATTAAACCATAAATTACTAACACTTAAATTGAAGTACATTTTTCTTACTCTTGAAGTTCACAACTCACATAAATGGTTAAAAATTATTATTGATCCATTTTTCAGATTTTTTAATTTTAAAGTTAATATTGTTAATTACATTTCAAATTCTTTTTTAAATAATTTACCAACTGTGTAACAATGAAAATTTACGTTATTTTATAATTTTAAAAAGTTTTGCATGATTTTTAGAGGAATTGGTAATCTTCATTTAGTTTTCGGGTTTCGGATCGGGTTCGGGTAAAAGAGGTCGGATTTCGGGCCGGGTTCGAGTATAAAAGCTTCGGGTTCGAGTCGAGTGCGGGTTGTAAAATTTCTCTATTGCGAGTTCGGGTCGGTTTTCGGGTTGATGAAAATTTTTTTGTCGGGTTCGGGGTTGATGTAAAATTCATCTGTCGGGTTCGGGTCGGGTCAGGACTCTATTATTGTACACAAGGAGAATATAGGGTAGTTGATCGTTATAAAACAACATGTACAGCAAAAAGCTCACACCTACTAAAACCAAAAACCCGTACGTATTTCACTTTTTTTTTCCTTTTACAGTTAATATATTTATTATGTATTTAATAAATTTTAGAATGAATAATTAATCATTTTATTACTGTTTTTCTGTTTTAGCATTGCGAAATTTGGTTTGTGTAAGTTAGGCCGAAGTAATGATAAAATAATAAATGTCTGTCAGTCTCCGATTATTTTTAAAATTTCATTTAAACTCAATTCATAGGTAAAATCAATTACCCACTGCGCAGTATTAGTGTCACGTTAAACCCAACCAACCAACTACAGGCAAAATCGAGAGTTTTCTATTAAAATATTTCTGAAAATGAAAAGGTTCTTTTTTTTATGAAATAAATTTTAAGTTATCCATAATTTAGCTGTAGAGAAAGCATTTAAAAAATCAAAACAAGTAGCGAAAGAATTTTTTTATTCTTAAATTACAAGTAAGTGCCAATGTACTAGTCATTTATTTTGGGAAATCCGCAATAACATTTCATCGAACTTGTATACATCCATTTCTCTTTCGCTATGAATGCAACATGTGGATTTAAATAAATAGCTGTCTGAACATAGTTATAGCTAATTTTTTGTACTAGGCACAACAATATCATTGTTTTAACCAAATAATTGTCCTTTGATTGCTTGTCTTGTATTTCAATAGTTTTTTTCTTGATAAGTTCTAGCAAATCGCCTCCAGTGGAAGAATCTGATTTATATATATATGCTAAAAAAGTTTTTTTTTTTTTTTTTTTTTTTTTTTTAAAGGGGAAGTCATCATTTTTTTAACTTTAAACGTCGATTTCATACACCATCTAGCTGACTTTGATCTGAATTTCTAAGCACATTTTTGATCTACTCTACGTATTAAGGCAATTATTCCCATACACACCCATGCGCATACACATATATACAATATATATAATTAAAACTTACAAAAAATTACCCAAATAAAACAATAGAGAAGGATAAAACTGATTGTAATAAGTAATCAGATAAGTAAAGATCAAAATATCAAAATAGAACGAAATTAAATTAATAAAAGCATACTGAATTCCCCATTTCATCAAGTGCATTGAAGAAACTGAACATTCAAAATATGGTTTTCTATGTTCAGAGAGTATAACGTTAAAATTTTTCTAAACCAATGCCCGAACCATAATCACCCTCACAAGAAGAACTATATTAACCAAGACAAAAATATGAAAAAGGTAATAGATTAAATAAATGAAGAAAAAAGAAAATTTTAAACAACACAGCAACACAGTACTTAAAAATCGCATTCAGGAAACAAATGAAGAAGTGCGAACTAACGTAAGGTAAAGCTAGGAGAATTTGCGCACGATTCAACAAAACTATATAAAACATCCAAATATTAACTTTTTTGCTAAACGTTTGGTGCATAACTTTGAATTGATCCTTCTATTACGCCTTTTCACTGCTATTTTGTTGCTGTGTTGTAATATAAAACAACAGTAGTAATGAAACAAAGAGAGCGATTTTGTGCAATCTCTCCTTATAGGGTAGGAGTGATTGCGCACATGGGTAAGAGAGGTTGCGCTTAATTATAACTACAATTACATTATCAATAATAATAATTCATTTAAATGACATTGTTGTAAGGTATATGTAAACAAATATTTTTTCATTGGGAGTGGATACTTCAATTCAATAATTTAAAAAATCAGAAAAATAAAAAAAAATTAAAAAGAACTAGAAAATGTATTTAAAGGGGAAAAAATATTAAAGAAACAGAAAAAAGAACAAAATTAGATAAAGAACAAGACCAGAAAATAATATTAAATTACTAGTTAACACATTTAATTTAAAATTAGTATATTACCTTTTCGACTAGGATGGTTTCTTGTTGGCTGACCCAGCCTCTCATTGTCCACAATCAATGCACATATTATTGTATATGTGCAGTTATTGTGCAACCACCTGTCACAAGTGAACCTGTTCGAGACGGTGTATCCGTCTCGGACAGGCATTTCTCGAACAAGCAATAAAAGTTAGCACACCGTACGTGCAAAGATATGTAGCTAGTCCCGCTCATTTTAAGCACAGAATACGACCACCATTTACTATTTATTAAAGCTTTTTCCTCAAAATCTTCCGCCAAAAAATCCCTTACGTTTTAAAATCCTCTATGCTTTAAAATCCTTTACGTTTATTTTGTTTATTTTATTTTATCGAAATTTAGACGATTACATTCCTTAAAAAGAAGATTGAGTAGGCTGATATTTTTTGCTTGCATTTTGTTTTATCTCTTCTATTTAAGTAGCCGACAGCTGCACAAAACTTCAGCATCATACTTGAAAGTATTGCAAAACTAAATAGATATACAATAACATTTAAATACTTTGCGATAAATTTCTCATAGGCTAACAGCATTTTAGAGGTAAATCCCATCAGAGGTGTGGCTTTTGTCAATTGTGCCACTTCTGAATAATGTTCAATTTCAGATTCTGTGGATAGTCTCCATAAAGGTGGTGTGCCGTCTCGAATGCATACCTGCCAACCGAACCCGGGAGATTGCTAGTTTCCACCCCTTTTAGTACACCACTTAATTTTTAGAGTAATTCTCTTCAAATATATATACGATTAAATAGAAGAAAAGTACTCTAAAATAAGACTGGTGTAAAAAAATAGGCGGAAAGGGGCGGGACAAACAATCTTCTGGGTTAAGTTGGCAAGTATGCGAATGGTTTGAACTAGTCCAATGACTTATGGAAGTTAGGTTTGGGTACAGTCCCAGGCATTGAACAAACTCGTCATCATTGTCTTGTTATCACCAATAAGCTGTGAAATCTCTGTTTGTATAGAATTTTAAATGCACAATCTCTCCTAAACAGCAAAAGGAAAATCTCTCCCATTTTGGTAGGAGATATTACGCAGTGTTTTATTAAATAGTTACTCATCTTTAGAGGAAATCGTGGTGCTTGTACCGTTAGTCTAGGTCAGCAGGTCATGAGAAATTCTTTAATTTAAAAATATTTTGTACTACTACCATTATATTGAAATTTTTAGGAAGGGTTATGAAAATTCTAGCATTTGTTTTTGAGAATGAGACAAAATAACCACGTTTTATTTTAGACTCTTGAAGCAATCAATATGCAAATTCAAGTCGGCACTTCACTATTGTTGTTGTACAACCACCTAAAATTTCAATTCGCCCACTCTACTCTTTCCCTCCGATCCCCTATGTGCGCAATCTCTCCTACCGTGCGATCGCTCCTAGCTTTACCTTATATATGTTAAGGTAAAGCTAGGATATATTACGCGGTATGAGAGATTGCGCACATAGGGAATCGGCGGGAAGGAGTACAATGGACGCTCTGAACCTCCAGATAGTTCTACAATATCGATATGGAGTGCCCAATTAATTGAGCATGTTCATTGATTGAACAGTCTAAGATTAAACGTGTTTATTTTGTCTCGTTTTCAAAAATGTTTGCTTAGATTTTCAAAACCCTTTCTTGGAATTTACATAGAATGGTAGTATTACAAAATATTTTTTAATTAAACGATTTCCCATGGACTCGTTTATCAATTTTACTTGTGGCCGGTGGTTGCATGAAAGTTGCATCATTTATAACAATGAGTGCAACGAATATAGACAACGACTGATTAGGTCAACAAATAAGAAACCATTCAAACCGAAAAGGAACTGTATTAATTTTAAGTTAAATATGTTATCTTGTGACGAAATGTTACTTTTTATTATCTAGTCTTGTTTTTTTTTAATGCTTCTTTAATTTATTTTCTTTAAATAAAATATTTTAATCCTTTTAGTATTATTATTATTATTATTATTATTATTATTAAATTGAAATACCTACATGTAATAAAAAAAAAAAATGTTTACAAAAACCTTATACCAGTGTCATTTAAGTACAATTATCATTGTTAACAATTTAATTGTAATTAAAATTAAGCGCAATCTCTCTTACCCATTTACGCAATCTCTCCTACCCTATAAGAAGATCTCTCTTGGTTTTATTACAGCTATTGCTTTAAATCATAGTATAACAACAAAATAGAAATGGAAATGCGTAGAAAAAAGGATCCCTTCAAAGCTATGCACCAACAGTTTAGCAAAAAATTAAAATTTAGATTTTTTTATATCGTTTTGTTGAATTGTACGCAAACTCTCCTAACTTTACCTTTTTAAATATAAAATGTACATCTCAGAAAAAATAAGGTAGAATTACTTTCACAATCAACGTATTTTGCTTAATATAGAAATATATAACAAAAACTTTCTCTGTTTTCTGATCGGAGTTGAAAAGTAACCACCTCTTATCGAAGGTTAAAACAAAATTCATTTTTCTTCAAATTCTTTTTTTCTAAGACGAAAGGAAATTACATATTTATATTCTGCATTGCTTTTTGAACAATTTTAATACATTTTTTTTTTCATTTATGTAGTATAGTAAAGTGTCAATCGCGAAGAAAAAAGCATTGCGTTCTACGGGGATCGCTCTGATTTGGCACTAAGATGGTCGATATTCCGTCAATGTCCAGTCTCTTCCTAATATAGGGTCTCTAGTCGCTCGAAGTCAGAAGAACATGGTTTAGTACTGCGTTGCCCACAAACCTTGATCACATGCCTGGGGGGACAGTCGTTGTTGATTTGTTGTTCGTTACATTGGCATTGTATAAATTTGTTACTTTTCTGATTGAAACAAAGTACCTGTATTTAGTGTTATACATAATATTTTAGCTGGTTTAATGTTCTTTTCAACTATATAAATGAATTTAAATAGCTGAGTTTTCAGACAGAATTGCGAAAAGTTTTTTAAAAGTCGTTATTGTTGGCAATATGTCCGATGGGCATATTATCTACATGGATCAAAATGTAAAACACAAGGATGCTGTCTTCTCACATTTGATGGGATCAAGTCCCATCTTGATTACTTAATTCTGGATTAGGCTAAAAATAATGACATTATTCTACCTTGTTCACCTTCTAATACAACCCATGAGCTGCAGCCTTTAGATAAATCCTGTTTTGGGCCATTTGAGCAGTTTTGGAACCAAAAAAGTTTTTTTTTTTTTTTTTCATTTTTGGAACAAACTAATCATTAAAAGATTAAAAAAGCTCGATTTGGAAAAATATTTTCTCCACTTTGGGACAAAGCTATGACATTGACACTTCAAACGTTAACGGTGGCTTCAAGGGGACAGGTATCTATCGTGTCAATCCTATCCTATCTACCCTGTCAATGTAATTCTCGAGGAAGCTTTTGCTCCAAGTTCTGTGTCTATAAACCAGGGGCGAGGCGTGGTTCAAAAAACTATGGAAGCGCCGAAGCGAAGCGCTTTCAAAAGCAGAGGAAGAACCAATTCAGTCTTTCGACGATGCAGTGTTACTTGATTACTTTTTAAAATCTTAAATAGGGGAAGCGCTGCTTCCATCGCTTCCATGGACGCTTCGCCACTGATGTTAACCCATCTCCAACAAAGAATAATGCCAAAAGTGGAAAATAAATTTCTTCTGAATGGACATCTTCTGAAAGACCGTTTTGTCATACTCCTTCTCCCTCAAGTACTGCTGTCATAAAATCTGCAATGAACTATCGTGCTCTAATTTTGAAAAAAGACTTTTTTCCCAGGGCTTCTCAAAGTAATATTGAATACGCTTAAATATCACAACAGCAACAAAAAAAAAAAAAAAAAATCTGTCTACGAATAATAGCGGAAAAGATCCCCGACTAAATAAAAGTGATAAGTTGGTTTAACTGTATTTGCAATAAGGAAAAGGTCGCGGATATGAGATTATATGTTGTGTGTCATAATTATGTGCACGAGGTATGTGCAGGACTTACCAAGAAGGATAGGAAAGTTTTTATTTGCCATACATGTCAAGTCAAAATAAATTAAAAACATTTTTAACAGTAAAAAGTTTAAAACTGCTTAGAAATTTGCTGAAAATTGTTTAACATTATTTTCTAAATTTCCTTCTTATTTATCGTTTCATTAATTTTTGTAAATTTTGAAAAATTAAATTTGATTTTGTAATAATCGATGTGTTTTAATACATTAAATATGATTATCTTCACTATGCATGTTTCATACCTTCATCAACTAGTCTTTTTATTTTTTTAATTTCTTGCTGGTTTAAATCTTGTTTATTGTAAATTTAAAAAAAAAAAAAAAATAGAGTACTAAAAAGAGTCTTCTCTTATTTATTTTTTTAAATCGATTACTACTATTTCTATTCTTAAGGTGGCCATATTACCTGCACTTGTGAGGAAATGAAGCTGAGTCAATTTCAGGTCACCGCAGGTAAGCGGTGGTAAAGTAGATTAAGGCGTAGCATCGAAAAGTCTGGTACCAGCATCCTGGTGACGTAATAGATTGAAGTAAGGAGGAATTGACGCCAATGGTCAGTGACGCAGTCACTGAGCTGAAGAACAACTGGAGCAAATCCTTTCAATACCTTTACACAGTGTTCGTGAGTGCCAGTTTTTCTGCAGTCATTTGAAGGTACAGAGTCAAACCTTGTACGGCAGGCAACATTTGTCGGGTCATCTGTTACAATTATACTCTTTAAAAAATTTAACATTCCTCTTACTTCTTGAGCTCAGACAATATCTACTTTAAACAATCAACCAAAAAACAAATTTTATCTTATTTTTTATTTTACTTTATTTTTATTTACTTATTTATTTATTTTTTTTTTAATTATTTATTTATTTTTTATTTATTTATTTTTTAATTATTTATTTTTTTGTTTTTATTTATTTATTTATTTTTTAATTATTTATTTTTTATTTTTATTTTTTTATTTTTTATTTTTTTATTATTTATTTTTTTTATTTTATTTATTTATTTATTTTTTTAATGAGACATTGTGCGGCTGGGAAAGCCCCATCCACTTCTCTCTAGGCGACACTCTATATATTTTCAAAAAGCGTATATTAATACTTTCAGTGCAAATTGTGAGCACTAAAATGTTAAAAACATGGTACCTAACAACAGTGGAAAAAATCGTAACTTATGGGGCGGTAATCTGGGGAGGTAATCTTTCAAAAACAGCTATAGGAAAATTAAATTCATTGCAAAGGATGTTCCTCTTGCAACTGTCACGGGGTTATAAAACTATCTCTACTGATGCGCTCCACGTCATCACCGGTGTTCCTCCTTTACACCTCATTCTGAATTACGAATACAACAGAATACTACAACTAAGAAACAAAAACTTACAGAAAATCCTATTTCCAGATGAAGAAATTCAACTCAAAATCGGCAGCTGGTTCATACACCCAGCAAAGGACTTTACGCATGCATTAATCAATACTAACCATACCCCTGTGGCAATATATACAGATGGATCTAAGACAGTTCAGATGTGGGTGCCGCATTTTACGCCTTCATTGACGGGGTCTTGGTTCATCAGTGATCCTCTAGGCTTTGGGACTGTAACACTGTTTTCCAGGCTGAGATTTTCTCTATCAGCCAAGCAATTTCTTGATCAATTCCTATTTTACCAATTCGAAAATTCATATCTACAGTGACAGTCTCTCAGGTCTTCAGGCTCTGGCTCGCCACAGGAGTAACCATCCTATTATTCATATAATCAAATTAGATCTCCTGCCTAAGCCCGATACTTTCTCTTTAGCTTATGTCTCCGTTCACAGGGGCGTCGCGGGCAATGAAATGGCAGATCTCTTAGCAAAAACTGCCACTAAAAAGGAAGCAGTGGATCTCTTTCTGGTCCTTCCCCCCCCCCCCTCTTACATCAAAAGATATCTTAAAGTACGACTAAAGAAAGAATGCCAGTTATACTGGGATACATCTCCCAAAGGTAGATTTACCTTTAATCTCCTCCCAAAAGTGTCAAATTATAACTTTGACCTTTCCCCAGCCATAACAGCCTTCTTAACGGGTAACGGTCCGTTCAAATCACATCTTTACAAGTTTCATTGCTCGCGCACTCCACAATGTGAGTGCGGGGCTGAGGGTAATGCAAATCATTACTTTTTCTCATGCCCACTAACTCATGATTGGCGTATCCTTAACCTACCTAATAAACCTAACGACTGGTTTTTTAATATCGTTACCCGGCTTCCCCTACGCCAGAAACTAACCAGAATCTATAACTTCTTAATGTATCTTTCAAATTTGACCAACTAATTTTTCAATCTTCCAAGGCAGTTACCAACTTTTCTCTTGAAGGTCCATATAATTTTTTCAACACAAGCCTTTCCATGCGAGGGAGCAAGGCTCCTTTCTTCTTTTTATATTCTTGTTACCTTGTCGCCCTCTTTCGTGTGAAAGCTCCACTTTGGCGACCTCTGTAAATTTTTTTTCTGTTTATGCAATAAACAACGGAGGAGGTTTAATCTTTAGACACGGGCTCTTTTGAATCTCCACAGTGCCATCGGAGCCCCTCTCTAACGGTTAAAATCGCTCAAAACCGCTGCATAGTGGTGAGCGGCCACCTTCCGTCTTAGAATCTTAGAATGTTTCCTTATAAGAAAAATCGTGTTAAAAAATGGAACAGCTTAAGTATGGAACCCCTTGGCGAAGTTTGAAATTAGGCACCCCAGGTAGCACATAACGTTGTTATAGCGTTGAAAATAAGTCTGAACAGTGAAAAATTGGTTATAACAACGCTATAACAACATTAAGAAACGTTATTTGCTACCTGAGGAAGTATCTCGGATGTTTCTCGCCAAGATTTTACTTACACGATTGCTATAGCCAATTTAATTCATCGCCAAAATTATAACAGAAGTTTAAAAGCCACCAAGGGGTTCCTATGCTAAAGCTATACCAAAGAAATTCTAAGAAATAAACACTGTAACCGATGCTATGGAATGAAACACAGTTACTGCATGTTTTTATATGGAAAAATAGATTAAAATAAGTCCTGTTGTACTAAATGAAATTCAGTTTTGTGCAGAATTTTATATCTATTCTTAGAAAATAAAAAGAGACTTATTAGCTCTTTTTTTTCCAATTTACTTAACATTTTTTGTTCCTACGCGGAAATTCCAATAAGAAAAAAAAAAAAAAAAGGCACGTGACATTTTTTGAAGTATAAAGCCCTGAAAAAAATATTTTGAATGACAAAAACCATTTCATAGATTTGGCTTAAAAAGGCTTATTCCTCATAGACAATTTGTGTTTAGAGTATTTTAAATAAAAGAGTTCGTGCTACTACAGTACAAAAGCATTGTTATAAGCAGATAAAATATCTATAAAAATATGTATTTATATATTTTATTTATTTTCATTTTGTCCGTTATTTTGTATTTTTGAGTTCTAAATCGTAAACTATATGATTGATCATTACTAGCCAGTAAATTTTCATGGCTGAACCGTAATCATAGTAATAGCTTTATTACTTTTGTAAAACGTCACATAAAATTGGCTTCAAATATAGTGGAGTCTGTAGAATTGCTTTTTATTTTATTCTTAGACTCTACACAATAACGTTCTTCTTTTGTTCATGCAATCCCTGATTATACTGAAAGAGCAGTCATTCTAGAAAGAAATCGAACTTATTTTTTCTCTCCGATTCATTTTTAAACACTCTGCCCATTTAAGTTATTATTATTATTTATTATTATTATTATTTGCCATCTTAAAACTATGTAAAATTATTATTATTATTTTTTTTTTTTTTGTTTTTGTTTAATTTGTGAAATATATCACTACCCTTATTCAAAAAGCCTTTTGTTTTATAAAGCGAATTATGACAGATTCATTTCACACCACTCTTAATTAAACATATCTTACTAATAATGTATTAATCTAAAAAAATATTTTTATTCTAGATTTTTATAGCTATTTCTCATTTAATTTCTGCAAATACTGGCTATTTCTAAAGGTAATTTCATTTGAAAAAGAAAGTTGTGATTTACTTTTTTTTTTTTTTTTCCCTTAATAATTTTGATAATACAGTAAATTCAATATAAATTTACTTTTATATAATCTTGATCTTATAAATAAATCCACACACCTCTTTCTTGGAAAAAGTGTATAAAGATAATCTAAGATTTAATATTACTGAGTAATGCAAAAATTCACAAGTTTATCCAGAAAGAGTTGAGTCAGTCTCTTTCAAGATGGGAGTGATATGAAACCCAGCTGCTACCTAATATCATCATATCATCCACCTTTTTGCAGATCAATTTCCATTTATCCGCTGGCAAATTCCCAGGCTACAGTCTTTTACCTATGTAGGAGATTTTATCAAAAGCAAAACCATATATTTCAACCCAAGATTTATTTTTGCTTTAACTACTTGAATTTTGTTCTGTACGTGCTTTCCATGAATTCTGGATCCGTGATTCAAAGCTAGAGACAACCTTTCAAGGCTATTTCAAAGGAAATCATAATAGTTGTTTCTCTAAATTTAGGAATGTGCAGTAAAAATTTGTATTCAATATACCTTAGTTATTCATATCATGTTATTCCTTTACATATGTGTGAATGTTTTCAAATACTCCAGTTTGTAGGCAAACGTTTTTCATGTTCGGTTTAATGTTCTTTTTATTATATCCTTTGAAATAACATACAAAGATTTATTTTTATTTGATTTCATTTGATTTCATTTGATTTCATTTGATTTGATTTATTTATTTATTTATTTTATTTATTTATTTATTTTTTTTATTATTATTATTATTTTTTTTTTTTTGACAAGTGACTGATTATAGATTATTTTCAAACAAAAGAAGTTGAATGTCAAAAGTAAGCTATAAAAGGATTCACAAAATGGGCATAAATATATAAATAAATAAAAACAGAAGTAATATTTAGAAGAAAATTGCTTAAAGACCCGCATTCGTAATAGTGTTTAAATTAAATGTTTTTCAAGAAAATATATGATTAAAAAAAAATCCTTTAAAATTTCTATTGTTATATCTTGAAAGTATTTACTTATCATTATATCATAAATTATTAATTCAAAAAATTAATTTAAGAAAACAGTTAGAGTGGCAACCTAAATTAAAAAAAAAAAAAAAAAAAAAAAAAAAAAAAGGTATAAAATTGATACGAAATTTTGAAATAACTTTCTGAAATCAGAAAGGAAAACGGTAATAAATTATGTTGTATTGTGTTATAAAAAATTTGTAGACTTAACAAACCTATTCATTCCCGTGATGCTTTTAAATCTTGATATTATGCAATTATTAATAGTTTGCTGCAATACTGAGGATTTTAAAAGTAATTTCGCTTAAATATTTGTCTTTGAAAAAGTCGTGTATCTTAAAAATTTATTTATTTTTCTGAGACTTTTTACTCATAATAATTTTTATGGTATACTTTTAGCTGTTTTAAACAAATACCAATTTGAATGCTTATTGCAGCAGTTCAGAATGAATTTGCAATTAGTGAGTAAATGTTGTGCAGAAGTGTTGGTGCGAATTTTCTTTGTTGCCGTTTAACGGCCCTCTTCTCTTACCGTCGCCGAAAGTCCGAGCCAATGTTATTCTATGAGGAAATTTTCTTTACAAAAAACTTATTAACTAATACATATTTTTAAATTCTGTTTCCTCTTTCAGAAAAATTTCAACTGTTAAATTGATGGACCTTTTTTGAAAACGTATTTTTTTAATTTTTAATATTTTATTTTCAAATTGCAAAATGAAAAAAATTTACATATTGAAAATTCGTATTTTGCAGCTTCAAAATAAAATATAAAAAATTAAAAATATATATATTTTTTTAAAAAGGTCCGTCAATTTAACAGCTGGAAATTTTCATAATGTGAAAACAAAATTTAAAAATATGTATTAGTTAATAAGTTATTTGTAAAGAAAAATTTCCCATAGAATAACATTAGCTTCGGCTTCCGGTGGCGGTGAGTGAAGAGGGCCCTTAACCACGGGCGACACTCCTTTTACAAGTGAATGAAACCTTATAAATTTTAAAGGAAATGTACTTCTCTTGTTACAAAGTGTATGATTGTAAAACAAATTATTGAAACATAAATTTATCCTTTATCAAAATGAGCAAATTGAATGACACCTATTTTGATCTCTTTACCTTTTTGATGCTGAAAAAATATAACCGTTGGACTATATACAAATTAATTCATCTATTTTTGTTAAATTCAGTCCAAATATACATTTTGGATAAAGACATCAAGTTATGAAGAATGCTTTATTACTTGTTTTCAATGAAACTGCGTTTTATTTTGAGAAACAGCGAAGTCGTTTAAACACAATGAATTTTAAGTTTTTTAATTTTTAAATAAAAATTATTGAAACAAAGTGTTTAATGAGTTATGATCACGAATTACAAAAAGTTTATTAAGAAGAAAATAAATCCGATCGTATTTGAATCTAATAATTTTTTTTCTTCTTTTTTAAGATATTATAAAATAAGCTGAACATTTGAAAGGAGAAGTATTTTAATCAATACAGTTCCAAATGGCTCTTCGTTTGTTTTAATGTTTTCAGATTTGTTTTTTTCATAATGAAATTAAAAGGAACCTTTGTTGTCCTCATACGAATAATAATAATAATAATAATAATAATAGTGTGAAAAATTTGTTTTCAAACTGAATTCTAAAAAAAGAAAAACTCTAAAGAGAAATTATTCATTTTATAATACGTTTAAAACTCAATAAAATCTTTTAAAATATAAGTATAAAATTGTTTTAATTGTATTCCAAAATTCACATTTACTTCTAACTTAAAGTATTACAATAATGTATCATTAAGTATTAATTTTAAGTAGATTCTTTTTTTAAAAAATAACATAATGTTTATTTATTCGTATTTCAAAATAGAGATTTTACATGTATAACATCTTTTCGTGAATTTTAACCAAACCTCTGTACTTCTGAAAGAGTATACATTTAAAAATAGTAATAATTTTTAACATGTGAGATATTGGGAACATTGATAATTTTAAGAAATTATCATTTACTTTTTCTTTATTTGAAGCACTATATTTTAAATATATTATGATGTTCTATACGAATAAAATGGGAACTACTGATACAAATCGTTTAATGAAATGTGATTAAGAATGTTAAAAATGCTGTTAAAATGTAAGTAGAAAAACTCATACTTAAATTTAGAACAGCCTTAAAAATAAATGAAATAAATAAATTAAAAATGAAACTGGACATTAGAAAGGACCCATAGAGTTGCAAAAGGTTGTTTGTTCTTTCTTTCTTTTTTTTTTTTTTTTTTTTTTTCAGCTGCTTTTCAGAAGTGCAATTAAAAATATCAGCTCCTCTGTTTTTCTCAAATTGGCCTTTGAGTTAAAATGACATTATTTTCTGATTAGGAAAAGATATTTATATGGAATTTGCGAAACATTATCATGGAAACTCAATTAGTATAAAATTTCTAAATTCATATATCAATATATCAATGCTTCATATATCAATGCTTCATATATCAATGTTTTTGTTTGAACTTTAAGTAAATCTAAAAAATAATCTCATTCAATATAAACGTTGCCCGAAGGTTTTTTTTTTTTTTTTTTTTTTTTTTTCCCGCTGTTTTTTCTTCATTTTGAAAATGGATTTTCTTTTAAACGAGAAAAATTCCACACCAAAATCTTACAACCGGACTTTAACTATAAATAGAGTATTGTCAGGTGGGATAATCTGGGTATAGTTATTTAAGAAACTTTTTACTATTAATAAGTGTAACGGAGAAGAATTAAAGTAAAAGATATTAATATTTGGATCATAAAAATTATTTTAAAAAAAAGAATGTGTGAGTAGCAACAACTGCTGCAAAGCCTAAACTATTTGTAAGTTTTGATTTCAATGCCTACTTTGTAAAAGCTGATAAACTTTTCTCCTTTCTTTTAACTTTTAGTAATTTTTAAATTGTTTTGTATATCTGAGATAGATAAAGATTTAAATAACCGGAGACTTGGCGTTGGAATATTAAAACTCGAATAAACGACTACGTCAGAAACGCCAAAGAAAAATATTGGAAATGCATACAGCTGTTTCGGCAGCTTTAAGCGTGCCGTCTTCAGTGCAAAAAGGATTCTGAATCTGCAGAAGTGCTCGTATATATAGGAGAGGGGCCGAATTTAGTTCAACCAATAGCATTACGGGAAAGGTGGGGAGAGTGGCCAATAGGAATTTATTAAAGTTAGCTGTGTAAACAGTAAAAAAATTAAGAAAATGTGGACTGAATATAAAATTTCCAACAGTCAGACAAATAGGGAATAGCGAAATCACAATTTACAAGATTTTGAATTTTTTATAAATATGAAAAGCTTCAAAGAAATCGAGTTCATGAATGGATTTAGGTCTGCAAATTATTTTAGCTGAATTAAATTTAAAATTATGTTTTTCCTCCCAGCAATGTTTAGAAATAGCCGATTTATTGGTTTCTTGTTTGCGGACGTAATTCATATGTTCTTTTAGACGAAATTTAAGACTGCGTTTAGTTTGGTCAATATATGATAAACCACACTGACAGAAAATACTATAAATACCCCAAGAATTATGCGTATCAATGGGATCTTTTAACTGAGAAAAGGTGAGTTTATTGGAAGGCGAAAATATTATTTTAAAATCATATTGTTTGAGAATTTTAGCTATGGTTTGACTGGATTTAGGAAAATGGGGTAAGACAATACTGATATTAGAAGAGACTGACTTAGTAGATGAAATACGAGGGAGTTAATTTTTGAATAGCTTTGTCTATAATGGAAGGGTCATAACCTCTGTCAATTGAAATGGCTTTCAGGTATTTAATTTCAGATTTTAATAAACTAGTATTTGAACAAATATTAAGGGCACGGTTTACAAACGTATAGAAAGCAGCCATGTTTTGGTTAGGTGGGTGACATGAACGCGTATGGGGAGGAAGGGAGACATCAAAATTTTTTCGATAGACGGTGGTTGAAAATCCATTTACAGTGCGAGAGACGAGCGTATCAAGAAATGGAAGGGAGCCATTATTTTCTATTTCATATGTAAACTGGATATAACTGTCAATTGAATTTAAAGTTTCTAAGACGTGGTCAATATTGTGATGAGATATGTTGATAAGCGTGAAGGTGTCGTCGACGTAACGGGTCCAAAAAGGAAAGGATATTTTCTTAAAAAGCTTGCTTTCGAAATAGTCCATGTAAATATCAGCGAGAATTGGGGAGAGAGGGGAACCCATGGCTAAACCAATTTCCCCAGCATTGAACCCAGCATTTCCAATATTTTTCTTTGGCGTTTCTGACGTACTCGTTTATTCGAGTTTTAAGATAAAGATTTTATCAACAGATATCAACAACCAATTAAGAAGTTTTTCAATCCTTTTTTCTTATACATATATATAAAATGCTTTTATGTGGGATAGGGTAAAGTAAGTATAATGTTTGGCTTAACTAAGAAATGACATCAACATACATATAAATTCTGTATTTTTTAAATTTAGATAATGATAGTAAAAATATTAGTGTATCATTGGTTTATATATTATAATTAAATTAAAACTTTTTTTTTTTTTTTTTTTTGAGTAACAATATTACCATTTTTATTTTTGGTAAAACATGCCTAGAACGTATCTGAGACATACAACAAAAAGTTACTCAGGAGCAAATTTAGAATTAGCAATAAGGAAAGTAGAAGAAAAAAATCTATTTACACAATATCTAAAGAATTTGATATTTCATATGGAACTTTAAAATAGGTTGAGTAAAAGCTAACACGTTTAGGGGAATCCAAAATCCTATCTCACTTTTGACGAATAGCATTATTGAGGCTTTATAATCGTATTTAGAAAGATGTGATTATCCATTTGATAACTACAAGAAAAAACGCTTTGAAGTGAAACTTATAACAAAGCTAATATTAACCAAATAAATCCATTTCCAAACAGAATGTCTGGAATTCATTTTGTATAAATTTATGAGAAACTATGGTTCAAAAAACTGGGAAAGCTAAAAACAGAAATATTTACAAAAGCTAGAGCAGCAGTATTATCTCTCAATACTGTAAATGTATTCTTTGGTTTACATAAAAAACTTTTAAGCGGCAAAAATATTTACAAGATCAGCGTGAGATAATTTTTCACTTAGATGAAATTGGGTTGTCAACTGAATCTCGTTCCAAAAAATGTTTTAGAAGAAATTCTCATAGAGTCACATATAGGAAGACTTCATTAAGATGCTGGAAAATATATATATGTACACTGTCTTGTTTTGTTTTGCTTTTAATAATTAATATTAAACCAATGTAAATGTACTTGAAGAATCTACTTTTGTTAACTGAATCAATTATTAATTCAATAAATAATTTCTTTTAAATTCATCTTAAATCTTTTTTTCACCCATTGCATAGATTTTGTTCTAAATGATTCATAACATATTAAAAATGTTTGTATTGTGGATAAATGTTTATTTTAATATCATATACATACTTTTAAATTCATCTATCCATATAACCCCAAAAAAAATCTCCCACTTTACCCTATGTCCTGGGGTAATATGAGTAGTAGAACAATGTTAAAATACTAATTCTGTATAACATTCAATGCACTGTATATTTTTAGAAATATTAGAACAATGTTATTTTACAAGAATATAATGTATAGAATGTTTATCAATAACAAAGTTTCCTTACGTGTTTCTGCATGAAAATTAAATTTAAAATTAAAAAGTATGTTTCTATAAACAGATTACCCTGCCTTACCCTATCATCTTAAAGCTAAATTTCTACTAAATAACATAAAATTTTTATTGTACACGCTTATTTTTATTTTTATTTTTATTTTTTTTTTAGATTTAGCTTTGTTTTCAGGTTATAACTTTCAATTAATTAAGGAATGAAAATAGCTTTTCCATCACTTTTCACACACACAAGACGAGATATATTTTCCAAACTTATATCTCAGCAAGAAGACTTTTAATTTTAGAAGAATTTATTGTTTCTTATTTATTTATTTATTTATTTATTTTGTAAATGATTACAAATGAATAAACAGTTTTTAAGATAAACTTTCATTCTTATTAGCATATTTATTCCCAAATTTAATTCTACTACAGCTTAAATATACATATTTTATTTAAACAAAGGCCATAATAATTTTTAATGACGAATACAGGTATAACATTTAAAAATTTCGCTCTAATTATTATTGCTGCAATAAAAAATTCATATTTCAAATTAAATTTCATGGTATATATTGCATTTTATTTTGAAAAAAAAGAAAAGAAAGGAAAGGAAAAAAAAAGAAAAGTGCCGTGCATTTCATATTAATTTCTAGAAAACTTCAAAATTATAAAAATGTAGTTAAAATGATCGACTTTTTGTTCTGTTTATAAAATTTTATCAAATTAAATAATATTAGATGATATTCAGTTAGGTATGAAAAGGAAAAATTTCTGTTATTGCTAAAAAAATCTTTTTTTTTTTCAAAGCTTGCATAAGAAAGATAAAATATTAATTAGAGCGTATTTAACTGAGCGAAAAAGAAATTATCTTAATAAATTTTAATTAAAACATTTCTTCTATTTTATTATTATTATTATTATTAATTTCTTTTACCCATATATTATAGAGAAAATATCCTTTTGTTATCACGTTTTTGAAATTAGAACTTTAATATATTTAAACGTTTTGAGGCTTTATAGGGGTTTGTTTGTACGTCTGTCTATCTGGTGCCTGTTATCAACATAACTCAAGATCATATGTTAACAGGAAATCAAAACTCGGTAATTTATATCATATCGGAATGCACCTTGAAATTTTTTGTTAAAATAGATAAAATAGTTCATATACAGGGGCATCCAATAGAATTCAAATACTTTACATCAATGGGGAAAATTTATAGTAGGTACAGTGTAACAATTTTAGATTGCAGTAAACAAAATGAAATGAAGATTATTTTTTCCTATTCATAAAAGCCTGTTTCGTGTAGATTATGTTATGGAAATCATTTACCATTTGTTTATAGTGACACACAAAGGAATTCAGATATAATAAATTTATCTGGAAGTGGACTTAAGTTGTTTTATCTCTCTTCCATGTTGTGTTAAATGTAGTGTGTATATGAATTGTAGACGTTATGCAGAGCTACCCAAAATTAACCGAAAACACTCTTTTCTACTGAATGTACTAATTCGAAGTATTAAGTCTTTTTTCATACTTATATTGTAGACAAAGTATAGTTTAGTTTCAAGTCCAAGTTTTAACGATCTATTTATTTATTTTGATGTAAGTAACAAAATTTTATGAATGTAGGTATTAAATTCGAACGTGAGGTTAAAGGGATGGTAGCCCCGTTCATCTAAAAACATATATGTCAAATAAAACTGTTTCAACAAAATATTTTGAAATGTATTTTAAGTATATTCGCATACAATACTTTTTACCTTTGTAGTGTTCAAATGCAAAGTAAGAGAATGTAATGTGAGTGTTTTATTTGTTTTTTTAAATGCTACTTGATAAATTATTTTAACTCACTAATCTTGCCATTTTGAAATTGATTAATTTTAATTTTAATTTTTTAGCTAATTAATTAATTTTAATGTTTTAGTTAAATTTCAAAAATCAGTAATATCGCCTACACTAATTCTTTTTGCCCTATAGGCTTTTAAGAAAAAGTTATATATTTATAAAAGGTTTATATTTTTATAGTTATACTATAAATATGTAATTAGTTGTTTGTGCATGATACTGATTGGCAATTTATATGTATAAAATTGAAAAAACTGTTCAAAAAAATACACTAATTACAATTATTACTTTCAGTCAGCAACAAAATTATTGAAGCACACATCCACATTTTTAATATATTTTTTATTAGTTCGATCGCTAATTTTTATCATCAACTTACTTTTTATAAACGGCATAAGTCTAAGATTATGGCTCAACAAATATTTACTTAAAAAAAAAAAAAAAAAAAAAAAAAAAAAAAACAGTATTAGGTGCACATCTTTTAAGTAGGAATTGTTGCTAGTGCTTCAATAATTTTGCTGCCGGCTGTAAAAATACGTTTATCGTTGTCAAACTAGAACTGTAAATTTGTCTATTAAATGTAGAAATATATTTTAAGTACAAACTGTCAACACTTTACTTTATAAGCTAATTTCACGGTAAGTATTGTTTCAGTTACTTCCAGGTATATTTCGCTATATTTTAACAATAGTCACTATCTTACTTAATCCCAAAAATGTACTGTTAAAATACTTCTGTATGATAATAGTGATAGCTAAAAAGCAGTATCTCATTCTTCTGTGACACTGGTACTACCATGTGCCACGGAATTGCCTCATACAATAACTGCCGGAAATTAATAGATATATCTTTATGAGATTTATGAAATCTTATGAGCCGTGTTGCAACCTACAAGCTGGGTTGATTCTTTAAATAAACTTATATTGGGCACGTTGTGAGAACTTCAAAATATTTAATAAACTAAATTTATATTACTATTACTATGACAAATTATGATTTGTTCAATGAATTTTAATCACTTTATAGACAACATTACTTATACAAACTTTATAAAAAAAAATACATAGACACATTGAAATGCAAGATGTAAGTTTGACAAACATTTGAAGATTATCTTAGGAAATTTACCATAAATGTTTAATTCAATACAACTTAATACTAGCAATAACCAATATTTTTTGTTATTTAACAAGAATTACATAGTAACACCAAAAGTATTTCGTTTACAAATCACAGCACAAAATTGATACTACTTAGAGGTTTAAAAATACTACATTAAATTGAAAAATATATACTATTAAAATAAATTAAGTACCAATAAAACTGATGTTCTTTCTCTCTGTTACAAGATGCTATGACTAACCAACAGTTTAATTTTTATCCAAATGATTATGCAGTATGAATGTTCATAATTCACATATATTTGATAAAATATTATACAAAAATAAAGTTCCTTCAAGTCACTTCATACAATACATTCTCGAGGAATATTATTTCTACACACATAACTAAGGATTATGGAAACATATATCTTAGTACGTAAATATAATAAATGGAGATGTGAAACTTCAATGTTACGTGAAACTAGGATACATTTCTTTAAATTCTGGCCGTTCCAACAAATGAATTATTGATACTGTCGTGTTGTTTCTGCTGCCTGTATACATAAAAACAGAAAAACACCGTAACTACTAAACCAGCTAAACCAGCAATGCATGCCATACTCACACCTGCTATGGCAGACGGAGTTAGGTCACCTGTAATGAAACAGTAAATAATTAAAATTAGTAAGTATATAGTAAGTAGTAAGTAGTACTAAGTCAATAGTAAGTAGCACTAATTAATAAGTAAAGAATAAATAATTCAAATTAGTAAAATAATTTCAAACAGTAGACCATAATAAAAAACAGTATGTCTTATAACTTTATATGTTTTTAACAACTTTAAATTTACTAATATATATTTTTACACCCTTACAAAAACCATGCCTGCATTACATTGTGCATATCAAAGTAAATTTGGTCAGCTATTTAATTATTTTATTACTTTTTATAATGCATTACTGAAATAATTCTTACAGCATACTGACTGAATTAATCCGTTTTAATGTACACATAATCTGCTTTCAAATGATTTTGAATTTTATTTCACCAACGTTATTTTAGAAGGATATACTTTTGATAATACTGAATACTGAAAATTAAAACGTTATTATATAGCATTGCTATACTAAAATCTAAGTGATTAGGCTAAACCATTTTTTACACTTGCAGAAACTTAATATATAAGGCAGATAAAATTATTCCTAATAAGAGATATAATTAATGTTGCGACCATTTATGCAAAACGTAATATGAAAATAAAGGGCAAACTTCAACTAAATCTTCCTTTAAATAGGTATAATAATCATGAAATGTAATAAACTTGCAACAATTGTTTCGTTGCCGCTTTGATTGCAGCACTCGTCCCTACTTTGTTCGCCTTACGAAGGGTCGTGTTTTCTTTCGAACCGAAGCAATTGTTGTGAGTTTACAGCATTATATGGTGTCTATTCAAAGTTTTGTACTTATTACTTTAAAACGCCAGTTCTGTGGTGCTTTCTTATTATAATAATCATTTTCATTCCTGTGATCCCATAAAAATCCCTTGATTTTATGTTTAGAATCAGTGCTTTGATATGACTTTTTTATTTACTGATTGTCACAACATATTTTATCATGTTATATGCTTATTATTTAGAATTATGCTTAAATATTTCGTTTCTCTCATTGGCTATATCAACATAAAATTATGATGAAAATGGTTTTGACCTCAAAATGAAATAATACCGTGTATGTATCCGAAGAAAATCTCATAAAATTGCTTTTTGGAAAGCAATGTTATCGTACTGAATTGTTACTGTAATACTAAATATTAAATTTACTTTATTGTTACATAAACATTCTTAATAGATTACTTCGAACTGGACCATTCATTTCATTAAAAATAAAATAAGATGTGAAAATAATATATAACAATATTATCGTACTTGTGTGTTACTGTATCACTGGATATTATTCTACTCTATTGTTATAAGAATATTTTTAACGCATTACTTTGCAAGGGACCATTAATTTCACTAAATGTAAACTTACATAAATGCAGGCAAGGTTTTCTTAGAAAGTCCTAGCGTTATCAATTGGCTTCAGCCCTAACACCATCAATAAAAGTAAAATGAAAATATGGAAAATAATGATGATGATGCAGTTAAATGATTAAGGAAAACAAAATAAAATGAGTAAAAATACATCAGCAAAAAAATAAAATTGATTTATGAACTAACTGGGTTGCTTTGCAGATTTCTCACCTACTGGAACCAGCCATACGTTACAGTTAATTAAAAGGAAATTTTCTTTTATTTTGTAAGAACAAATATAATAACGTTAGTGACGTACGTATCATTAGTGACGTTTCTGCAAGAATATCACCATTTCAAAAAGCATTGTTTTATCTTCTATGAATATGTATACAGAGTGTTTATAACTATAATTATTCTATTTAGACAGATGCAGAGCCCGTTCTGGTAGACGTATTTCATTGAAACTTAAAATATATGTTATAATAATCATAAGGAAAAGAAATCTATAATAAACTTATTAATTCAAATTTCGACCGATATACATCGCTTTTCATACAATGTGTAAAAGATTTTATGCAATTTAGGAGCAATTTAAAATGCCAGTCACCAGTGTTGTAAGATCATTCTTCACTGTGTCATTGGAAAATAAAGGTCTAGCCATACTGCTCAAGCAGTTTTATTAGTATTTTTCTAACTTTTCAACTGCACAATGAGAATTTCGAGGCTTGAAATGTTTACGGGAAAAAGCCACTATTCATGGGGCTTCAAAAAAATTATTACTAAATTTAAAGAGACTGGAGATTCAGGTATACTGCGAGGAAGATAACAGAAACTGATTTCAAATTAAACTTTTGAAGAAATCGCTCTTGCCGTGGTCGAAAGTGCTTCCGGAATCATTGCCAACTGCTATTCTGACAAAAAAAAAAAAAAAAAAAATCTAACAAAATCAATACGTTTGTTCGAGTTTACGTCATAGAACTTTAACAAACATCACTTAACAATGTATCACAAAACTTTTCGTACAGTTGATAAAGGAAAAGGTGAATCACGTGACATTGTATTTGTCGAAGATTATTGAAAATAAGATGCTCTTTCGACTACGGCAATACAGGCTGTTCGCACATTTTTTAAACGATTTTATTTCGCAGTAAGACAAAATCGTTTGCATGGAGAATTTTATTTTCACAACAGTTATATTTTTGGAAGTTTTATTTATCTTCTGATATTTATAATTTTTGTTTAGATGCAAAAATGCGCTTTTAAAATGGCAGTGGATAGAAGGATAGGTTTCCACTCTTTCCAAAGATAGTTTTTAGTGAAATCGTTATGAAAAGCATTTATCAGGAGAAAAATGGAAAAATTTTGCAACAACAGATGAATCTTGGGTCTATTTAAGTGGTTGCAATAAAAAAAGGTCAATTTATTATCACAAAAGTGGAGAAAAAAAATTGCTACATGGCTCAAAGCATCAAAAGAGAGTTTTTCTAAAGGATTTATGATTGCCACTGGTTTTTTCATACAAGCGCAAGATAAAAGCAAAAAAATGTGACAAAAATGTCAAAATCAACTCTAAATACTCTCAAGAACATATTTAAATTTAAATTTTTAAAAATGAAAATCCAGATCTTTATCCACAATGCTATCAATCCGTTGAACTGTATCAAGACAAAACAAGCAGCCACACATCGCAATCCGCAATTGCTTTTCTAGAAAAAAATGGAACAAAAAACGGGAATTAAAACCATACCCTTCGCTGACATTCCTGCTAAATCTTCTGATGTATCACTGTAGGATTTTTGTGTTTTTCGACTTTAAAATCAACATTATCCAAACACCGACCTACAATGCTTTGTGGACTCTGGAAAGCCGTTCAAGAGGAGTAGAAAAATATACCTCTTCCGATATTATAAGAAGCATTATTATCATAGAAATTATGATGTAGAATGTTAGTTAAGAACAAGGGCTATCAAACTGAACAAATAAAACACGAAATATGAGAGAAATTGCTTCAGTACACTCCATCAAAATCGTCTAAAAAATATGCGAACAGCCTCTGTATGACTTCTTCCTCAGTTTCTTTGTAAAATCAGTGTTCATCATCTTCTTCCAACTCTCCGATCTTTTAAGTTTAGTAATTATCTCTCTCAAGACCTTCCTCAACAGCTACCTTTCCCGCAAGCCTTTCAATTTTCGAGGTTTCAGCAATGCAGTTATATATTACTACCATTTCGATAAAGCAACTTGATCATTAAGGGTCTATCTTTGTTCTGTAAATGCATGATAAAGAATGATTTTACGATATTGACTACAGGCTTTTTAAAGAGCTCCAAATTTTTTTTAACTCTTTTCTAGGTTGCATGCAAAAGTGCAGTCAATCTGTCAAAATTTGAAGTTTTGATTTTAGTTGAAGATTACTTTTCCTCATATAACGCTTATACCAAGTCAACGAAATACATCTACTACAGCATAATCTACGTAGGTTTAAATTGAGTAATTTTGACTAGAATCACCTTGTATATATATATATATATATATATATATATATATTAACAATTCAAAAAGTAAAGCAATGATCACGAAAAAAAAGATAAGCATGTGGAATCAGAATATAAGTGTATTACAATAAAGAAATATTGTATAGGTTTTGCAGAATTTTTATAAAAAAAATAAAAAGAAAATATATTGTCTCAAAGATAATTCCAAAAGGACGATGCATCGATTCACACCTTCTACTCAACAAAAACTTGGTTTATGCAGATTCAAGTTATTGTTATAGAATGGCCAGCCATCAGCCCGGACCTAAATCCAATTGAAAACTTTTGGTAAGTATTTGCACGACAGGTGTGTGCCCATGAGTTTCAGTTTTCCACTATTCAGAAATTAGGGTAGCAATAACCGCTCATTGGATGTCCCTTCACAAATGGTCATCAATTCGGCGTCCCCCCGGCCAGTGCTTAGTTGCAAGAACCGCACCACTGAAAAAAAAATCGGAAATTAAAACAAAAATAGAGCAGAGTTGGTACTCATTACAACTACGCATTCTCCAAACTCTAGTTGTAAATATGCCAGGTAGGATTTTTAAGGTTACTCAAAGGAATGGATCCAAAATTTGAATATAAATACCAAATACTCGATTAGTCTTTGTATTTTTAGGACAGCATATTTTGTTATTGTTTTTTAATTTTTTCACAAAAAATCTGTAAAATCTATACTATATTTCTTTGTTGTAATGCACTTATATTATAATTCCATATACCTATAATTTTTTTCATAATTATTGCTTCATTTTTTAAACTGTTATTTCAAAAAATCACCTTTCACTATATTTATGAGACTCATTGTTATTATACTACATTTATTAAACTCATTCTTACATATCAGAAAAATATACATAAATATATAACAAAATTATATAAATTTTAGTTAAATAAAGTATATGAAAAATAATTGTACTCAGATATATTCAATAAACTATTTTATGTAATTTTTTATTCATTGAAATAAATAATTTACAAGTTACTCTAAAATCGTATTTTTAAAAACTACAATCAAATTACTAAGTTCAGGTGATAAATAAAAAGCAAAAAAAAATATATGTATAAGTTATGATAAAAATTATGTGTTATTCAGATACACTCTTAAAAATCTTGAAAACATTATATTATCATATGGATCTGCATTTTAACTTTAAAAAAAGAAAAAAGAAAAGAAGAAAGAAAGAAAGAAAAATCTTAAGCCTATTTTTGTTCTCTAAGTAATAGATATACAACTCTGCACAAAACAGAATTTAATTTAGTACGACAGGACCTACTTTGATCTATTATTAAATATTAAGGCATACAGTAACTGTGTTTTATTCTGTAGCATGGTTACTACTATATTCATTTCTTAAAATTTCTTTGGTATAGCTTTAGCATAGAAGTCCCATAGCGGCTTTTAAATTTTTGTTATCATATTGGCGATTATTTAAAAAGCTATCGCAATTGTGTAAGTAAAAATCTTGGAGAGAATCGTCCGTGTTACTTCGGTACCAAATTTTAAATTTCGTTAAATGATTCTATATTCAAGATGTTTCATTTCTTTGGCACGATATTTCTCAACTTCACCTTAATTATTTAAAAAAAAATGTTTGCACGTTCTTTTTTTCTTTTCTTTTTCTTTTTTCAACAAAAAAATATGTATCTACTTATTTATTTATTTATTTTTGGCATCAATATTTTTTTCTTTTCAATAATTTAAAGTTAAAATGGGGTTTTTATTTAATACCTTTTGAACCAATGATCCGATTGAACTAAAAAATACGGTCTTAGTTAGATTTTTGTCCCGATTAATAAGTGTACCAATTTTTGATAAAATTTAATAATTCGGACTAAAAGTCAATGACAAAGTTCAGCTTTATATGTTTTGAATAAAAACAAAATGGTTTACACGTCCATTCAAAGTAATAGATAAAAATTGGTAACAAAAAAAAATCTCTGCCAGAAAATAATAGTACCCCCCCCCCCCCCCCAAAAGAAAAAAAAAATTAAAAAAAAAAAATAGAGAGAGAGAGAGAGGGAGGGAGAAAAGAAATAAAGAAATAAAAAGATTGTGTTCCATGTTGTACTAATGTTTTCAAATAGACAATGATTTCCACAGTTTTTTTCACAGAATTTTAATGCTTGGTGGGCTACTAGAAAATAGAAGGATTTTAAAATCATTCTCTTAAATATGTAATATCAAGAAAAATAAAAATTATAAAATGTATATTTTCCCCTCAGTTTCCACCACTAAAATCATTCAATGAACATCTCTTTAAATTTATAAGTTTATTTTATGACAAAAAATGCCTTCTTTAAAATTATTGGTGGAAAATTCAGGGGGGAAATATGAACATGTGCCCTACTATAATGTTTCTAAGTCATTAAACAAATATTTTTTTTTTAATAAAGAATTATTTTGTGTCCTATGTACATGTGCCCTACTATAATGTTTCTAAGTCATTAAACAAATATTTATTTTAATAAAGAAGTATTTCTTAACTTGCATACCTTCTCTTTCACCAGCTGTCTTTTTGGCAAAGTTGAAACTTCCACTTTGCTGTGCACTTGCGCATTCCAACAACATGATCGCTGTAAAATAATAATAAGAAGAAGAATATATTAATGTTCATGTTCATATATTTTTTAGTAATTTTACGTTCATATATATTTTTAATAATTTCTCTTTGAAATAAAACTTCAATTTTAACGCATTTACGATACTTCAGATAAGAGTTTAAATACTGAACATAGAAAGAAAAAATTCATTTAGGCACATAAATGGTTATGATATATATATATATATATATATATATATAGTTATATAGTTATATACATATCTTTATAACTAGTAGAAAGTATGAACGCTGTATTAAAATGAAGTTCATCAAATTATTTTCGTAAATTTCAATAACGAAACATACGTGGGAAAAATAAAATGTGTTTAATTTAACCTGTGTATAATAAAAGACAATTTTAAAAAACTAAATTTTCTCTGGAGTTCTCGAACTTTATAATAGGTCTTTTTGCCATACATCCCTAAAGTCTAATTAAGAAATTCTTAATAATGATGTATAATTTATAGAAATGAAATGCATACATGCTGAAATTCATAAATAGCAATTGAAATGTATCTTTTATTAACTTGTACTTTTAAAATTTCAGCATTTAACTATACACGGGAAGCAATTTAAAGTTTTAAAAATCAAAGTATATCTTACATTGAAAATTTAAATATTACTAAAAATAAACAAAATTTATACTTTTCAAATTTCTCATCCTTTTGAAAATTTATTTTTTGCCTTATGATCAATTAAAATTTCATTGCGTGAGATTTCAACTTTAAAGAGTTTCTCTATCAATTGATGAACAAAAATACAAAGTATTTATAAATAAATATTATTATTTTAATGAAATATTTTAGTTTCAGATTCCTTTTCTGGTATGATGCACTTGTTCCCAATTAACCTTCTAATCAAATCAGCTTTGTCAGAATTTTCTATTTAAAAACTTCTATAGCAAAATTAATGTAGCACTAAAATAGGAAAATTTACAGTAATTAGTGCATTAACTAAATCGAGAGAGAAAAATTATTGTACATATTTCCGAATTAGTTATTTCTTTCATTGGTGTCATTCAAGTTAATTAGGAATAACTTTTGAAATAAATATAAGTAGTTGAATCATTCATAAACAATCCATTAATTAATATTTAAAGGACGAGTTCTTATTCCATTAACGCATTTTTGAACTACGCATATTTAAATTAGCTCGATGTAATTTTGTTTTTAAACAAAATATTTTTTTTTTTCACTTTAAAAAGTAACATTTATCAAGAAATATGACGAAAATTGTTGAATAAAATTGTGTTTAGAAAATAATTTTAAAATCACTTAAAAACCTAGCAAAACAGTTTTTCTTCCCCACCAGTTTTTCATGAATGTGCAATACAATAAAATATAGCCGATGTATTTTAGTAAGTTAAAATATCTCACTTTAGATTTTATAGTAATTTCCCAAATGTGAGTAAATTAAATAATATAAATAAATAAAAGAATATTTATCACAAATTACTGTAAATGAAAAGTGTTATTTCAAAAATTATAATTACATATCACTCCCATTCGGTTTAAGTTGAGAGGATTTAACGTTGTACAAGGGCTACGCAATGAGAAATTGTAGACAGTCTCAGATTCACCCGAGCTGAAATTCTTAATTGGGTGGTTCAGAGACATGCTGAAGTCACAATTTTAAACCTCCGCTCAAGCATTCCATTCGGATAATAAGATCCTTTTAATGTATAACAAAGATTTCATACCTAAAAACTAATTTTAATATTTTATAAAATGATTCTATATTTTTCATTTTTTTATGAACGTTTATATGAAACGCATCTTCATTGAAAGGAAAATGTCGACTCTAATTCAGAATTTTTATTAAAAATAAATATATAAAAGTTGACTTTATATATGACATTTCTTACGATAGGAATGGTGTTGGCATGACTTTACTGTAAATCCTGAATGTCCCATTAATAATTGCAATTATTTTATGACGTCCCAAAAAAGTCACAAATGCCTCTATCATTTATGATTAACAATGTAACGTCCGATAATACCAACGGGGTGAGATTTTGAACAATAAAATCCCTACCTTTGTCGTTGTTCGAAATCATTACATTACTTAACAACAATGAAGTTGAACAGTTGAACACGAATACGCTTTTGCGTATTCGTGTTCAACTCCTTATGCATCGCCGGCTATATACGGAGTCACCATAAAATACGTCTTCTTATTTGGAGGCATTGACAGTTAAAACTAATGAACAGAATGAATTTAGGTTTCATATACACACTGTGGAAGACATAAGGAGATTATTTCCGCAAAGAAAAAATTAGTACCAAGCACCGATAGAATAACTTTTGGTGTTGCTGTCAAGTACGCACAAGGAAATTTGCATAATCTGCCTCAATTGTGTAAATTTGTACACATTGAAAGTGGTCCTGTTGAGCCTAATGTTCATTAATAAAAGAATATTATTCGAGAGTATAATTCTGTATCTTATTCATTTCTGACTGGGCATTTGTATTTGAACGTTAATGAAGCTTTACATAATTCCTTTTCTGCGTATTTGTTGTAAGTAATAACACTTTTCGTTTCCAATAGCTCCAAGGTCACGCATGCAATTAGAAAGTTCAGTAATCTACCCAGATTGTGCAAATTTCATACTGCATACTTAACAACAGCTCCAAAATATCCCCAATCGGCGACTTTTGATATATTTTTCTTTTCTTTTAGGAAATTATCTTCCTATATCTTCCGCACTCTCTACATGAAATTTGGTTTCATTACATTGCAGATACCTCCAGCAGGTCCACACCCTAAACCGAAAGGTAGGTGGCACACGGTGGCCGTGTTCTGTTCTGCAGATACCTCCATAAAAGAAAAGTTATTTTATGGTCAGCGAAAATTTTAACACCGATTGCTGAGGATAAAATCAAATAATTTTAACATGAATATTCAAAATCCTTTTGTTAAATAATGTATTATTTGAGAGGAAAGCTGAAAAACAGAACTCACTATTCAAAATAGAAAAACATGCGGTTTGTGCGCGGTTAAAATACTTATACAGAAAGCCAGAACGTTTGTAAACAATTCTAAAGAGAGAAAAAAAATCTCAAATTTGCCTAAATTGTTTTTACGCATGTTTGTACTCTGTGATAAACATATTTGAATAAAAGTTTTACTGTTTTAAACATATATATTTCATTATATTTTGAAATTTTTATTTATTATATAATTAATTTTATTTCTGTGAAAACGGAGAAAGATATGTATTTCATCAAATTATTTCTTTTCACAGTTCGTTGTCTACGTGAAAATAATGTGTGTTTTCAAGTTCTGTGACAAATCAGCAAGGAAATAAACGAAATAGTTCCTCATATATAGATTCCATCAATAGGTTCCAAAAACAAATTTCATATCTATTTCACAAGGTTTTATTCCGCGCCACAGGTCATAATTGGATACTACCTTGATTAAAAAAGCATAAAATACTAAATTCCATAATTTGTTCAAAATAGAATTTTTAAGATACCAATAGCGTTTTATCTGTGCAAGTTTCGATAAAATCTTTATAAAGCAGTCTTAATATTATTCAGTCGAAGAAAAATACTGCAAAGTATGATTAAATATTTCTATTCAAAAACGTTGAATTGAAAAAACTGACTGCGACGAGACCTAATGTGCTTTAATCCGTAGGATATCTAAGCAATATTATTGCTCAATTGCTGTACATTTCTATATAGATTATTTATTTTCAATATAATGAGACAATGTCCTTTTTAACCCTTTGCCGTTCAGTGTTCCACTACATGGAACACCTAACTTCGCTAGCTCCTCCAACCGTTAAATTCAATTGCAAATGCATAAAAATAGGTTTATTTTTTACTTTGAACTTTCCTTTTCATCCATAGATGGCACCACTACACAAGGCAATCCATGATATTTAGCTGGGACGCATTATTTTAAACCCTCGTATTTACAAGAAATTTTGTATATATATATATATATATATATATATATATATATATATATATATATTTTTTTTTTTTGTGATACAAAAAAGCTTTCTTAAAAAAAGATTTCTAAGTTATATCGTTGGCTGTACTTTAAATTATTTATTCTATATTATTTTTAATTTTTTATACAGGAAACATATGAGGAATCGTTGAATAAAATAAGGTGCTCCATCTCCTGGAACACTGCGACACTAGCGCTTTTCATATTATGCAACCGAAAACAATAATGAGAGAAGACAGATGTGTTTACCTAAGTAGATAGTCTACAACTTTTTTTGTTGAAATTCCAACTTTAAACGGTAGTGCGCTGTAAAGGGTTAAATGAAAAGAAATACAAGACTAAATTTTCTCCAAAATTATTAGTTGATTTTTGCCTTTGCCTACATGCATACTGTTAAACGTTCACAGCTGTCAAAAAATGGTTTTTCAAAAATGAGCAAAATTGTCTCAAAATAGCTCCGAAACAATATATATTTAAATTTGAAAATATCATATACTCATTTTTGAGTATATTGACATGCTCAAAAATGGAGTTGACCTCTAAGAATCCCAATATCCTCATTTTTGAGCATGTCAATATACTCAAAAATGAGTACATGGGTTTTCAAATTTAAGTATATATTGTTTCAAAGCTATTTTGAGACAATTTCCTTTTTTTTTTTCTTTTTTTTTTTTTTTTTTTTGTGAGAAATCATTTTTAACAGTGCAGCTGTCAAAAATGTTTTTGTTAACAATATTTTGATAAATGTCTTACAAATGCTATATTTATTCCTAGGATATTGTAAATATTCCTTTTTAATCTCATATTTAATTTCAATATAATATACAGTATCACGATATTTTTTATATAAACTTATGTAGTGCTATCTTTAAAAATTCTAATAGATTTTATCTTGATGATGTATTACTTACATATGTTATTTGACGTGATTTGAAGATAATAATAAATACTCGTTCTTTCATTCACAAACCAAAACTATATTAAACATACAATACAGAGATTTAAATGCGTTGAAAACATAAGGTGCGAAGAAAAATTGCGATTTAGTAATAAACAATAATAATGTAAAGTAATAACTGCGAAAATAATAATGCGAAAGATAGCATGCAAGCTACCGTGCGGATGAAAAAGAATAAACTGTTCTTTTTCGTTTCTGTTCGAGTAGAGTTGAGATGTTCGTACCTGTTGAACAGAAAAAAGTAAAGATGAGATGAAAACAGTTAAATCGAAAGTGTCATTGAGTGCGGAGTTCGATTATGTTAAGAATCGAATATGACTGAATGGTGGAAATCGAACATGACTCCCACCCTATCAGGGCGCTAGTCCTGATATAAAGGGAGAACGGAAATTTTATTAACAGTTCTTTTAACAACAGAGTCTTTAGTTTTTATAGCCACTACTCTGACCAGTCTGTCGGTACCGGTGTGAACCTTTGTAATTCGACCAATTGGCCAGGATAAAGGTGAGCAGCTGTTGTCTATGACAACCACCAATTCTCCTTCCTTGATATTTGTTGCAGGATGTTGCCATCGGTTCTTGAGATTCCTGCTACAGGATAATGGTTCATCTGCAGGTGAAAGCATGACATCATCTGTAAGAAAATGTGATGGGGTGAGAACATTAATAGAACATAAGTGTGCAATATGTTTCTCTTGTATAATAAGGTCGCTCAATTTGTGTTTAGACGGCAATATTACCGGATGCTTTTCGTTAAATGATAATTGAGCGTTTTGTAAGCGACCTCCTACCCGTAACAGACCGTTCTGGTCAATGAATGGATGTAGAGAGTGTAAAGGACTTTTTCTAGACAAAATGTTTTGATTCTTGATGTGTTTTAAGTCTTCGTGAAAGTATTTATTTTGTACCCATCGAATGATGTTCTCTTCGGCGTGTTTAGTTTCCCTACATGTAAGAGGGGAACAAGAATCATTTGTTGGACATGAACTTTACTTGCTGATTTGCAGTTATTTATGAATCTTATGCAATATGCCAGAATGCGTTTGATTTTAAAAAATGAAGAAAATTTATTGAATAGTTGATCATTAAGATCATTAGATGTATCAATATGGTAAGACAAAATAGGATCAGCTTTCTTTTCAGCCGAAATTTGATCCTCGATTTCCTTAGACTTAGGCGCATCATTTGGCCAATGTGTAGGATCCAAAAGTAGCCAACTTGGGCCATTCCACCACAAGTTGCATTCAGGTAAACTTTTAGGATCGATGCCCCGAGAAGCGATATCAGCGGGGTTTTCTTTAGATGGAACGTGTCTCCAATGTTTTGTGGGAAGAACATCTAATATGTGTGACGTTCTATTTGCAACAAAAGTTTTCCACTTACGTGGATGTGCGGATAACCAAGAAAGAACAACTGTTGAATCTGTCCATGCGTAAGTGTCAAAATTATAATTTTCTAATATTTTTATGACTGAACAAACTAACTTATATAATAAATAAGCACCACAAAGTTCCAATTTGGGAACGGAAATTTGCTTGATAGGAGCTACTTTAGTTTTGGCAACTAAGAGTGAGACTTTTGATTTGTTATCATGAGTCTGTCGACAATAGATTGCAGCGGCGTAAGAATGTGTTGACGCATCGCTGAAACCATGTAATTCAAATGTACTATCGGATGAAAGCGTGACGCATCTAGGAACAGAAAATTGGCTAATTTTATTGAATGAATTCTCATATTTAATGAGCTCCTCTTCAAATTGTTGCGGAATAGGAGAATCCCAGTCTTCTTTTGTTAACCATGGCTTTTGATAAAATATTTTTAACACTACTGTACAAGGTGAAATTAACCCTAGAAGATCAAAAATGCGTGCGGATTCAGACAAAATGCGTCTTTTTGTTAGTGGTGGTTTGAGAGTAAGTGCGGTTTTGAAAATAAATGTATCTGATAAAGAGTTCCAGTAAAGCCCTAGAACTTTAGATCTTTCATTGTTGTTTGGTATTGTTTTAAAGTCTGTATCTGTGATGCAATTTTCTCGAAATTCCGTAAGGAATTCATTCGAATTGGAATTCCACTTTCTCAAATGAAACCCATGTTCTTCCAAAACATTAGCAGTTTCCTTAGCAATTGATATTGCGCTATTAACTGAGTTTGAACCAGATATCAAGTCATACATATATACATCTTTTAACAAAGTACGCGAGACGTGTGTATTTTGATTATAATCTAGAGCGATTTGCTTAATGCACCTAGTGGCCAAAAAGGATGCTGGAGCAAGGCCATATGTAACAGTCTTCAATTTATATTCCTTTATTTCCTCATTGGGGTTGTATCTCCAAAGGATTTTTTGATAATTTTGATCGTCCTCAGAAATTAAAACCTGGCGGTACATTTTCTCCACGTCTGCAGAAAAAACAATCTCCGGTAATCGAAAATTAAGTAAGATCTCAAAAATGTCTCGTTGTAATTTAGGGCCAACACCTAAAACTGAATTTAATGATTTACCATCAGAAGTTTTACAGGAACCGTCAAAAACGACTCTTAATTTAGTGGTAGTGCTAGAAGGTTTAATAACTGCGTGATGAGGTAGGAAATATTGTTCCCTTTGAGAAATATTTAGCGAATTCCGAGTAATTACCTACATGTGTCCTAATTGTTCGTATTCATATAAAAAATCTTTATATTGTTGTTCGAATTCTAGATTTTCAGAAAATTTCCTCTCCATTGCATATAATCGGGAAAGTGCAGCGGGTTTTGTATTACATAATTCAGATTTACATTTATAAAATGGTAGTTTTACCACAAAACGGCCTTCTGGATTAATTGAATAATTTTCCTGAAAATGTGACTCCACAAACTGTTCCTCGGGTGAAAGTAACTTCTCACTTGGATTAAAACTTCTTCTAATTCCCAAAAACGTTTTAACTCACTATCAATATTAGTTTCGTAAATATGTAAATTTGAAATCGAATTAGATTTTGTCTGAGATTCAGGTAATTTTCCGGATACGAGAAAACCAAAAATTGAATTTTGCGCAATTAAACCATTCTCAATACAAATTGTTTGACCAGGAAGTAAAATAGAAAAAAAATAATCAGATCCCAAAATCATACCAATTTTACTTGGAATTTCAAATTTGGGATCGGCCAGTTGCATATTTTTTAAATGCGAAAAATGCTCTTTGTTTATTCTCTCTGATGGCAATGGAGCTGTTAATTTATCTAATATAAAAACCCGCATGGATAACTTGACATCGGAATCGTGAATGGAAATTAAATTAATGTCTGTATAACCTTTAGTTATTGCAATCTTTGAATTTGCTAACCCTTTGACGGGAAATCTTGCATTTTTTCTCTCATAACCTAAAATACTCATACATGATTCAGTGATAAAAGAACTTTCAGAGTCCGAATCGCATAAAATTTTTAGCACATGTCTCTGACCCATTGACTCATAAATATAAGCGCTAGCTGTAGGAAGTAAAGCGAAAGATGTTTGTATAGAATGGTTATGAGTACTTGTTTGGAATTGAGATATGCCAGATGGCTCTGTATGATTCTCAGAGTTTTCAAAATTATTACCAGCAGATGAAGCCGAAGCTGTATAAGTTTTCAAATTATTATCGCATATACTAGAATGATGCTTTGCATTACAAAAATGACAAGTATAAGTGGAATTACATTGAGCGATAGCGTGCTTATTAGATAAGCAGTTGCTACATAATGAGTTCTTTCTAACAAATTGTTTTCTATCCTTAACAGAAAGCTCTTTAAATTTAAAGCATTTGAACAAGAAATGATTATTGTTTTTACATAAAATGCATTTGTAATTAACGTTAGAATGAAACTTAGATAACTTAAATTGTTTTTCCTTATTGTGTTTATACTCATTCTCTTTACTCTCATTTTCATTACATAATTCCATAGATGCACGTTTATCATTAATAAATTGTAAAAAGATCTCTAAAGTAGGAAAATCAATTTTTGCAGAATATTGTGCCCATTCTTCACGTGATTTATGGTCAAGTTTTTGTAATAAAATATAAATTAACCATACATCTCTTTCAGTAGCTTTAGTGTCAATAGTCTTTAATCCCCTAATTACTTCATCCGAAGTATCTGCTGTCTTACGTAAGTTATATGCATTAGAATGAATTACAGTTGGTTGATCCATAAAGGTTTTAATAAGTGCAGAAATAATTTGTTTTTTCTTATCATACCTAGTAAGTAATTTTTCCCAGGCTTCTAGATAACTATTCTCAGATATTGGAATGTGTTTAATAATAGAAGCCGGTTCATCTTTTAATAAACCCTTTAGGTATTGGAATTTTTGTACATTACACAAGTTAACATTCTCGTGAACTAATGATATATACAAATCCTTAAAAGACATCCAATCTTTATAATTACCGCTAAACGGGCAAATATTTAATTTCGGTAAACGAAAATTACTAGATATAGCATTTGCATTAATGGTAGGATTTTGAAAATTTAAAACATTAGATTGCAAGCCTACAGATAAATTTTCCAGTTTTTGCTGAAGCTTGGCTTTGGTTTCATAATATTTCAATTAAAATTCTTCTATTTCTGAAATTTCATCAGGTAATTCAGAATCGGCTTTATCAAAATCAGAATAAATAATTTCAATCTTTTCAAGTTTATTTAAGAGATCATGTTTTTGAAAAATTTGATTTTCATTATTTATGAAATTCATAATTCTAGTAAGCGTCTAGTAATCTAAGTAGTTTCGCTCTGCCTCGATAGTGTTTTGCTATTTTTTCAGCATCTTCTAAAGCAACAGTTTCATTACTGTCATCGTCATTGTTCTTTTTGCTCGCCATTACTACGTTATGGAGTAATGCGAAAAACCGAAGTCAAACTTGTAAAATAGGAAAATAAGTACTTATCTGTTTTATTCCTTAAAAGCTGCTCTTGGCTATCCAAATTTGTAAGCTAGCCAAAATTCACACAGAATATCTCGCCGGTGCCTCCAGAAAATGTTATTTGACGTGATTTGAAGATAATAATAAATACTCGTTCTTTCATTCACAAAATAAAACTATATTAAACATACAATACACAGATTTAAATGCGTTGAAAACATAAGATGCGATGAAACATTGCGATTTATTATAGTAATAAACAATAATAATGTAAAGTAATAACTGCGAAAATAATAATGCGAAAGATAGCATGCAAGCTACCGTGCGGATGAAAAAGAATAAACTGTTCTTTTTCGTTTCTGTTCGAGTAGAGTTGAGATGTTCGTACCTGTTGAACAGAAAAAAGTAAAGATGAGATGAAAACAGTTAAATCGAAAGTGTCATTGAGTGCGGAGTTCGATTATGTTAAGAATCGAATATGACTGGATGGTGAAAATCGAACAACATACTTAATGAAATTTTTAAATAAGAAGGGATAAATTGAATTTAAGCAAAATTTCTAACGGAAAATAATTCAACGATTTTCTTGAGATTATACGAAGATCGTTTAAACTTGGTTTGCTCAATACCTTAAGATCAGTCAAGTGAGTACTTTTCAAACTCCACTGTTGTTTTGAAACGAAATTTCACTTTTTCTTAATGCATTTCAACACTTCTCGTGGAAAACTATTTTCTGTTCCATATTTAACAAGAAAATGCCTAAATTACACAGTAATACGCTTTATCAGGACAGTTCTGAATATTAAAATACTTTGGGTAATAGCGACATTTAAAGTTTTATTAAAAAAAAAAAAAAAATCCGGAATTCTTTATACAATTTTCAAATTTTACTCTGAAAACAAACTATAATTTCTAGATTAATACAGAGTTAAGCTGGAATTATATTAGGAAGAAAAATAGTAATATTTGCTTATTATTTCCTTTCCACTTCAATTGGAAACTAATTGAAAAAACAATTCTTTAAAAAAAAAGTAAACATTTAGTAAACATTTTGCACTATAAAAAATAAAATTCATATTTTATATAATTAAATATTTTATTTAAATCTATAATTTAATTTCAAAATTTCAAAATTTTAATTAAAATTATATTTAGTGAAGATTCTTCTATTTTTGAAATATTTCCATCTAGAAACACTACAAAAAAAAAAAAAAGTTTGCATACGTCTTAAAAATTTATTAGACTTTTTTTAATGCTCCTATTTAATTATTTAATTCGTGCTGTTTCTTTCATTTCATATTTGCTTGTATGATTAAATTTCAAATGTTATTGAAAAAAGACAAAATAATTCAAATACGTATCTTTAGTAATCTCGTTTAAATAGCATCAAAAAGAAATTCACACAATTCTTTTCTTCCTAAAATATGAAGTAGTTTCAATTTAAGAACGTAATATTCAAAATGAATACATATGATTTGGTATAGAATTAGTTAAAAAATCATCCCCAGAATTAATCCCGGGTATAAATAACAGACAAGGATTGATTTATTTACACACTGTAAAAAATAGGTTCTTAAAAATAAGTATATATTGTCTCAAAATAGCCCCTAAACAATATATACTTAAATTTGAAAACTCATGTACTCATTTTTGAGTATATTGACATGCTCAAAAATGGGGTTGACCAATAAGAACACCAGTATCCCCATGTTTGACATGTCAATGTACTCAAAAATGAGTACATGGGATTTCAAATTTAAGTACATATTGTTTCGGGGCTATTTTGAGACAATATATACTTACTTTTAAGAACCTATTTTTTACAGTGCAGTTGAGAAATAATGTGGTGGGCGGTTCGTAGTTGTTTAAAAACTGTAGAGGTGACAGAAAAGGTAATGCAAAATTTCACTCTTCGTATGAATATGATGTAGCTGATTATATTGTCACCGGGTATAAAAGAGATCGTATACTGTACTTTCAGCTTCATTTCCATAATGTCACATTGCATTTGCACATAAAAAATACATTCGTGAAAAATAATAATAATAATTGAATTTAAAATTTGAATATTTAAACATATATATATATATATATATATATATATATATTTATATCTTGTCAAATTTTCATAACATAATACATCTTTAAAAGTCGCACTGCTTAAATGCTAAGAAAGGAAAAAGTATAAAACAGAAAAAGTCGAGTTTGTTTCATTAAAATTTCCTATTGATAAAATTTTACACGAAGTGCAGATTAATAAACTTGATTTATAATAAATTTGATTTTTTTTTTTTTTTTTTTTTTTTTTACATACGTTTTAGAGTTACATTTAAATAAAACCTTTTAAAAAATCAAATGTGTCCTGAAATATTAAATACTTATTTCTTCATAAATGTAAAATTTAGCAATTAAATATATAATGTAAAATCTTTAAAACTGAAAAAATACTTTTAAAAATATTAATTTCATTCTTATATTTGTTAATTGAGGATGATGTAATCTGTATTATTTCCACTTAAAGTTTGATCAATTTGCCCACACTTTAAAACTAATATATATGATTTACCGATATCTCTAATACGCTTAATGCTTATAATTCAGCCATATTTTAAATGCGGCAAAATTTTATTTACTTTTAATATTATAACGCGTCATATAATAGAAAAGACAAACAATTGGAGACTGGAAAACTGTGTTACGAACAATATTTCATATTCTAAGTTCTATTTACTTTAAAAGAGCATATTTGCTTAAAACATTTTGTTTTTCAAACTTCCACTTTCTTTCTACATAATTCGTTTGTAAATTTTGCAGAACAATTCAGAGAGTCTTGGTAAATTCAACTATAGATAATCTGCTTAGGACTTATGGATTGATGCATTTGTGTCAATAAGTTTTCAAAATAATCAAGAATCTAATATGGTCTGAAACCTGAATAGATATATGTCATAATTATAATTCGTTTTTCCTGGAAATTGGCGTCAGTCATCCAAAGCTATAATATAATTTGTTAAACGATTTGTTACAGTAAAAATTTATTTTTAAAAAGTATAAGCAAATAATAAAGAATATTAAAAAAAAAAAAAATCATATATATTTTCCTTTCGAAATTGTATGTTTTTTGTTTATTTGTGTAATTTAAAGTATGCAGTATATTTGTTTCAGCAATTGCTCAGTGATTCGATTGTAATTGAAATCAAACTTACTTATTATTAGGACCATTTTATAAAACAATTTGTCTGAACGTTAAAGTTATCTTATTAAATCTTACTGTTTGCTATTATTTATCTATTTCGTAAATACTGATATAGAAAAAGGGATAATGATGATAAAATCCTTTTTAATTTAGATTATTTTAAGCAAACTTAATATGCATATTTTTTCTAATATTCCTGAAATTAAAACTTCTAATTAAGAAGCAGTCTGAATATTTAAATTTGCAATTATCAGAGTAGCAAAAGAAAGAATAATTCTAATACTTTGTTTAGGTTGCATTATCGGAGTTATTTTTACTCGAATTTTCCAATTGATACACTTTAGAATCAAAAATCCTTGTTCACACTGAAAAAGTTTGAATTTAAAAATCTCGAATTCTTAAAAAAAATCAGACGTCTTTGCATTCGTTATATGAATTCAGCATTGACCTATTAGCACACAGATCATGTTTCGAGGGTGAGTCTTAGGTAAAGAGTTGAAAATACAATCAATATATATATTTTTTTTTTCAAAAAATAGTCAGTTAAAAAAAAAAAAAGAAAAACGTTATATCTAACTAAATTAATGGCCATATCTAACAAAACATAGATTGAAATAAGTCATCTGAAATCTATAGTAGCTTAATTTATCATAGTAAGAAAGTACAGGTTATAAACTTGTTTGGTTGAAGCAATTTTGGCCAGAAATAAGAAAAGTTTTTTTTTTTTTTTTTTTTTTTTTTTTTTTGTACACATATCAGACACGTGTGCATGGCTTGAAGTCAACTCCTAAGTTTTCATCCGGATGAGGAAAGGTTAGGCACGTATTAACGTATATCACTGCAGAGCTGGAGGATTGTACCTGAGTCATAACGAGGATTTGAATTTGCTTCTCCTTAGCTTATAAGTGATTAAGGGGATGGTCAGCATGGTCCGCAAAATCACTCTGGAAAGATGGTCCTTGTTTTAGTTAAAACTTGATAACATAAAAGTTAAGTACACTGCGTAAAAAAAGTAGAAAGACACTATATATTTTTAGAAAAAAATGGAATCTTTTATTTTTAATAAAATTATTTTTATGAATAACATTTCGGAAATAATTTAATAAGAAAGTGTCAGTATCATTACCATGATATTCAAAAATAAAATATTAATGACAACAGAAATAGTTTCTACTATTTTTAAACTCGGTAAAAAAAAAAAAAAAAAAAAAAAAAGTAGACGGACAGTAATACAATCTATAAGATAAAAGAGATATTAGTAAGAAATACTCTTCCCATTAGCTTTTATAACTTCAAATATTCCATTAGGTAGTGAATCATACAAAAACTGGATTTCTGTTTGGCAAAATTTATTCCATGAGCTATTCAAAACTTTTCGAAACTCAACAAGGGATTCAAACTGTTTTGCACAAGTATATACCCGACGAACAAACATCGCCGAAATGTTTTCCACTGTGTTAACATAAGGACTTTTAGCTAACTAAGGTAAAATCTGCACATTATGTGCAGCGAACCAGTTTTTAACTCCATTGGTGGTGTAAATGAAGGTTCCATCTTGTTGAAACATCCACTCTTCTTCTCCTAATTCGGAGCCATAAAGAAAAAGCTGAGAATTCAGCACTTCAATATAGTCTATATGTTTCAGCCTACCACTGAGAAAGACCAGACTTGTTATTCTTTCATATCCAGTCATTTACCAGACCATCAATCTACCCCCCCCCCCCCCTCATTTGTCGAGTTGAACAAAATTCTTTAGCATTTTTCAGACAATGCCGATATTACAGATAACCATCTGAATCGTTTAAATTAAACTTCTTATTGTCTGAAAATATTACAGAAATCCCATGGCATGTGTTTCTTAGCTTAAGATAAACGGTTATTAATACGTGTTTTATTTCCACTTTGAACGATGCTTCCGCTTTTTGAAAATGAATTATTTAGATCTACTTACCTAGTTGTAAACTGTTTTCCTTGACAAACGAGTAAGTCCTGCTTGATTTTCAGCCTTTCCATTACTCTTTTTTAAGCTCGTGAGCAAGTTTTCTTTTATCGCGAGGTGTTAAGTTTTTAGGCCTACCAGTCTTCTTTCTTTTCCCATTTCTGTCCTTTGACTTCCTTTTTTTTTTTTTTTTTTTACACAGTGTAATTAGAATTGCCATAATTGGACAAAAACATCGACATGCGTTTTATGCATGGACCGATACTTCGATAAATAAACCTACTGATTTTTTTTTTTTTTTTTTTTTTCATTTTGCTTCATGCCAGAAGTGTCATAAACAGATATATATATATATATTAAGCTTTTCGTTAGAAACTCTTTTCTTAAATGTTCTGTTAATTAATAAGAAAGAAAAATCATGAGGTTTGCATAGATCATAAACACCTTCTAACTGTTATTACTTACAAACTTTGAATAAACACCATAAAATGCAATAAACTCGCAACAATTGTTTCGGGTCGAAAAAACACACGACCCTTCATCAGGCGAACAAAGTAAGCACGAGTGCTGCAGTCAAAGCGGCAACGCACAAAATCGTTTAAAATGAAAAGAAAAAGTTTATAAAGTAGAAACTAAATATAGCTACTGGTGTGAGTAGAATTGTACAAAAAAACAAGAAAATAAAAATAAATGAGTGCGATTAAACATATAACAATCTAAGGATAACAAAAATTAAACTAAAATCTAAGTTACGTGAGTAATTTCCAAGCATCAGAGAAGAAAGGAGTGGAAGAAATATCATTAACAAGATTTTTCGAATTTTTAAATATGTAAAATGCTTCATGAATATCCAAATGGGAGGAGCAGACAGGAGATGAAATTATGTTAGTTTTGGAAAAATCAAAACGATGACCTTGAGACCAGCAGTGGGAAGCAATAGAAGATTTGGTAATCTCTTCATTACGAACATTCCGACGGTGCTCATTTATTCTGTATTTCAAACGCCTCCTAGTTTGACCAATATAACCTAAGTTGCAGGACGAACACGGAATTAAATAAATTCCAGAACGGTTTTCGGTGGGAATGGGATCCTTAAGAGAAGATAATTTTATTTTATTGACGGGTTTGTAAATAACTTTGAAACCAAACGGTGAAAGAATTTTAGAGATTTTAAAAGAGAGTGAAGAATAAAAAGGTAAAACAACTGGGATGAGACTGTGATCGTTTAATTTGGGAGCAGAACGTTTAGGATTCTTAAATTTATATAGAGCTTTATCGATGATAGATGGGTTGTAGCCACGAGAGAGGGCAAGAGATTTTAAATAATTAATTTCTTTCGAAAGATTAAACGGATCAGAACAAATGTGTAAGGCACGGTAAACATAAGTGTAAAAAGCAGACATTTTTTGTTGAGGGGCGTGGTTAGAGAGAGCATGCGGCGGCAAAGAGACTGAGAATGGTTTTCTAAAAACAGTAGTTGAGAAACAATCCTTTTCTTTATTCACAAGAACGTCAAGGAAGGGCAAAGAGCAATCCTGTTCAACCTCAAAAGTGAATTGAATGCATGGGTCAATCGAATTGACCAAAGAAAGTAAATTGGACAAATCGACGTCAGGGGAGACAAGAACGAAAGTGTCATCCACATATCTAAACCAGTGAGGAAATTTATATACACCGAAGAGTTTTTCTTCAAAATAGTGCATATAGATGTCGCAAAGTAAAGGAGAGAGAGGACTACCCATGGCCATACCATCATTTTGGGAATAATAAGTACCATTAAAAATGAAGGCAGTTTGCCTGATACACAAATGAACTAAATTTACAAGCTCCTCAATTTCAATAGAAGAATAATGGAATTCACGTAGTCTTCTCTCTAAGCAAACCAGAGCACCTTGAACCGGAACATTTGTAAAAAGTGACTTTACATCTAAAGAAATCATAGTATAATTAGACGGAGAGATGCATTTAATTTTGTCCACAAAATCATACGAGTTTTTTACAGTATGAAGATTAGTAGAAGTTAGATGAGAAAGAGAGTTTGAAAGAAATCGAGCAAGATTATAAGAAGCCGTACCAATATTAGATACAATAGGTCGAAAGCAGAGAGTGGGTTTATGAATTTTCGGAAGTGCATAGAAACGAGCACAATTAGCAGCAGAAGGAATTACCATGCGTTTGGTATAATCATTAAGAATAACGGAATTTTTAACGTGGTGTTTGACTTGATCAAGATGATCATTAGAAGGATCTTTTTTAAGTTTCGAATATGGACCTAAGGTAAGCAAGGACTCAACATGGGAAATATAATCCGATTTGTTGAGTAGAACAGTTTGTCCCCCTTTATCAGATCTTGTGACAATTAAATCGGGGGCGGAGTTTAATTCAGAGAGGGCGGATTTTTGAGAAGGAGTAAGGTTAGACTTTTGTGGATGATTATTGGAGGAAATAATGTTAGATAAAATGAAACGAAGAGATTCTAACTGGCCTGGAGAAATTTTACTATTTTTAAAGGAATTTTCAATCGGAGCGATCAAATCCGGAATGGAGGGTCTCGAAGTACGCGCAAAATTCAGACCCAAACTGAGCACGTCGCGTTGAGTATTAGTCAGAACGTGCGAAGAGAGATTAACAACAGTATTCTGAGCAAGAGGAGAAACGGGAGAAGTAAAGGAATTACTTTTAATAAGATAATTAAATTTCTTATTTAAGTTAGTTTGATGCCTAGAAGACTGAAACGCAACGTATGCGAAATTTCTTTTTTCAAAAGAAGAGAAATCATGAACAGAATTGCTAAGAGACAGGTGTAAAGTATATAATTCAGACTCAATAGACGAGAGAGACTGTCGTATATCCTGAATAATAGCCCTAAGAATGGCAAATTTACTCCTATTTAAAGCATTTTTAATGCGAAGAGAAGCAGGAAGGTATGTTTACCGTGCCTTACACATTTGTTCTGATCCGTCTAATCTTTCGAAAGAAATTAATTATTTAAAATCTCTTGCCCTCTCTCGTGGCTACAACCCATCTATCATCGATAAAGCTCTATATAAATTTAAGAATCCTAAACGTTCTGCTCCCAAATTAAACGATCACAGTCTCATCCCAGTTGTTTTACCTTTTTATTCTTCACTCTCTTTTAAAATCTCTAAAATTCTTTCACCGTTTGGTTTCAAAGTTATTTACAAACCCGTCAATAAAATAAAATTATCTTCTCTTAAGGATCCCATTCCCACCGAAAACCGTTCTGGAATTTATTTAATTCCGTGTTCGTCCTGCAACTTAGGTTATATTGGTCAAACTAGGAGGCGTTTGAAATACAGAATAAATGAGCACCGTCGGAATGTTCGTAATGAAGAGATTACCAAATCTTCTATTGCTTCCCACTGCTGGTCTCAAGGTCATCGTTTTGATTTTTCCAAAACTAACATAATTTCATCTCCTGTCTGCTCCTCCCATTTGGATATTCATGAAGCATTTTACATATTTAAAAATTCGAAAAATCTTGTTAATGATATTTCTTCCACTCCTTTCTTCTCTGATGCTTGGAAATTACTCACGTAACTTAGATTTTAGTTTAATTTTTGTTATCCTTAGATTGTTATATGTTTAATCGCACTCATTTATTTTTATTTTCTTGTTTTTTTGTACAATTCTACTCACACCAGTAGCTATATTTAGTTTCTACTTTATAAACTTTTTCTTTTCATTTTAAACGATTTTGTGCGTTGCCGCTTTGACTGCAGCACTCGTGCTTACTTTGTTCGCCTGATGAAGGGTCGTGTGTTTTTTCGACCCGAAACAATTGTTGCGAGTTTATTGCATTTTATGGTGTTTATTCAAAGTTTGTAAGTAATAATTTTTACAACGCCAGTTTTGTGATGCTTCTTTATTAAATACCTTCTAACTGTATTTAACTTTTACATAGTTTAACCTTCTATATATTTTTTCTTCGTGATCACTTATATTTTGCTTCAACTATAAAGGAAGACATTTCACAAAAATACATCTTTCCGCTTTTATTTTTAAAGAGAGTGAACAAATAAGCTTATCAATTTTAATATTTTCGGAGTTTGGTTGAATTTAAATGTCTATAATATGTAATATATTGTCTGTAATTTATTAACTAGGTAACATTCTAAACTGTCAATCACCAAATTTAATAATAATGGTATCATATCATTTTTAAATCATTTATAGATCAAGTATAATTTATAGATATTGCCATAAGGATCAGAAAATGTTTAGGAACTACCCTTCCAAAATAAACCGTTTAGAAGATATGAAACACGTTCTTTTTTGTTTTTTTTTTTCTTTTGAAAAGTCAACTTGAAGGTACTTTTAAAGCTACAAAAATATCTTTATTCAATCCACATCTCATCTGGTGCACAATGTTATCTTTTTCTTGCGAAAGGGAAAACCTATTAATCCCGCATAGAATGGTCAAATCTGTTTCTAAAAAAAAAAAAAAAAAAAAAAAAAAAAAGAAGAAGAAAAAGAAAGAAAATACATATAAAACAGAAATAACATAGCAAGTGATGATTAATCCAAAGTAATTTTTAAAAAAATAACTCAATTATTTTAAAATATTTTTCCTCTTCAACATCATTCCATTGAGTACTGACAGGAAGTAGAGGACGGATTCCCTATACTAGCTGTGGAGGAAAATTCCGCGAACATCACTACGGTTTTTGGGTGAATGGGCGCCTTTTTTTGGCGATAATCGCTTTCTTGGCAGCTAGTTATGGCGATTTTTCATGTTTTAAATAATGTGTTCTTCGTACCACCAAAACTTCAAAAAAGAGTCCCATATTATGAAATTACAATAAGAATATAATATAAAACGCTGAGAAAAACTCATAGAACATGTCACTGTCAAATCGAAGAACACACAACACAGAAATTCTGTGACAGGGCAAGGTGGAGGAAGCCTACTTTGGTGGAAGTGGAATGTTGGTTTAGCGGTAAAAAAACTGGTTTGGTGATTAAATTGGTGGATTGGTGTGGGGTGAGATGTTTGGGGACAAATAGGTTACTAGTCCATGCCTATTCTAATATGTGTAGTCTATGCATCTTTCTCAAGGACAAATTACTGCAAGAGGGAAAAAATATTAAGATATAAATTAGCAATGGATTAAAAAATCCAAATTGTCGCTATTTATTTGCCCGACATCTCAGTACGAACAGCGATAAGATCCAAACAAAAATAATTACCAATAATTTAATGAAAAGACATCGCAAAATTAAAGGGAAAGAATGAATAAATAAGCAGTAACACAGGTTTACGACGAAATTTTTTTTCTGCAAGGTGATGTGTTTTTCTGATGTATTTTTCGATGCTGATTAAGGGGAAAATATTCAAAAATTTCCATCACGGACAGTTTTGACAAAAAAAGTGGAATCTTTTGACAGAAATTAGCTTAAAGCTCCACTTTTTCAACTTCCGCCTAAGTTATTTTCTAAAAAATCTAGGTGATGTGTGTGCAGAACAAAGAGAACTATTTCTTCAAGACATCAAAGAAATAGAAAGGAGGTATAAAGGCCGATGGATTATTAACATGTTATCAGATTATTGTTGGATACTGCAAAGGGGACCGCCCCCCCCAAGCCGTCACTAGAAAAAAAAAACTCAACAAAGCTTTGATGTAAAGAAACATATTTAAACGATAATGTGTAAATAATAGCCTTTTTAATGTATTTTCTACATAAATAGTCTCAAATTTGTTATAGCTTCTGTGTAAATTCTTCCAATCTGGATCCTCCTTCTGTGAAAAACCCTTACGTGATAAGAAGACAAGACAAGCATTTTTGAATCCAGCGTTTCAAAACACATTAGAGTCACTGAAAACAGTGTAAAAAAATTTAAAAGTACGATTTGGCAGACCTGTATAATTATTGTCAGTAATCTGGAGTGAAAGTGACTGATGGTTCTTAACAGTTGAAAACACGTGGATAAATTTTAATTGTATGATGATAATTCGAATATATATACAAACTTAAAGCTACATTATACAAAGCAATTGAACATTTCAAGAATAAACCACAATCAATACCGAGAAAAAGCTGGCGGGGGTGCAACTGAACATCGAAAAACGCATCTTATATGGTAGCAGTAATAGAGCCATATCGTCAAGTCGCACATTGTGATAAATAAGTATAAAGCATAAAAGAAACTAATTTTAATTTCTGTTTGCGTAACTGCAATTTGCGTGTATATGGTTAAGCAGGAGAAAAATATTGGTAAGATACAGCGGGTGTTTCGGGAGTGAATGCAATGACACCATAAATTCGGTATTTATACAATTTTGACGCCCTCATCTTTATGTTTATGTTATCAACAAAATCGGGATATGTTCGCTTTCGATGCAGCCAAAATAAACCCTCAAACCCCAGCAAAGTCAAACTCCAGCAGTAAAGCATGTACATAAACGAATAAATTGTCTTCTAGATGTCATTTTATTTATTTTTGCACGTTCATTGTTTGTACCTCGTGTTCGAACATTTGTATTTCAAACATATAAAATGAAAACCTTTTCTCTCTCTCTCTTCTTTTTTTTTTTTTTTGCTTGACTTCATAAAAAAAGCCTCATATCTCGTAAACGATTTGTTTTAAACGGGTAATTCTTATGAATTTCTTTATTCTCATAATAAGAGCTATCCAACGATGATTTTTGTAGAAATCTACCAATGACAGCTTTCTGTTGCCTAGTATATTGGATAGAGGTATATTGATGTTATCTTCACGTAACAATCAACTGAATATATCCGTTTTCTAATCAATCTCCTCTTTAACGAACATTACTTTAAATGACAAAATTTCCAATAATTTTGTTATAATTCTAAATGCATGAATGATTTACAACAGCTTTCATACACGAAATACGTACACAGTCAAAAACAATTTAGATAACACATGTTAAAGAGTGTAATTTTATCGCTATTTCTAATTTTAATGTTATTTTGGTATTAAAATAAAAATCTGTTTTTTTTTTTTTTTTTTTTTTTTAAACATAAGCTAATTTTAAAGCTTCATTAAAAAAGAAAAAAGAAAAGAAAAGAAAAAAAATAGTATAATTTACAATAAACGCGTGATATATCTCCTGTAAAATTTCTTTTAAGATAAATCAACTTTATTTTTAATTTGATTGTTTTCTTGAGTACTTTTAGATAAATGAATACAATATTTGAAAACCTTCTTTAATTTTACAATTCATTACCAAACAAATAAAGTCTATGTTTAAAAAAAAAATTCTTTCAGTACTTTAAAATAGTTTTTTTTTTTTTTCTTCATCATCAATTAAAAATGTCTTTTATTATAAAACAATCTCGAGAACTAAACGAAGCAATTACAAACAAAAGCACAATAGATTAAAACTACGTTGATAATAGAAAATTTCTTTTTATGAATTTTCTTTTCCTTTACAGTATGCTGCACTTGCTCCCAATTAACCTTCTAATTAAATAAGCTTTGCAAGAATTTATTTTGAAAATGTGTATTTGACAAATTTCATATATTAGAAGAGAAAAATTAACATTAATGACTTTATTAACTAGATGACGGGAGAAAAAATTTCGACAGCGAATTAGCTATTAAACTTTGTGTTGTTATTAAAAGTACTCTGAGAACAATTGAAAGAAAAACATTAACAGTTGAAACATTCTTAAATAATCAGTTTATTAAGATCATATCAGAAAATTGAATACTCACTATAATGTGATACATTCCTTACATCAAATATGGTATGTAGCAAAATGATTTTTTAGTAAGAAACAATTCCATTCAAAGAGGCATTTTCTCAGATAAAATTGTTGTTAGAAAAGGCACATTAGCAGTATAAAAACCCAGATAATTGCTTTATTTTAGCAAAAGGAAAACTAATAAACAGAACAGTATCATTTACGATGACCTGGCGTTGCATATTATCTTACAATTTAATGTTAAATTAACTCATTAATATCGTATGGTAGCTTCTAAATAGTCACATACATTTCAATAAAGACGTGTAAGAAGTAAAACGTCATAAACACTAAACTATTTAAAGGCATGTCGCACTATATAGCATTATACCTTCGTTATTATTATTATTATTATATATATAATTTTTTAAAAGATTGGTATCTGGAAAAAAAATAGTTTAATATTTTTTATTGCATTCAATTATGCATGTTTTACTCCAAAGCTTGTTCCAATTAAATGTCTTTTTTTTTTTTTTTTTTTTTTTTTTTTTCTTTTCCATAATTTTTATGATGAATGTTGCTGTAATATTCGTAGTTTTACCCACATATTTTTCGTATTTTCTTTCTTTTAATACATAAATTTTAATATAAATTAAAAAATCCCAATACTCATGTTAAGAATTGTTTTGTAATAAATATTAAATATTCGAACAGTTTTTCATGTGTTAATTCAAGTTTTTGTATTAGTTTCAAATATATCTAGTACTCTCTTAATACCGCTGGAAAAACAATCTCACATACAAAATATTTCTGTGCAACCTAGCAATAATAAATATAGAAAATGTGCCATCACGATTACTAACTGATATAAATTTTACATTTTTAAAATTTTATTACTTAAAATAATTTTAGAAAGCATGTAATATTAGTATAAAAAGCCGGAGCTAGTTGACATGGGTTTTGATTTTTCTATTTTTTGTTCAACACTTATTGAAATTCTAAAGATTGTATCTGAAAGTTCAACTCCTTGTCTACAAAATCATGTAAAACCCATCAATTAAATGCTTATCTAAGAGACCCCCAAAACAATTTCCCTAAGAGCTTGTAACTATGCCAACTAATTCCCACACGGGATTATTTGGCGTAACCGTTGGGGTGAGTTGGCATAACGTGATATTGATAGGGATAATTAACTTAGGTAGAATGCAGCAAATTTCAAAGAAAAACATTTTATTTTAATAACACTTGGCCAAAAATTTCAGCTTAAATGTATGAAGAAGTAATGAATTCATCAAGTGAAATAAATTCTGCTTAGTAATACAACTACCTATAGTTATTCAAATAGAATTAACTCGATGTTTGAAACAAACCGCAAACGTAAGAGTTGTGTATTTGTTTATTTCAACAGGTGGTTGAATTTGTGCACAATTTTACTTTGGTTGCACAAAACTGAATCATTATCGTCTGGCCATCCCCAATTTTTCCCCTTTTTGATTATGACAGACATGCAAATTTCATTACTATCATTTTTTTCAATTTTCCTAAGATATTGAAAAGGCGTTTATTTTGTATTTTAAGCTATCAGGATGCCCTTGATGTAGGATTCGTTGTTGGTCTTGTTTTATATGACCTTTCGACATCTTTTTGAGCTTTTCTGGGGTTCGTAAAAGTTGTGGAAATAAAATCCACACCATCGTCTTGACAGGAGTCATAAGGAAAAGATTATTCATCTTGGAGATATTCTTCAGCCTTTGAACTATCATTAAGGAAAGTCAAGCTATACTAACTGACCACAAACCTAATTATGCCAACTAGCCCCACAGGGTTATCCAACATAAGATGGATACCACAAAATCCCAAACAGCAGCTGCAAGAAATTATGCGACCACAGTTAATTACTGTTTTGAAAACTGCCATAATAGTGCCTCAGTTTGATTTGTAGATTTACCAGACCAAAAAGATGTACAGTGCGCGAAAAAATTATAAGGACACGCGAAAAATCGCTAAATCTAGAAGCCTTGTTTTCAGAATCGTATGCAAATTTTTGCAGAAAAAAAAAGAAGTAAAACTAAAATATTTCATGCTTAAAGTAATTAAAATTTTCAATTTTAAATCTGCTAAAATTTAAATTTTGATTTTTAAACCTAAATGAAAACGGAAAAAAGTATAAGGACATTGCTTTTTCTCCAGTAATTATTTAAAAAATTGCATATTTAAAAGCATAAAATGACAATTCCGAGTTAAATGATTCATTTGCGAAAAGAATTTCCCACTCGGCGACTTTCAGTGTGAAATTTTTAACGATGCCCAAAGGAACTCAACTTTCTCACACTGAAAAAGGAAAAATTGTTGCTTTTCGAGAATGTGGACTAAGTGGATGGGAAATTTCAAAAAGAATAAAGAGATCTAAAACGGTGGTTTATAATTTTCTAAGAAATCCTGGGATGTATGGTATGAAAAAGCGAACTGGAAGACCAGAAATTCTCACTCGTCGACAAAAAAGATTGATTTTAAGGAGAGCTTGCGAGAAAAAAGAAACCGCAAATGAAGTTAGACAAAACTTGAGTTTACCATGCTCAACAAGGACTGTTCAAAATGTTTTGAGTAAACATCCTCAAATTTCTTATGGGAAATTAGTGTCACGCCCCCCTCTTACAAATCATCATAAGAAAAGAAGAGTTGACTTTGCCAAAAAATACATTTCTCTTGGTCAAAAGTGGGCTGATGTAATTTTTTCGGACGAAAAAAAGTTCAATCTTGATGGACCTGATGGTTTTCGTTATTTTTGGTATGATCTGCGAAAGACCAAGGAAGTGTTTTCCAGGCGTCAATATGGTGGTGGCTCGGTTATGGTATGGGGCGCTTTTGCGGCAAATGGAACCACTCCAATTGTATTCATCAACCGTAAAATGAATTCGGACAGGTATGTTGATATGTTAGGAGAAAGTTTGTTACCTGAAGCGCCACTAATTACTTCAGGGGACTATATTTTTCAGCAGGATAATGCTTCGATACACGTTTCTAAGAGCGCAAAACTCTGGTTTGAAGCTAATTCTGTAAATTTACTTGATTGGCCGGCGAGAAGTCCCGATCTTAATCCAATCGAAAACTTATGGGGACTTCTAGCCCGAGAAGTTTATAAAAACGGCACACAGTATCAATGTACACAAGATCTTGTCGTCGCTATCAAAGACGCTTGGGAAAAAATATCTGTGGACATTTTAAAAGATCTTTCAGGATCCATGACCTCTCGGCTTATTCAAGTGATAGAAAAAAAAGGTAGTTTTCTTGATTATTGAAACATTTTTTAAGTATTTTAGAACATGTCCTTATAATTTTTTCCGTATTTCCTTTAATGTTAAATTTTGTAAAATCAATATTTTGAAGCTAAATTATGTTTTTTATGTGGTATAAATGTTATCACAAAATTATGAAGCAGAAGTAAGAAATATAAAAATTTCATTTAGGTGAAATGGAAATAAAGCCTATTTTCATGCAATTAAATGTTGTCCTTATACTATTTTCGCGCACTGTACGATGAAACATTTTGCTCACCAGTCAGAAAAATGATGAAGCAGTGAATTTTACTTCATGACGCTGCAAGGAGACTGAAATTGTGGTGGATTGTGCGCCTATACATACATTTCCAACTAGTAAAATTACAGCGCTCTACATCCATTGTGGCAGGAAATAGAAGCTGAGTGCCAACTAGTCCCTTATATAAATTAACATCGTTCATCCCTAAAGTTTCCAATATAATTCAATTTCGTCCTCGATATCACTATTTTAGTGAATATTATTTATACAAAATACCGACATTTCCTAACATGCTATGGTCAGCAGTTACCAATTCAAATGCAATTTTTAAACTAGAACATTGATTTTATTTAAAAGAAGATTTCCTGCCATAAAAATAAAATGAAACATCGTTTAAACTTACTTGTTACTATTTGTCATAGAATCATTCATAAAATGTAATCATTGATACTTGTGTGATTTAATTAGACAGAATAATTCAGCTTATAATTCCATAAAATCGTTAGCAGGACCACAAACATTAGTATATTAATGTGTAATTCTTTCTTCGAAATCATTTGCAGCATATCCATCCTAAAAGTACAACAAAATGTCTACCATTTACTTTATTTCAGTATAGTTACTGCCTGGGGTATAAGAGTTTTAATAGAAATTACTCAAATATTGCTTTATCCTTTTTCTTTTTTTAAGAGATAATATTGGTTTGGCGTGCCGATTTTGAAGAAAAATTGAAACGCAACACATGTAAATGCTTGTGGATGGTGGATTTTGATATTTTTAACATTTGTGCTAATTGACGTGTCGTTATTTTCGATGAGTGTTTTAATCTCTGGTGGAGGGCCTACTCGGACGTTCTTGAACATCATCAGTTTTAAACCTAGCAAACCACTTCCTCACAGAGCACTTTTGCCATATTTTGTTTACCGCTTTTGTTGTCTTTTTCGTAAAAGAAAACCGTTAATAGCCTATAATGCTTCCATATTCAAAGGCATATAGGACTGTCAACAATTAAGGTATCGTAACCATATTTTTTCTAAATACGCCTATAATACCGACTTTTAGACTATGTACGCATATTTTTTGTTTTCAATCATTCTAATATATTCAGACTTAACAAAAATCAACACGAACTTTCCGGACGATCCGATAACTGCAAACATTTTTTTATTTTCTAAACAGTAGATATTATTAGAAAATATATAAAGATATCGTAAAATAAATGTATTTTAAAACAGAATGTCATTTATAGAAGATCTGAGTTATAAATATTACAAATAAAAATATTTAATTAATCAAGCTGCGAGGAACTTATTGCTCCATGTGCTTGATAAATTTCTTTGGTATGTTAAATATTGCATTGTTATTTTGATTCTTCAAGGTAATTGTTAGTAAGAAATTTACGTTTCATCAAATAAGATAAGTTCTGCTATCGATGTTGGTATGCGAAAAGTACCTAGTTTAAACCTAGGTCATGCTCATCGGCCTCCTTGCCTTAACACTTACAGCAACATCAACACCTTCATCAAACTGCAACTATTGCTTAAAAAATAGAAAGTTATATTATGAAATTCCTCCCATAAGACAAATTCATCCACATTCTTTAAAAGCATAACTCTTAGGGATGAATCCCAGATCGTTGCCAATTGCGCACGGTGTAGCTCTTGTGCAAAGTTATTACCCACTCAACCTGAACCTCAATCTTAACCCTAAGCACATACAAAGTATTAACTTTTTTTGCAAAAGGCATTTATTCTAAAACAAAACTTATGATACAGACGGAGTACGACACAGCAAAATTTCATCATCATTATTAATTGTTGAAAGTACAGAGTTTCTATTCAAAAATAATTTTTCAATTCAGATCTTTTTAAAATGAATTAATCGTATAAATGATTGGAAAATTGTGAAAATTTGTATTTAGGCTAATAACGGTTTTATTTTCCAAAATTAGAAATTTATAAACATGAAAATTAAAAGTAATATTTTTATTTTAAAATGGAGATAGGTCATAGTCATTAAACATTTTTTTTTTTAATAAAATAAAAGAAGATAATATTTAAAATTGGTTGATATTAATTTTATTTTTAACACATTTGTATCATAAAGAAATAAGAAAAGAAGTAACACCCTCCATTTTTAGTTTATTTAGCTAACGGATAATGATAACAATGATAATAATCAAAGTGCTAAGTGTATGCATACGACTACAATGCATACAATGTATGCATACAATGAGCTAAGTGTATGCATACGACTCCGTGATCGTGACCAAGAAAATTAAGCGTATATATACATTCGGGTATGATAGTGACCAGGAAAACTGAGCATATATTTACTCTAATGATGCAAAAGGGTTAATATTAACTAAGGTTCAATTTAATTCAAAAATTAATAATCTTCTTATAACGACTGTATGTTAAATGGGCTATTTTCAGGATTAGAATACAACATTGGAAATAGACTTTAAATGAAGTTTCAACCGGGGATAGATTAAAAACAGGTAAATCTAGGAAAATTTTAAGATCTACTATCCAAAGAGTCATAAAAATTAATTTACAAATTTCACGTTACAGTTCATTCAAACTGAATAAATTAAATTTATTAGGCTTGCCAAGTAACATTGGATAATGTCAGTTCGAATTTTGGCTTCGATTTGTTATAGTAAAAATATATATTAAATATTTTTAAATCCCAGTTAATATACATATATAATTTTAGATTCGAGAAAGCTTCTTAAAAATGCTTTCACTTTCCTATATATGAATGAGATACATATAATAAATTCCTATATATGAATGATATACATTTAACTGAAAAAAATCTGAATTTTTAGATATTTAAATAAAAGAGAAAAAAAAGGGGGGGGGGGGATTTTCGATACTTGCTCTTTTATGCACTGATTTTTGATTTCTTTTTATAACAAAGAAAAGAAGAATAGAAAATATGCTATTTTTCATTAAGCTACTTTATTTAAATTTGCACTATTTTGAGTTACAACTTTTGGGTTCATCTTAATACTTTATTTTCTAAAAAGTTTTTTTATTTAAACTTTAACTATAAAAATATTTTTTCTCGAGATATGGTGATATCTCGAGAGAAAAAAATATCTCTGAAGAGATATTTACAGTTTGAATATTTTCTACAACTGAAACAATTGTGTTTAAAGTGATATAGGATTTAATGATCCTATAGACACGTGGGTGTTTTTGAAATAGAACGTGCTCCAATAAAATTGAATGGATGGATTTATTCTCTATTGCATTCAAATTTGGATAGGAGGAATTTAGAATATAGAAAGTGTCTGCTATTTTATATTTAAATGTTACGATGATCAGACGTTTTTGTTCAGTTTACCATAATTTTTATTTTTTCGACAATAGTTAAGAATTGAAAGGGAACTACAAACATTTTTGGGACAAAATATAAGCCGTAAATATTTTGTTTTTGTTTTATTTTGTATGATATATATTAAAAGAAAACCTTTAATAAGAAAAACCTATGTAAATGCATTTTTAAAAACATTATTTCTCGGGTTTTTTTTTTTTTTCAATTTAAATACATAAATATATTTTTTAACTGTATGTTTTAAATATTTTATGAATGTATTAATCGTGCAAGGTCACAGGTGGGCTTAAGCAGATAACATCAGGACAACGCTTGTCCATACAGTCGGCAGCAAAATTATTGAAGCGCTAGCAATAATTCCTATTTAAAATATGTGCAACTAAGACTGTTTTGTTAAGTAAGTATTTGTCGAGTCATGAACTTAGTCTTATGCTGTATATAAAAAAAGTAAGTTGACAATAAAGATTATTGATCAAGCTAATATATATATATATATATATATATATATAATGTGTATGTGTGTTTCAATAATTTTGCTGCCGACTGTACATAAAATTTCTCATTTATCCAACTATCAACATGTAACTGTAATGAAAAATTTGAGGAATTTTTTAACGAGATAAATATTTTAGCAATTAATGTTTTTATAATCAATTCCATGAAGTAATATCTTTTAACGCAAAATTCTGTAAATATTACCTTCACTGTAATGATGAAACATTTTCCTATAATTGCAAAACAACAATGTATATTTTCTATAATTATAAAACAACTCTCTTTGTGCCTCCATCCAATTTGACCTAAAATTCAAAAATAATAATAAGTTAGCATTCCTAGATATTACGATCGAATGCGTTTCTTCACAAAATTCCTTTTTTTTTTTCAATACTTTCGTTTATTGTAAACAGGTCAATATCTTAATTTCTATTCAGTCAACCCGTTCTTACATAAAGCTGCAGTTATCCGTACTCTTTTCCAGCTAAACTTCATTGCAATACCGAATCTCTTTTTCAAGCTGAAAAGTGTCGTAATTTTTCTGAATTAAAATCTAATAATTATCCTGTTCATCTGATTAAAAGAACTGTTATGGAATTTTCTTCCTCTCCCATTAAATCTATTGTCCCCTCCCTATAATTTTTTCGTTTCAATCCCGTATTATAAAAATAGATCTGAACGTATTGCTAGAACCCGTTGTGCTTCCAATATTTTCGTGACTTATAAACCTTAAAGGCAAATTTGAAATCTACTTTTTAATTTTAAATCTATAAACCCACCTCCTTATCCCAAACTGGTGACATATATAGTATTCCTTGTAAATCCTGAAATCTACTTATAATGGGCAGCTCGTCCAGTCCATTTTCGTATTTTGGAGCACAGACGTGCTTTTAAAAATTCTGATATCAAGTCTAAAATTGTTCAGCACGCTATTGAAAATGACCATAAACCGGATTTTGATCAAGTTAGTTAAAACTATTCCTTTCAATCTTTCTAAGGATCACTCTCGTATCTTTATAGAAGAATAGCTTACAAACTTTCTCTCCACTCGCTCAACGAGGCATACGCAATACCGCTTGAATATGCATACCTACTCTGAATTCTTGCTGTACACGATTCGACGATGTTGTTAATAATAATGAAGAGTTATGATTAACTCGAAACGTCTATCACTGTTTTAAATTTCATTTTTTATACTTGCTTTTGTATTTTTTTTTTTTTTTTTTTTAATAATAATTTGTCTTTTATTTGATTTTTTATTTTAATTAACTAACGATATGTGAATTTTTATCTTTTTATAATTATAATATTACTTTTGAAATTTCAATTTTGTTTTATTATTTTATTTTTCTTCTGATAATTAAAATACAAAATATTTGCTTAAATGCTGTTAAGTACAACAATCTAAAAAATTTCATGAAGAAGTACAACATATTTTTAATAGAAAGGTCGAATTAATTTAACAATAGCAAAAAGTGATTAGGCGTGCTCAAACCTTATTCCTTGGCGTAACATGCCAATGCACGTTATGCACTAACATTAAGGTAACCCATCCGGTATCTAACCGACACTATTCAGTCAGTGGAAAATAGTGAATATTCTTCTTTATGCGAATAATATAGCAATCTTATGGATTAGTTTATTAATATTTTATACCACAATATATAAATAACAATTAAAAATTAGAATAAGTCCACTAACATATTATAGTATGGAAAATATTGGTATTCGTGAAAATTTCCGACATCGATTTTCTGACGATATTACGCGATTTGAAATATGAGGAATCAGAAAATCACTAAATCAATGTGGTGTCTATCTTTATGTTCATCAGTTTGTTAAATTAGCTTGATAAGCTATAAACATTATCTCAAGAATAAATATTAACGAAAACGTCGGACCAATTTTAAAATATTAGACAGAATTAAAATGGTACAGAGTGTCATAAATTTTAATTTGGCACCTATTAAGTTAACAAATTCGGTAAAAATAAATACACTGAAGAGAGGGAAATGATATCCTAGTACAGGAAATAATTAAGTTTCTGATGAATCTAAGTTTTTAAACGCATCTGATAAATTTATAGTACTTCTTAAACTTGGAAATTTCTTATCGAAGTAAAAAAAGAAGAGGCGTCATTAAAAAAAAAAAAAAAAAAAAAAAAAAAAAAAAAAAAAAATCCTGGACAGAATTTAATTTGGGTCTCGAGTTCTGTTTTTGACATAGGCTTTTCTTTTTACGTATTTATAAACTCATAGATTCTGTAATAGACCCTTTTGTATGCGCTTTTAAAATTGAGGTCATGTCTGCCAACCCTTGTGATTTTCCTACACCACTACAAATATTTTCTTCTTGCAATACAAATATTTTTGCAGCATTAAGTAACGAAAGTCTTCAATTAAATTTAACGATGATAACTGATCTAAAAAAGTGGTGTTGAAAAATCGGAAGATTTTTAGCTAAGCAAAATGGTCTATGATGAATGCAGAGATGCCAACTTCTTAAATTTATTCCAGAGCATTGTTAATGCCCGCCTTTTTTTACACATACCACAATTTATGTGGAATGATGATATTCTACAATATGTGACAATGGTTAAATAAGAAGAAAATTACTCTTCAAAAATACTCGTGTGGAAAAAAAATAAAATAAACGGATACTAAAACAATACTCCCGAATAAATCATAAAATCTGGCAACTCTGCAAATGGTGACTTTTTTCTTCTGTCTGAAATAAATAGGACTCCGGTCCTAAAAACAACAGCAGAAAAAATATGTGCAAGAATAAGTGTATCAGGCATTAATAATATTAATAATAATAATAATAAATTAATAACTCGGGATACTGATAGCTCGATAATTGAATTAAATTTGGATGTGCAGAAACACTAGATCAATCCTTCGGGAGTAAGGTCAGTTTATGACATTTCAGACGATAATCTCTATTTACAAGCCTATTTTTTTCCTGAACAAATGCATATAGCTCAGTTTCTGACTCGTAAATAGTGTAAATGAATATTTTAAAATTAAAATAGTGATTATCGATGCTTGAAATTTGCGGAATGCGTTTTCAAATAATAACTATAATCATTCTCTTACACACTGATCTGTTGCGGGTTGCGGGATTTCCAGGAAATTATTTTTTATTTTTTATCCCACATAACTTTTTAAATATTAAATGATCTCTCAATCCTTTTAACAAGCATTTTTACATTTGAATGTTGTATATTAAGAAAGCGCATTACATATTTTATTGAACTTACTTCTTCAGTGGTTAAAAAAAAAAACCTCCGAATGAAAATGAACATTGCATTACTGTAAAAATTACATACATGTTTCTATATTTATAAAGTTCAAAATAAAAGGAAGTAAATAATTCTTTAAATAATGAGGAGCTACCCAGCATTTTTAATTTTCAGTATTTCAGTAAACGTAACACTTTTATCATCTCATTATTAATAGAATCTACTTTAAAGTAATAATCATGAAAATTAATCACATTTTTCTCTATGTATTTTTAAGTAAACAAATAATTGATCTAATTAATTTCAGCGTGCTTATAAACCATAAATGACTCTAAAGACAAAATACATTTTTTATGGCGTATTATTAATAAACCTTGTATCAAAACATTAATTACAAAGCCGTCTTCCAAGTTCTCTTAACTTCCGAATTCTTCTCCCATTAATCGATCCAGCTTTCGGTAAGGCTCTCCCGTATTGTAGGAGACGTTGAAATGAAAAATACGACTTAAAGTGTAATAATATATATATATTGTGTATTTTGAATATCAATATTATTCCTTTCTCGTGGTATTTTCTCACATCCAATAAACATGAGCATAATCTTTATGATTTTTTTTTTCTCTTTTCTTCGAAAAGAAAGAACGCGGACTATAGCATACAAGCACTAAATACCAACGCATTCGATACTTGTGTCTCGTTTCTTCCAATAAGTAAGGTTACCATGGCGACTGGGAATTTTTGTGCGCTTGGAAAATATGAATTTCCAATTGCAGGCAAGTACGCGTACTTATGAGAACGGCAGAACCGCGCAAAGCAATCATGGTAGTTGTTAACGGAGTCGTGGGATTCAAATAAATGCTCGCAAGTCGAGCAGAAATGTTCTGGCTATACAAAATCTGGTTTTGGGGGGAAATAGAAGGTCATGTGAAAAGAAGTATTGCTTTGCATTTGTAAAGAAATTAGATTTTATTCCTTTTTTTTTTTTTTTTTCTTGGAGAGAGTTTTCAGTGAAATTTTCATAAATATATTTGCTGTTTTTTGACTCACTGAAATAAACGTGATCTTTCAAAAATATTGTGTTATATGTGTTTTTGGTTAACATATTTATTTAGTAAATACATGTATATTTTAGAAGCGAAAATAATTTCAATAAATCTAAAATCTAATAATGCGGGATTTTCATTTGTAAAAAAATTATATTTTATTCTTTTTTTTTTTACGCTTTCCAAGAAGGTTGAAAAGTGTTAATGACTTCCGTTTGTCTCTCTGTCCGTCTGTCTTTCAGCGCTCTAGCTCCCGTAAATATTCATGGAATATCTTGAAACTGACATATGTTATTCAAGTTCACTATGTTCCCTATTGAAAATGGAGTAAATAACTCTACTGATTTGTGTACGGGGACACCTGAAAGTATTCTAAAGCATTGTTTTCTATGAGAGGTATTTCTGTAAACCATATTTTAATACCTTTACTTTGCACAAATCTTAATGAAACTGAAATATTTTGTTCAAGTTCACTATCAAATGTTTCCCATTGAAAATGAAGTAAATACCATCGCTGGTTTGTGTACAGGGACATCCAAAAGTATTTCAAAGCATTGTGTTCTATGAGAGGTATTTCTATAAACCATATTTTAATACCTTTACTTTGCACAAATCTGAATAAAATTGAAATATATTATTCATATGCACAAAAGTATGCTTTCTATAGAATATAGTATGATTAGCCTTATATTTACAGGGCCACACAAAAATATCTAGTTACATTAAGGGCTATTATTGAAAATTCGTTGGAGTTGCATTTTCGTTTATATTAAACATTTTTAACACTTTATAAGAATTTTTACCACTTAATATGATTTCAATTTATGTATCTGTCTGTCCAACTGTCCATATTTTATCTACTCGTCTGCCTGCCGCCAGTGTATTTAAATATTTTTTTATTTTTGAAGATTGATATATGTTCACTGATATAAGTTCACTATGGAATGTTTCCTATTTAAAATGGCATTAATAGGTTCTCTACAACTGATTTGTGTACAGGAACACTCATAAAAATAGCAATTCATTGCGTTTAAGGACAAGCATTTTTATAAATCATATTTAAATAACTTTCTACTGCAAAAATAATGAAGAAATTGTAGTTTAACATGCTAAGATAATGTTTTTTGTAGAATATTGATATGGTTAACCTTCAGATTTACAGGGCCATACTAAAATATTCAAATACCTTAAAAGCTGCATTTAGAATCACAGGGCTGCATTTTCTTTTGAGTTAAACATTTTTAATGCTTTTCAATAACGTTTAAGAATGATTATGTATACATTAACTATATTTTTACGCATTTCAGTCCTTCTGTCTGTCCATTGTGTGATAACGTAGACAAAGAATACTGAATGTTATACGATACAAGAAGTACATACAGTTGAAAAGTGTTAATAATCAATGCATACCGCATAATTTTTCGTTCTTTTTTTTTCTTCTATATTCAATAGAAGAAAGTATTGGATTCGTAAAAATTTCCGACTTCGGGTTTTTGATGGATTTACACGTTCTGAGAGCTGTAGAACACGATTTGACCCCTTTTAGAAAATGTCTGTCTATCTGTCTGTCTCTGTGTGTGTGTGTGTGTGTGTATGTGTGTGAGACAAAATTTTCTGGCAACTGTATCTCAGATACTACTGCACAGAATTTCGTACAAATTGGTATGTAGGTACACATTGATAAAAATCAGTGCCTATCTTGGTAAAAATTGTCCAACAGCTTGCTTTGCCATCCCGCTTTTTCTAAATTTTTAGCATGGTGGTATAGGACAAAATTTTGTATAAATGTGCATAAAGAGAATTATTTTTTAATAATCATTATGAAATTTAAAAGAATTATTTGTAATAGAGATAGTCAACTGGGGAAAAAAATTGCGTATGTTCGAGCCTCGCTTCCCCCGCCCCCTGGGGAGGAATAAGTCATCCCTCGAGGGGAGTAAATTTTCATGATGGGTATCTTTCAAAAGAGCTCGCCAATACATTTAAAACGAATGGTTGAACCATCCATCTGCGATAATTTAAAATGGAGTTATCGATTTTTTTCATTTTTAACCCCCCCCCCCCCAAAAAAAAAAAAATAAAATAAAATGTAATATTGAGAATAAAATTGACTTTTTATGGATATTTTGTGTTATACTACTTCTCTAATATAGAAATCGTCTGCATTATCATGGAAGATAATTTTTTTAAATAATAATTTTAATAAATTATTTTTACTGAGTGAATTTGTATAGGAAAATATAGAAAAAAGTCATGTGGTGGCCACAACATACTAGTTACTTTATTCGATAGAAGAAAGTATTGGATTCGTAAAAATTTTCGACCTCGGTTTTTTGATGGATTTACACGTTTTGAGAGCTATAGAACACAATTTGACCATTTTCAGAAAACGTTTGTCTGTCTGTCTCTGTGTGTGTGTGACAAAATTTTGTGGTGACTGTATCTCAGGTACTACTGCACAGAATTTCATAAAAATTTGTATCTAGTAACACATTGACATAAATTAGTGCCTATCATCTTTTATTAAAAATCTCGCTTTTTCTAAATTTTTAACATGGTGGTACAGGACAAAATTTTATATAAATGTGCATAAAGAAAATTATTTTTTAACAATCATTATGAAATTTAAAAGAATTATTTGTAATAGAGATAGTCAAGTGGTAAAAATAATTTGTGTATGTAGGAGCCTCGTCTCCACCCCTGGGGGTGAAGTCCCCCCTCGAGGGGAGTAAATTTTCATGATGGGTATCTTTCAAAAGAGCTCGTCAATTCCTTTAAAACGAATGGTTAAACCATCGATCTGCGATAATTTAGAATAAAATTGACTTTTTTTTTATATTTAGTGTTAAACTACTTTTTTAATATGAAAATCATCTGCATTATCATGGTAGGTAATTTTTTTTAAGTAATAATTTTAATAAATTATTTTTACTGAGTAAATTTGTATAGGAAAATATAGAAGAAAGTCATGTGTTGGCCACAACATACTAGTTTTTTTCTTGGAATGAGTTTTGAGCGAAACTTTTATGCATGTTTCTTTTTTTATGACTAAATGAAATGAACATCGTTCGTGAAAAATACTGTGTTAATTAATATAATGCATTATATTTTTAATATAGGCATTTAATTAATATATTAAACACCTGAATTTTTAAGAATCTAAAATCACTTTAATGAACCTAAATTCATAAACTGCGTGATTTTCACTTGTAAAGGAATTAGATTTTCTTTCTTTTCTTTTATTATTATTATTATTATTATTAGAGAGAGTTTTCAGTAAAAATTTCATACATGTTTTCTGCTTCAAGACTAACTGAAATAAACCCTGTTCGTCAAAAAAAATTGTGTTATGTGCGTTATGTTGTTAATAATATCTATCTATTTAATATGAGAAGGTTGAAAGGTTTTTTTTTTTTTTTCTTTTACATCGCATTAGTGCTACACTGTGGGCAATCGGTGACGGTCTAGGCCTCAGCCCTTAATCATCGTTAAAAAATTTGTGCAACTGTCTGAAATTCGTTCGATCATTCTTTAAAACTCACATGCTCAGTAGCTGTGTTTTGCATTGTATCGGTAACCTACATTTGTCGATGAATCACCCCAACTCTGTCGGTAGTCAGGTTTGAAATATTTTTCCTTGTGTTTCAAGTTTAAATTACTCCGAGCACGTTGCCTATGTATCTGAAATTATTTATACATATATATATATATATATATATATGGGCTGTTTATTATTTATTCATTCGTTGTTAGATGTTTACATTAATATACAGTTAAAAAAAAAAAACTTAAAAAAAAAAAAAACTTGATCGAAATATTTTGAATACAAATCTATAATAAAGAAAAACATTTCAGAAAATTCTGCTGAAAATAAATGTTTCTTAATTTTAAGTTTTGAGCTTTTTACTTCGAGCTAGCCAAGGAAAGTCTCTAGAAATCGATTTATGGAAAAATGCTTTTACCTAAATTTAATCTTTAAATTTTTTATTTATTTTATTTTCATAAACTAAAATGAAAGTTTTTTTTTTTTTTTTTAATCATATTAAAAATATATAAAGCTTTCATTAAAAATTGATATTTCTTTTGAAAAATTGATTTTTGAGTCCAACACGAAGTTGCAAATATTATAAGCAACCGTATGCGTACCAGCATGTTGCACTCAACCGGGGTTCGATTTCCTCAGACGTCCACTGATTCGAGATCACTAAAAAATCGTTCGAGCCATCAATGAGTAAAATCTGATTTTTCCGCAATACCAGTGGCTAACGTTTTATTTCTTTAGTTGAACATTTTCTTTAAAATAAAAAATATATAGATGATTAACTATGTAATACCGTAAATTGTACCATTTTTTTTGCTTAAAAGGTATGTAATAATCAAAATAATAAGATAGAAACAGCCCATATAAGCTAATTAAATGTGTGATCAGAATATTGAGTCATTAATATCACATTATAAACAAGTATTTATTTCGACGATCATTTTGTTGCATAAATTTACAACATTCAGACATTAGGAAATTAGGAAATTAGGAGACTGCAAATGTAGCGTTATAATTGTGCTTGTTAAAAATGCAAAATTTTATTTACGAAATATGTTTTAGATTATGTGCAAACTTGAAAAGTTTCATGGATTTCTCGACAACGCACCAGTAATTATACCTGTAAACTAGATTATTCTCATGTTCTAGTATAGGTCGGTATGATCACTTTTTTAAATATCATATTTTTAAACGGAAAAAAATTAGTAATTGTTTGCAGTCTGTCGAATAATACGAGGTTTTCTTCATTAAAATAATAGTATTAAAATTATGACTGTACCGACCCCTGTGTTTCAGTACATTTTCTGTTTGGCCAGTGATATTTTTAAATCAATTCTAATGATGCAGTTAACCCAACTCAGTTAAAACCACGGCAAAAATACAACATTCAATCCGACTCAAAATTGAAAGACTGGAGAAAAACTTAATGCAGTTAGTTGTCTATTTAGGCTTTTTTCAACTCTCTACTTACATTATAGAAAGGATAAAATCTTATGTTTTAAAATGAAACTATCAGTAGTAAAAACATCGAACGTACAAGGATAAATAAGTAGAATATTTATGCCATCGAACATTTTTACACGAGAGATGTTTGATGCATTGGCCGAATTAATTTTTATAAAAGCGAAAAGAGGTCAGGCCAGGATTCGCACCTGGAACATTTTTATTGACATCCCAACACTCGACCAACAACGTGAGTGTCACCCGTCCGGTTTGCTCATATGCAAGATGAAAATATTTATTTTATTTTATTTTTTATTTTATTTATTTATTTTTTTTTTCATCTTTTCGGGGAATAAGGCCCAGTCCTACGAATGATATGTTTTTAACACGCTTTTATTAGCTTCACCTGTATATATGTTTGTATGTATAATGTATGTTTGTAACCGCTCTGGGAGCAAACAAAAAATCGATATTGTAAAAAAAGACATTCCATACGTGAATGTTGTGGCTGTGAGGTAAAGCTCCGCGCTACGAACCTAAAGGTCTAGCGTTCGAGTCCAGTCAGGGCAGATTTTTTAAAAATGGTTTTTGTTTAATTCTAAATTATTTTAATTAAAGATTTAAATGTATGTAAATATTATGGTGTGTCACTCACGCGATTTTCTCTTACCCTGCATTTTAATACTAAGATAGATATTTTGTGCTTTTTAGTTCGCATTTCTATAAAAGCGTGTTCTTTAATTTTTTAAAACTATAATATTAGATTTATTTACGTTTACTTCACAGATGCTGAATGACAATCAATAATAATTAGGATATTAACTTGGACCATTTTAACTTTATTGTTTTATTTATTTATTTTATTCTCTTTTTTTTTTTTTTTTTTTTCTTGTTGAATAGCGAAGTTATTTAGCTTTTATGTGACAATTCGCTCCAGTAAAAGTTAATTCGGCTAATCCACCAAAAATCTGTCTACGAAAATTTGTTTTTAAATTTAGTTAAATTATTTTTCTTGTAGAATGGAAATTTTGTCAATTCAAATACTTATCAAATCTTAAATTTAGCTAAGTATAAGAATTCAAATAAGGTAGTAATAACAAACCAAACGTTTTAAATTAGCCAACGAATTCGGCATCTATCAATCTATATCAATCTTATCTATTCTTGTGAAAGTAACAATTTATTTCTAAATTTATGCAGTAACATCGCATGATTCAATTAACCTCTTAAAAACTCTCCTAATCTCAATTTTACCCAGCAATCCCTTGTACATTCATTATAAAATGATTTATTGCGGCGTTCAAGTATTAAGATTGTATATGATTGGCATTTAAATATGCATTATTTTTATTTAGAAATAAATGTTGAAAAATTAAATATGATTTTGGCACTCTTGAATCCAATTTATGAAAATCCCTTATGGAAAGACGAGGAAAAATAAATCTGTTATTACCCGTAAACAAGTTGCACTTAATAAATTAATTGACGAAATGAATGAAGTAATAATCTAGTAAAATGTCATATTAGTGTTATGGCTCGGAAAATATCCTAAGTTATTTTTATCGAAGACATTATATTAGGCAAAGACAGAGTTTTCTAATTAGGTTGCATCGTGACAGTAAATACTTTACTAAAGTCATGTCAAATTAGCCTTTGTTGATGATAATTCAAACAATCTTTAGATCAAAATATTTAATTCTTTATGATTTATTATACTTTCATAATATATAAAATAATATTTTAATAATATATAAAATAATATTGTAATAATTAAGGAAGTAGCAAAAAAATAAAATATCAGCAAATTCATCTTTATTTTGCTTTATTTTTATCTTTATTTATTTATTTATTTATTTTTTCTTCTTCTTCAAACTTTAACAAAACCAATTCATTGCTTTCGATGACTTATAACAAAATAAAAGTGATGACACTCTGGTGCTGTTTTTACATCACTATTTTCAAATAATGATGTTTATAATAATTTTCTGCAAGTAAATAAAAGACAAAATGCAATTTGTAAATAGTGGTGATAATGCTGCACAAACGTACTACCTATACAAAAAAAAAAAAAAAAAAAAAAAAAAAAAAAAAAAAATTGGTCAGCGATTAAAATTATGAGTTCTAATTTCTTTTATAATTGTATATATTAGTCTGGTTTATATTGGTATATAAAATTTATAAGAAAATATGTTTAACGCTGAACAATCTCTGCTAAAAAATTTTCCAGAACATTTACATTTGGAAAATAATCAACTCTTATAATTGATAAGTGCCGGATTTGAGTACAAATCGCGTTTGTCATTCAAACCATTCGAAGTTTTCCGTAGTTTTTTCCAAACTTTGCGGGTATACGGGCAGAACACTTTAGAAAGACCCCATAGCGAGTGTACCACCCATATCTAAGTTCCTCGAGTAGTCAATCGGCTTCAATCACTACACAACCTAACCACCGGCAACCCTAAACCTTGTTTCATCTGCCTCAAAATCATGTTTTCAAAATGAATGGAGGACATACATACCATATATACCATATATAGCCTGTATCTAATACCAGGGAAAAAAGCATGATGCAAATAAAAATATTCATGTAAAAAATATACCATTGTACGAACTAAAATCTTCTATTAAAATCTTCTTTCGAAAAATTATAAAAGGTTCTCTTAGATTTAAAAGAAAAACAATTTCTTTAAAACCGAAATCATATAATTACTATCTTTATATTGGTTTAATTATCCGCTCTCTCTATCATTTTGATTTCTATTTTCTTTTTAATAGAAAGGTAATTAAAGCTACATAAAAATAAAATCATGAGATTTTGATCTTTTTTGTTGTTGTTGTTAAGTGTTAAAAATAATTAAGAGTAATATAGTTAACTATATAGTAGATACTATAGTTATACATTTAATTTATTAATTTATAATGTATCCATATTCTTTCCTTGTCATTAAAACGTCTGTCGTATGCAGGTAATAGCAAATTATGGAACATTTTCATTTATCATATTTACAACATACATTTCAAGAGTATTTAGTGAAAAGCAGATTTGTCCAGTTCTTGACGATTGCTAACTTTTACTTGTCCTCTCCAAAGTAAATTTTTCTAGGTGTGTTCATATAATGTCGTAGCATCCCTAAATTCCCAAAAAAACATCTGGTATCAATTTTAGCAACTAATAATTTATAATAGAAATATTTTATAAACTATTGTAACAAATTTCTATGACTGAATAAAGGAAAAATTTTTAATCAGACAGAGTGGTGTTAAAAAAGCATGGTAGTTTATAGTGGGAATTTTTGTAATGGTAATTCACCAAAAAATAACTTGAATATAACTATATACTTCTGCGTAGACTGCTACTCTGATAAGTAAAAGTGTTCTAGGGGAAAGTCATTGTGCCATAAGAAACGCCCTTAAACCAATGTTTCTAATAAGGAAATCTCAACTTTATTTGAACAAAAATTTCACATAAAACTTTAAAATCAATTTGACTTGAAATATAAAAACAGGAACAAAAATTAAGATAATTAACAACAATTACTTCTTTTTTTTAAAAAAAAAGGTCTGTATAATGTTTAGAAATCATCATTCAATATTGATTGTATTTGACATTGCTCTATAAAAATAGTGGTATTTAGAAAAGTAATTGCGCAGACCCCTTGCATTTTCATTCCTGATATACAACAAAATGGAATACCGAGAAAATGAAAAAGTAAGCATTAAGATTATTTTAAAAGTTAAATTTGCTATTTTTTACACATTTATTAAAAAGTTTTTATTCATAAATGATAAAAAGTAGCAAGTTTTTTTGTATTTATAATGAAAGATTTGATTGACTAGCAAGTTTTCTTATTTACATTCAAAGGATCAAAAGTTATTTTTCATTTTTAGGCAGCTTCAAATCACATTTTTTAAATTTAACTTTTTAAGCTGATATTCGTATCGTGATGGTCATAAAAAATCAATCATGAGTTAGAGGTAGTCAAAAAAAAAAAAAAAAAAAAAAGAAAGAAAGAAAGAAAAAATCTATTATGAGGTAAGAAAAGTTATTTGATTCCGAACTTTAATAAAAAATTCTTTAATAATAATAATAATAATAATAATACAGAAAGAATGGGGGAAAGAAAGCTAGCTGGTAATGTATCATATATAATCTGCTGTCAATCTATAATAATAAAAGAATATGTCTGTCTGTCTCTTTGTCTGTCTTTCTGTCTGAGCATCTGCACGTTCAGCTCCTACTGAACGTAGAAGTACAAAATTTGACATATGGGTGCTCAGAAGCCTTACGGCGTGATAGCGAAAAAAGAATTTAAAAATTGTAATTAGTTGCTGAGATATTAATTAAAATGTCGACCTATGTCTAATCAAAAAGCAATCTCAATGACTGAGAATTCACAGCGATTGCATAAAAATAGATATTTTAAAAGAGTTAAAAGCAGAAAAAGTGGAAAATAAATTAGAAATATTAGTCCGATCGTTACAAATTCGGTACCAAATGAAAGGGGCGATTTTTCTGAATCCAAGCGTGCAAACGGCTTATCCATACAACAGTTAGATTTTCTTAAATTAACTGTATGAATTTTAGGTAGCAACATCATTTCAACTGCCAGGCGGCTGTTTGCGATGAAAAAGGAAATGACTGTAACTAATTAAGATGTCACGTGTTTTATAGTGGGGGGGGGGGGATTGCAATTTTCAAATTTTCATTCACGTTACATTTAATTTAATATTCGGAATAGACAGCATCTTATAAAGTTACAGTTCTATTTTCATGAAAGTATGTGAATAAACAAAAAGATTACATTTTTATTGGGAATTATACTTATCACGACCCACATGACTTAAAGACAATGTTAAGATTAAGTTTTCTTTTATATTTTGCAGTATTTTAAATTGAGTTATGTCGTTGGAATTTCGGAGTCTTTGGTTTTAAATGCCCGATAATTCGATTGTGAATATTTTTGAAAGTGTATAATTATTAGGAAGGGTTTGAGGGAGGGGAGGAAGGGGAAAATAAAAGAGTTATAGCGTTTGAAATTGGTAAGATAAATCCAGTGCGGATATTTTTGAGTGTAAAATTATTAGGAGGAACGGGAAGAGGGGGGGATGGCGAAGGGGCAAAAATGTAGAAAAGGAACGGGAGTTTCGGAGAAAACAACGGAAAACCCAAAACGTCTTTATTATTTTATATTTTGCAGAGTTTCGAATTCCAATTTCCGCTCACATTTCGTATTAAGGATTTTTAACGTTATATAGCTCGAAATTACGCAAGTTTCGGAGAAAAAAATGGATAAGTCAATCACAAATCTTTTTATTAAAATGTTTATATTACCTTTGTATCTCAGCTTATATTTAACATAATTTTATAAGTAATACTTCATTTTAAAAGTTATTTGAATTGGAATTGAAGAGTATATGTTGCAAATCTCTGTCGACAGAGGACGCTTTGATATTTTAATAATCCAATATCTAGAATTCTAATTATGATTAAATTACTTATAACACATCATTTGAAATACTGCAGACTTTTAAACTGGTATAAACCGTTAAATTCTGTGCGGGAATTTCAGAAAAAACCACAGAAAAGCCAGTACACCTTTATTACAATACCTCCAATTCTAATTATGATACAGGCTTTCGAATTCCGATACTCCGCTCACATTTCGTATTAAGGATTTTTAACACTATTTAACCTGCAGTTACGCAAGTTTCAGAGAAAAACCACGAAAAAATAAGATACAATTTTTTTTATACATATTGCAAATCTCTGTCGCCAGAGTGCGTTTTGATATTTTAATAATTCCATATCTCCAATTCTGATTATGAGTAAATCACTTATGGGTAGAAGATTGGGAGACTGTAGCCTCCACCGGGTTGCGGATTTGCCACGATCAGAATTTTCAAAGGTCCTTTACATGGTGAGCGAACAGGCTGTTTCAAATCATGAAACGTAAAGCGGCGCCTTAGTCGCCACAGAGCGGAAATTTGCTACAGTTAAACTTTTCAAAGCTATTTGCGCTATAAGAAATTAAGCTGTTGTATGTTCTAAAACGGTGATAAAGCGCCGCAAGCGCCACCGAATGGGACTTTGCAAAAGTCAGAATTTTAAAAGATCATAACACGGTGAACGAACAGTGTTTCAGATAATGAAACGGGAAGAGGGCGCCGCAGGCGCTACCGAGAGGGAATTTACTATGGTTAAATTTTTCAGTGAAGCTATTTTCACTATGTCAATAAGCTATTGTAGGACCGGAAACGTGAAAAAGGCGCCGCAGGCGCTACCGAGCGGGAGTTTCGTAAAGTCGGATTTTTCAAGGATCGCGAACCAACTGGTCGAAGAAGGCGGCTAGTTATGCAAATAAATAAATAAAAATAAATCTTCAGAAGAAAATAAAAATAGAGAAATAAGAAGATAAATCAAAAATAAAAATATATCAGAAATAAAAATAAATCTTCAGCCTTTTTATTAATTAAAAAAAAAAAAAACCTCTGTGAGATATTTAAAATAATAATAATAGTAATGTTTATTTTTAGCTACTATGTCATTCATCAGACTGAAATTAGTGTTTTCTTTATTATTAACTTTGGTAGTAATTTCGTACATTTGTATGTCATTCATGCAAGAAATTTAACCTTACGTCACAATATTTATTTATTTATTTTTGTTTTATTTTATTTATTTATTTATTTATTTATTTTAATCTAGTTGATTGAAAATAATATTTGTCTAAAACAAACTGTTTAAGCTTTAATTTTTGCAGCTTTCAGAAAAATTGTGTTTTACTTAAAAAATATGAGTAGAAAAAATGGTAGTAAATTCTATTTTAATGCATGATTTTAAAAATTAAATGCAAAAATGATATAATAATCTGTTATAAATACTAAGTAAGCAAAATGTTTTGAAACAGCAATACATATATTTCACGCGTTTTATTAATTTCAATTTTTTAAAAAAGAGATAGAGAGAGAAAAGAAAATATTGTAAATTGCTGTTATTATTTTAATTAAAAAGAAAACAATGTGTTTTGCAATTTTTGCATAGCATCTTATTCTTATCCATACCCTCATTCTCTCTATTTCATTATTCGTTGAGTAAAAATATCAAAACCAGTTTTCTCTTAATGATATTATGTACGAATGTGCAATACATATGTAACTGAGTACATTTCAGAAATAAACAATAAATACACAGAAACTATACAGGGAATAGAGAAATAGGAAAATGTGTAAAATAGCCCGTAAAATTTTTACAAACTCCAAATTATCTCATTTGTGGATAGACCAAAAGTTAATTAAAATGCTATACTACCTTCATTAAAAATAATTCCGTATGATTAGTGATGCTTAGAAAAGTCTTTAAAAGATTAATTTATCAAAGTAAAATATAATGCCCTCTGTTGCTCCTAATTATTCCTTTTGATTTCATTTCAAGAAATTAATCATCAATTCGCTTGCTAAAATCTGTTAATTAAACTCATAGTTAATCTAATTAAAAAGTTTTATATTTAGTTAAAATTTTCTTTCAGCACTCTGTAAGTTTATATGTATACTTATTTAATGGAACTCAATGTAATATTTTCTATAATTTCAGTCATTTATTTACTTTTTTCTTTTGTTTTCTTTTTACTTTATAAAGGAATTATGACTGAAAAGTCTTTTTAAAAAAATGTAGCCGTAATATAATTAAACCTACTTAACTTTTCAGAAAACACATTAATAAATAAATAAATAAATGTTACTTTCCATTTTATTTTGCTTAACACTGTTTATTCAAATTTTTACTTATAGATGGCAGTGCAGTACAGCCGACGAAATGTGAAAATCGAAGAGTACATAGTTAAGTCTTTTGTCTCTCTGCGTACTTTAATATTCGTATTTAAGAAAACGGACTATAAATAACGACTAATTTTGTGCTTTTTTACATTTAATGTTATGTAAATTGTTAAAATATTTCATTCCTAAGTATTTAAACCTGTGATAAATGTTAAAAAGGAAAAAAAAAATCTAAAAAATTATTCTTATTAAACGGTATTTTTATTCTTTATAAGAGCAGAATTCTTATATATATATATATATATATATCGCCTCCGCATTCTGGGCCATTTTATTTATTAATTATTCAATTGTTTGTGTCTTGTTCCATAAATTAAACACTTATCATTTTTTGTTTTCTTTTGTTAATATCAGCTCGATATGAAACCTATCCATTAAAATCAATTAAAAGCTCCTTCTTGTTATATTTCTACATGTTTTGTATTCTTAACGAAATTATTTTAAAGTGAGCCTTCTCCTTCTTTTTTTCAAATAAATTTAAAAAAATAAAAAAAAAAAGAGTAATCATGTTAACTAGTTACCAAATTGGCTATTGTGGCGAATTATTCCTCTGTTTATTTTTCGTTCTCATACTTATTGTTATCATAATATATATATATGGGGGTGGGAAGAAGCAAATGATAATAATGTATTTACATATATTTTTAATTTTATTTATAATTTTCGCTAGTTAAAAAAATAAATAAATAAATGTGCTAGTAAATATCATTAAAAACAAAATCTAGCAGTAATAATGCTCTTTCCTATCGTAATAAATTTTTATCTCTAAATTTTTATCTTCTTAATAACAATTCTAACTCCTCTTTTCATTTCATAAATTTTAAGTGAAAAGCATCTTTTATAATCTAATATATATATACTAACATAATTTTTTCAATTATTAAAAATTTAAATGCTTATATAACATAGTGTTTGATCTTTGTAAATATTATTAAAATTTGAAATTCTTTCTAAACTGAGGTTTATTTTATTTTATTTTATTTTATTTTTTTTTTTTTTTAAGTTAAATTCATTACATTATTTTTATAGCCTATATTATAAGTGAATTGTCACTTTTTATACTTTAAATAGAATTTCTGTTTTATAAGCTTTCTTAAATGCAAAATATTCATTAAGCTAACAGATCTCTATTTTATGTTAAACCAATGTCAGGAAACCGAAGAAAGTTATTGGAATCGTTAAACATTTAATTATAAATTTGCCATGATTACATCGATTTTTATTTTATTTATTTTTATTTATTATTATTATTATTATTTTAATGCTTTTTTAGTGACGTAGTTGTGTATGGATTAGGATCGATGGATCTAGGCTTCAGAGGAATGCCCACTGTAAAAACTTATAAAGAGTCTAGCCCTTAATTAGGCGATCCTTAGAAAAAAGCATGGAAAAACCGCATCGGGTAAACCAGCGCAAGCGACCTGAGTTTCTTCAGCACCTCCTGTCTATCAGCTTAGTGAGAAAAATGAAATGGTTTTTATGTTTTTAGTACTTGTGAAGTAGTGTAATATAAAATGGCCACTTTTCTGGAAAAAAAAAAAGGATATCTATTTGATCATAATCTCTAGCTGACAGATTTTAATTTAGCGTCAAAGGCCTATATGCATATAACTTAGGTACTGTTATTGTTGTTATTATTATTATTATTATTATTACTACTACTACCCTAAACAAGTCTATTTTTATATTTATGTTTTATTTCTATTTTAGTTTTAAAATATTCTTGAACATTTCATTTACTATCAATTATTGTCGAAACAGTTAAAACCGTTTGTTCTCTATAATGTGTGCAGCGCTTGCTCTATGGCCATTCTTTGCTCGTGAAAACTCATTACATAGACACTTATGGCTTAATGTGGATTCTAAACCACTACGATCAACTCTCGGGGATTCGAACCAGACACTCGCATTTGAAAGTCAGAGCGCTAACATTCGCCCACCAGACGGTGCTCTCTCTGTATTTTTTTTTTTTTTTTTTTTTTTTTTTTTTTTTTTATCCTAGCAGAGCTGCACGGAAAATAATTTACTCGAAGATTCACAGTATGTTAGATCGATTTATAACCATTGAAAATCCTTAATAGATAGTTTTCATCAAAATAGTTAAAGCCGTATTAAGACCGTAAATGTGTCTTTCCCAATCAAATCATCGTGACGATTTTATCAAAAATGTATGATTTCAGTACTCTGGTGATTATTAGTTAACGATCACGGTAATTAGTTACAAAATTTCAACGAATGCATAAAAGCAATTACACGAGAATGAAAGTCTGAAAGTTAACAAAGAGAATCTTCAATGAAGAAAAGCTAAAAGGAAATATTAAAACGTAAAACAAATGAAGGCGAATGAAATGAAAAAAAAAAAAAAAAAAAAAAAAAACGTGCTAAAAGGAAGAGTAGGTTAAATGTTGAATTATCCCAAATGTTAACAAAGTTTGAAATCGATAGCTTAACTTTAATTGGTGGATCGCTAATGAAAACAATTCGGAAATTTCCAAATAGCAAGCAAAACCTTGCTCAAACTAAAGTTAGCAAACATCCAGATTTATTCAAGATTAACTGGTCTACTAATTTGGAAATCATGCAAACTTGCGGACTTAACAGGCTATGATGCTTATTAAAAAAAAAAAAAAAAAAAAAAAAAATGAATGAATGAATGAATGAATGAATAAAAAGAAATGAGAGAAAAAGAACAAGAAAAGAAAGAAAAATGAAGAAAAAAAAAAGAAAGAAAGAAATAGCGAGAGACATTTTTATGCTTTTACAAAGTCATTTTTAGAACAGACTGCAGAAAATTTGCGCCAAAACTGTTAGAATTATTCAGAACTTAATGGTGTTTTCTCTCCTTCTATTTTTAAATTATCTACTGTTATTCTACTTAGGTTTAGAATAGATTGTTCTATGATGACAATGTCGCAAGAATACGATTTCAGGAACGTAATCCAAAAAATTGTTAAATTGATCATCATAATAGAAATAATGAAAATGAATGAAAATAATAGTAATTGTCAGCTTTCTCTTCGGAGTAAAATCGTCTTCGTGTGATGCGACTCACTTTCGTAAACGAACAGTAGTAAGGGCAGAATAATAAATAAATAAATAAGAATATCTAATTATTTATATGTAACAGTTTTTTGAAATAAGAATTAATCTTATCATTTAAATTTTGACTGCTTACATCTTTCGGAATCAATATTCATGAACTATATTTATGATCGATATTCATTTAGATGAATTAACTTCTTATGTGAACTTATCTATTTGAAATCGCTTTAGTTAAATTTACATATTTAATTTTGTTATAATGCAAAACGTATTGTCTCATGCAAACATTCATTAAATTTCTGACAAATCTGCAAATTAATTTGCACTCCATTTCGCATTTTTACTCCTAGAATTTCAAATGCAACACCTCTTGAATTTAATTTCCGATTATAATTAAAGAATTTTGTACAAAAAACTCTAAACATATATTTTCCAAAATATTTGCTAGAATTAGTTTCTAACTTTTAGTTAAACATACATATATTCATACATGCGAAATGCTTATATATTCCCAATCTCACTACATTTAATGACTATAATTACACTCTGTGAAAACTAATTAAACTCGGTGAAACTTAACTAATTAAACTCATTGAAACTCTTAATCTTATGAAACTAATTAGAACAGAGGTAGTATCATTGCAACAGTTACATATTTTTTTAATCCCGCACTTTCATACCTTTCAAAATTGTGATAATTTATTTTTATTTAGGCTTCTAAATTAGCCTTATTAAGGAAGATGAAGACCTTAAAATAATAAGATCAATTTTTGATGAATATACAAATTATACACTGCATATTTTTTAAAACAAATTTCTTCTCTATATACCTAAAAAGTAATAATTTTAAGATATATTTTGTTGACATCATTATTTAAAATACAAGATATCCTATTATGTTTTTAAAAAATGTTCAGGCGTCCTATTATATTAAAATTCAAAAATTATTTTTCATATGTTTAAATAAAATTCTTAGATAATTAAAGTATTTTTTAAATAATCTGTATTTTTTACAGGGGATATACAGAGCAAATATGATATCATTAAATTTATTTGCATTATTTAATATGCTGCTTACATGTATAATAGATTTATAAATATATGCACATATTTATTTGTGTTTTAGAGGTTTTGAATATATTATTTATTTGGGAAAATAGTTAGAAACGTTGAGTATTCTTTTATTGTTTAGGCAATAAGTGAATGTTATAAATATAGGGTGGGTACTAGGCTAAATGACGACAGATTTGTAGATAACATAACAGTAAAAAGATTTATTTACGGACATGCTACATGCTTGCCGGCAACAGACATACTGAGCCGCGCTCTGGGAGAATACAGTGCGTTGCATGAATATAAACGCACCTTAGCTTTAAGAATTAGAATGGTATAGAAGTGTAATAAAAAAATATGAATAGGTGACACTTGATGCAAACTGTATGTGTATGATTCAAGAAATGAAAATACGAGTCAAAACAATGAGAGACTAATAGGATTTTTTAGAAAATAATTTTTTTGAAATTATGACAAAAATACATGTTGCATGAATTTAAACGCACATGTAAAAAATGAATAACCGAGTGACAAATACTGTATCTAATACTTTGTAAAGCTACCATGGGCTTCTAGAACAGCCAGTAAACGCCTTGGCATTGACTGATATAGTGTCATGAGGTCACCCAAGCTGATTGTCTTCCAAGCTAATAGAATGGCCCATTTTAGTTCGTCTTTCGTGTTAAACTGCCTTCCGTTTACGTTAACACAGCGAACCACAATACCCCATACCTTCTCCATTATGTTTAAATCGGGGCCTTTTGAGGGCCAATCCAGAACTTTAATTTTATTGTCACAGAATCATTTTTTCACGATATGTGCTATATGTACAGATGCACAATCTTGCTGAAAAATATAATTTCTTCCAGCTTTCTTGACTGTTTAACGGCGGAGGATCCTTGTGAGCATCTAGACATAATCTACAGAGTTCATAGTGTTCTCCACGAACTCTAATTCGAAAGTTCCTTTAAAACCTATGACTGCCCACACCATGACAGACCCACCTCCAGATTGACATTTTAAACAATACATTTCTTTGGTTCTCAAATCGTGCCAGTAGCTATGAAAGCCGTCCGGGTCATCGAGATTAAACTTTTTTTCATCTGAGAAGATGACTTTTTCCCAGTTTAGTAGATCTAGAATCTATTTTTTTTTTTTTTGTCCATTCCAACCGCATATCGTTGTGCTTTTGAGTGAGGGGTGGTTTCGCCTTCATTTTCTTAAATTTAATGAATGTTGCCGCTTTGAAAGTTCTCCATATGGTTGTCCGATGAACACCCAGCTTGTATTCAGCCTTTATCTTCGCACAGGAAATATTCTTATTCTTTGTAGCGTTGCATATTCGACGTTTATCATAACTGGCGAGCTTTTCTGTTCGCTTCTTATACGCTTTTTCCCCATAATTTGCTCCTTTCTTTATATAATTTCGCACAGCACTCTCACTTCTTCCGATTCGGCGCAAAATTTCACGATTGCTAAAGCCTTTACCACGCATAAAGTCGATTTGTATCCTCTCGTCTACTGTCAAAGTTTTCCCTCTTGCCATCCTGAACAAACTCCATAAATTTTGCATTCAACCATTAAAACTATTTTTGGAGAACTTTAGCAACACGACTATCTGTGTTTTAATTTAATTCCGGTAGCTCTGTTAAATTTTAAACACAAAATACAGAGTGCGTTTAATTTCGCGCAACAAACGAAAAACAGTAAAAAATAAGAAAATGCCTAAACACTTATTTACATAAGCTTGCATGAGCCTGAACATACGTGCTCAAAACACCCAATTCAGTTGTTAGTCACATGCAATAACTGTAAGTCTCATTCCTTCTTTTAAAATTTTAAAAATTCTATTTCTGGTTATTGGAAAAGGTGCGTTTATATTCATGCAACGCACTGTACATCGTATTTGGGGCCGCTGATGGCGCCATCTCTAGATTGTTAAAATTAAAATTAGTTTAAATTATACTTAAACATCCTCTGTTTACATAAGAAAAGAGTCCAAACATAGTCTATAATTAAAGCAGTCCACTTACAATTCTAAACGATTAGTTTTTTCCTGGACCTGGTGAACCTTCTTGGCATTACTAACACAGAGTCCTTACACTGGACAACCACCGGATCGCTGCTTTGTGGAGAAAGCACGGGAGGATGTTCCTTTTGAGCAACTGGCACGACTTGCTGAGGCGAAAGCACTGAAGGGTCATTTGGATCACAGGTAGGGTTTCTTTTTTACCACTAACAGGAACTGTTTGCTCCTCACTTCCTACTGAAATAGCAGCAGCAGGATCTGGATAGAAAGACAGTGGACATTCCATCACACCATCTTCCTTATGTCGCCTGTTTGGTCTGTATGCCTAGTCCCTGCACCCCATGAGGTTTATACTTTGTACATGATTTGGCCAACTGAGGCTAATACTTTTCCTCTAACCCATTTAGGACCACCTCTAAATTTCTGAACCCACACGAGCTCCCCTACATAAAATTTTGTGGAAATTTCTTTATCAACTTTCTTGGGCTGACTTGGATCTTTTAACAAATCTAAGCGAGTGCGTAAGGGTCGGCTAAACATGGCAACAGCTGGAGAGACACCAGTGGAAGCACGGGGAGTATTTTTATAACTAAATAGGAATCGAGCAATTCTTTACTCCAACGTACCCCCCACTGACTTTTTTTAGTGCTGACTTAACTGTAAGAACTGCGCGTTCTGCTATTTCATTTGAATTAGGATGATAAGGGGCAGTTGAAATTTGTGAAATGCCATTAGTCTTCAAGAATTCATCAAATTCTACACTGATGAAGCTAGGGCCATTGTCACTGACCAAACGTCTAGGAATACCAAAACGAGCGTAAAGGCCTCCTAAAACATGTATGGTAACCTGTGCCGAAGTACTAGCCACGGGTACTACCTCTAGCCATTTCGACTTGGTATCTACAATAATTAACAACATGACCCTCTAAAATGGACCTGCATGGTCAATGTGAATTTGATCCCAAACTTGCTCTAGGATAGGCCATGAAACCAGTTTCGCAAGTGGTGCTGCAGCATTCTGCTGGCAAATGGCACACCCCTTTACTTTTAGTTCTAGGTTCTATCTGTCCCTGGCCACCAGACATAAGAGCGAGCTAATGCCTTAATGGCCGATAAGCCATGGTGAGCCAAATGAAGATCATCTCAAATAAATTTTCTAAATTTAGGGGTGGGGGGGGATACTCGCGATCCTCGCAGAACGATGCCATCTTCTACGGTTAAATCATCCTTAACCTGCAAAAATGGTTGCAAATTCAATGCTATTTTTCGGGGGAAACCATTCATAATGTATGACCTAAGCATACATAAATCAGGGCATTTTTCTATGTCTGTGGCAATCATATACCTCATCTCAGGACTTTCATCTATCTGCCTCAATAAGAAGACAGATTCAGTTGGAACAGGAGAATCAGCATGCTCGGTGCTTGAGGGAAGTCGATTGCAGGCATCAGCATTGGCATGTAAAGTACCCTTCCGATACTTTATTCTGTATGAGTATGCTGAGAAGGTCAAAACCCCACGTTGAATTCGAGCTGCAGGCACAGATGACCCAGGCTTGTCCTCAGAAAGCAGATTCACTAATGGGCGATGGTCTGTTAACAGCGTGAAAGTTCTTCCTAATAAGTACTTTCGATGTTTGGTTACACCAAACACCAGAGCTAGTGTCTCTTTCTCGATGTGGCTGTAGTTTTTTTCCGCTTTAGTAAGTGATCTAGAAGCGAAAGCTATTGGGCTATCCCCTTCTGCTGTAATGTGCGATAATACAGCTCCTAGTCTTTAGGGGCTGGAATAACAAGCCAACACAACTTCTTCGGTGTTGTCGAAATGCATCAGCAGAGATGAATTCTTCAATATCTCCTTAACTTTTGTAAAAACAGTCTTCTCTGTTCCCCATTTCCATTTTTGCTTATTTTTCAACAGTCCATACAAAGGACCTAAAACAATAGCCATGTTCGATAAGAATTTTGCATAATAAGTCATTAAATCTATGAAGGAACGTAATTCGTCAACGTTTTTTGGATCTGGAGCTTCCACAATTGCTTGAACTTTTGTTTTTACTGGGTGCAGTCCTTGCTTGTCAATTCGGTGACCAAGGTATTCTACTGACGAATATAGGAATTCACATTTGCTTGGATGCAGCTTCATACCTGATTCTTGTAATCGTGTCAAAACAGCCTTCAAATTTTGGAAATGTTCAGTCTCGTCTTTGCCCGAAATTAACAAGTCGTCGAGGTAACAGGATGCGCCTTCTAGGCCTTGAAAAATTTTGTCTATCTCCTTCTGGAATACTGTAGTGGCTGAGGCAACCCCGAAAGGCAATCGTGTACAACGAAAAAGGCCTTGTGAGTATTTATGACTACCAAGTTTTTCGATGTCTCTTCTAACAGGAACTGGCAATATACATCTTTGAGATCTAGCTTCAAAAAACATGTTGCACCAGATAGTTGCGCAAAAATATCTTCTATGTTGGGGAGTGGGTACTGCTCTAATTCCGTGACTTTTTTCGTTATCAGCTTGAAATCTCTGCAAATTCTGATCCGACCATCCTGCTTCAATACGGGAACAATCGGGGCTGCAGATTCTGCTGTTTTTACTGGCTCCAGAATGCCTTCCTTAACAAGGCGAAGAATCTCTTCCTCCACCTTTTCCCGCAATGCATAGGGATGGCTCGAGCTTTAAAAAATCTGGGAGCTATATCTGTTTTTCTGGTCAAGTGTACTTTCACCCCTTTAACCCGTTAATAGTCGCTAGTTGGTCGATCCGCTGCCCATTTCTTCAGTGTTTATTCAACAGCCACCAAACATTTTTAGAAGAGGCATTTTATATACATAATCGACGATTATTCGAGTCGATTCGCCTTTTATGTATATCAAATGCAACTTCTAAAATTTTTGGTGGCTGTTTAATAAAAACTGAAGGGATGGGCGGTGAATCGACCAACTAGCGACTACTAACGGGTTAACTGTACCCAATGTTGAAGAAAATAGTTCTTTGAAGTTATTTAAGAGTCCATTAATAGAAAAATTAACTGATAGCACATTAGACAAGTTGCATAACTTATTTTGCAAGTCTTCATTAGTATCAAATATTAACAACTTAAGGGGATAGATCCAGTTTCGACCAGCTAAATTTACAGAGCCTTGAGCTACAATAATTAGAGGGGGCTGCAACTTGTTTCTTCATATGTGACATCAACTTGAGTTACACCTAAAATGTCAATTTTATGTTCTGTGTAAGACTGTAACTAGATGTCTATCTGTTTTAATGATGGTAAGTAATTCTTTATTTCATTATATGAGTTCACAGGCATGGTAGCATATGGAGCACCAGAATCTACTTCAAAAAATATAGGTTTACCTTGGAGTTTACAGAGGACTTTAGCCGCAGGTAAGGCTTTTTCCATTCCTCTTATGCTATACAAAGTGTATTTTTCTGATTCTCGGTCGTCTTCAGGGGTTTATAGATTATGAATGTTGGCGTTCCTTTTCAATTTACCTTTTGGTCTGCATGCTTTAGCGATGTGGCCGCTTTTTTTGCGGTCATGGCAAGTTGCATTTCTAAATTTGCACTGTTTTGTCTGTTGAGACATTTCTCCAGAGCAATTGCAACTTTTAAGAGACGAAATATTAGATTTATTATCCTTTTTAGAAATACTTTCTGAGTTTTTTTGCAGTCTTAACTTATTGACAACGTTAGTGACTTGTTTTAAATTCATCGCATCACGTGCAGCTGCTTCCATCGCGATCCCGATCTCCGTAGCCCTCGTTAAGGTTAATTTACCTTCTGAGAGGAGTTTTCTCTGGATCGCTTCGTCTTGTATTCCACAAATGATCCGATCACGCAGTATTTCATCCAGTGATGTGCCGAAATTGCAATATTTTGCTAATCGACGCAATTCCGCGACGAAGTTAGTCATCGATTCACCAGCACCACGTACTCTTGTGTTAAACTTGTACATTTCAACGTTTTTCAACGGCCTAGGGTCGAAGTGATCATTTAAAAGATTGATCAGCTCAGCCAGGTTTTTTTCAGAAGGAGCAGTGGATGACAACACATTGCGTAAAAGTGCATAGATTCCGGTACCGATCACGGTCAAGAATATAACACGTTTGCGATCGGCATCTGTGATCGCATTCGCTAAGAAAAATTGGTCAAGCCTCTCTGTATATTGGCTCCAAGACTCCACCGATGCATCGAATTCCACAATATTTCCAAAGGAACTCATTTTGCTGCTTTTTATCACTCCTTAAAAGCTGTAAAAACGAAGCGCAAATAAGGAAAGGGCATGTTTACAAACAAACGCTTCTTAAATCAATCTTTTCCACTCTCGAGTGGCAAAAGGACAATCCGTATTGGTGGAAATACCAGTGTTTTGCCCTGAGTAGAGTGTTTTGCCCTGAGCGTGACGTCAGCTGCGCTTTCCTTATACCGGCGATTTAGGTTTAGTTTTTTGTCGGCGACACCGCGTGCTCTTCCGGTGATCGCCGCGTTCACGTGTTAGGGTTACGGACGGCGCTGCGTGCTACGATCGGCCGAAAAAATCAGAATTATTGACGGTAAAACGTCATCATTCTGGACGTAGGACAACACCGCATTATCTTGCTGAAAGAAAGACCTCATTCCTCCTAGGGAAAATAGCCAATATGTATGAGTGTATATTATACGCTACAATCAATACATAGCCCAATTCTTTAACTATATTTTTTATAGGTACAAAAGAAACAAGATAAGCTATGAAAACGTTCTCTACACCACAGTATCGAACTGTATTCTTCCAGCTATGTTTCCAGGTTGTTTATTCTTGAACGTTTTCAGTTAAACACATGAATGTACACCCATTCGATGCAGCATTAAATACGATTCGTCGAATACGCCAATTCTTTGTCAACCAGTAGCAACCTAGATCTGGTATTGCAGTACTAATTAGTGTCGTTATTGCTGATGGAAATTCGACAGTAAGGGCGCAATCCTAATGTGTCTGATTTGAAGATCCATGTATAGTAACCTTAGTGTGACTGCCGCCTTAGATACAAGTTTCGGAATTCCGTGGTTTATCTGACATGTCCGTTGCTCAACTGCTCAATTTAAGCACGTTGAACAGTCTTTATGTACTTTAGCGAACAAATGTTGGCTACAGTGTATAAAGACTGTCCGACATATGCGTAAGTGACATTTGGTGTACGGAGCTTATTTTCAATAGTGCTGTTACTCCAGTCATAATACCATTTAGATAGAGCAGCACGGATACAATTTACAAACTATGCGGTTTCTGAAATACTTTTATCATTGGCGCGGAAACAAATGATAATCCCATTTTTTTCAAGCTGGATAAATAATATATTTTAGCCACCATAGCAAAAAAAGGTCTGTTCTAAGGTATCCTACCTTTCCAATTTTTATATCAATCGCACAGCCAGTGCTACGTTTCGCTATTTCATTGTCTATTCGTTGCTGACATCTGCGAAGTGGGATATTTTTATACAGCTTTTGTGACTAGTATAAAAAAAAAATAGTACATTTTATCCATTCGAATTCAACCTTCTTTTTTTTTTTTTTTTTTTTTTTTTTAAGTGAAAACTTCTTTAGGTGCGTTGAGCACTTTTGGGTGAATAAAAATCATGAAACTCGCGTCATCGTCAGCGAAGGTTTTCCATTTGAAGTGAAAACTTCTTTAGGCGCGTTGAGCACTTTTGGGTGAACAAAAATCAACAAACTCGCGTCATCGTCAGCGAAGGCTTTCCATGAGAATCGAAAGTGGAATTCGAGATTTCAGCTGATTTACACGTTTTCAGGTATCCTGAATGGGTTTTCTTTTGTATCTCAGCTACTAATTAAAATAATTTCATAAGTAATACATCATTTGAAAGCTTTGTTAAGTTGGAATCGAACAGTAACTTACAGAAATTTCTACCGCCAGATTGCGCTGTAATATTTTAAAATTTCAATATTTCAATTTCTAATTGTGATAAAATTATTTTTAATACATCATTCGAAAGATATTTTAAAGTTCTTTTATATTATCGAAAGTGTAATTCGAGATTTCACCTGATTTACACGTTTTGGGGTGTCCTGAATCGGTTTTCTTTTGTATCTTATTTACTAGTAATTAAAATAATGTCATAAGTAATCAATATTTTTACCTAATATAAGGCTTAGTTCATTTAATTTGGGTAGCTACGAATATTGTGCCGAATTATATAATACAGATCATAAACACTTCTTTACAAACAAAAATTATTCGAAAATAATAATCTAATAGCTCGACGATACAATTCATAAGTTACTTAGTTTTCACTTCTATCGGCAGTCCCCAAACACTGCTTTGATTTATTTTTTATTTTTTATTTTATTTATTTTTTTTTATGGGTTAGTTTCTTTCATGGCGTCATAATTGAAAAAAAAAATACTTCTCTTAATTTAATTTCATTAATTTCTTGGAATGACTTGCCCTGAGAACCGAAAAAAGGAATTACAGCTATCCATAGAAATCTAGGGCCTATTTATTTTTTTTTGACATTCTTCATTAAAAATAAATAAATAAATAAAAATAAAAAAATGATACACGACCGTTTTAAGAGCGGTGTCTTTGAGGTTGAGCTTGATCTTGAGAAGGTTTATCGTCGCACTGTTCAATTGACGACAGTCTGGATTTAACCCTTATAGGTGGTTCGGAGAGATATCTTTAAAAAGCTCTTACTGCGAAAATTTAAAAAAAAAAAAAATGTAGAAGTGACCTATTACACACAAACGCAGTTATTTATTAACGTTATGCATAAAGAAGTAGACAAGAGATATAATTTCATTTTCCTTTATTCACATCCTTTTATGTAAAACATAGCATTCGGTCTAACACTTTATACAGGGTGTTTATAAAGTCCCGGACCCATTTTGATGTTTAATAACTCATAAAATAATAAAGATAGATTAAAATTAATAACATAAATAGCTAGATAGACTCAAAAAGTTTCATGACCCTTGTCAATGAACTTCCACTTGTGCCCCCTTCGTCGCACGGAGAATATCAAGTCGATAGTCAATTTCACGCCAGGTAGCGGCAAGCATATCGGTATCCACAGAGGCTATTGCGGTTGTAATTCTGACTTTTAGGTCATCAATGCTCGACACTCTCCTCCTGTAAACATTGTCCTTTACAAATCTCTAAAGGAAAAAGTCCAGCGGCTTTATATCAAGTGATCTGGGTGGCCAAGGAATTGGGCCTCCTCGCCCAATCCATCTTCCTGGAAAATGGTCATTCAAAGAACTACGAACGATGGTACCCCAATGAGGTAGTGCACCATTTTGTTCCAAAAAGACATGTGGCTGAAGCTCTTCTAGTTGTGGAAATACGAAGTTTTCCAACGTGTCTAAGTATACGACTGATGAGACCGTCTGTGCTTTCTCTTGTGGTGTATGCATTCTACTTAATATCCGATCGAATAAAACATCATATACAAAAGTACTACATAGAACAAACACATCAAAAGTAAACATAACATTGCAATAGTTGCCAAAAACAAAAGAGAGAAAAATGCAATTAATAAGCAGACGATATTTAGAAAAGTACAGATATTTAGACTGGAAAATGAAATAATCTGAAATTAACCAGACGCGCAGACGATGTTTACAAAAGTAAAGATATTCAAACCTGAAAAGAAAATATATGAGTTATTCCATCAATAAATGCCATAAGTTTGTTTATATCTTCATTATTTTATGAGTTATTAAACATCAAAATGGGTCCGGGACTTTATAAACACCCTGTATATTAAATGTTTTTGTTATGTCGTAATCTATATTTTCTTCCCTTTTATAAAAATATACTAACGTCTTACTTTACAAAGTTCATCAATAAAGCTCATACTTTATTCTTATATTCCCAGAATGAGGTTGAGATACAGTGGGTTTAACGTTTTACTAGAGTTGCGCAATAGACATATGGTGACGATCTGGAATTTATATTTAAGGGTGGTCCAATTACTGTAGAGATTCTTTATCCGAGTCACTTGTGTCAGATGTTCTACAATGACAGTCGAGACATTACGTCTTTAATATTGTTAAGAAATATTAAAAAATAAATTTAATAGTAGTATAATAAGTACTAACATTGTAATAGGGCAATGGAAAATAACATATTTCTTAGCCGTTTCCCTACATGAGACGTCTGAAATCTAATCACTAAAATAAGTGCTTTGTGATAGTTACTTTGTTCTTGATTTTTTTTTTTTTTTTTTTTTTTTTTTTTTTGATCGATTTTGAATATGTTTTTGCCTTTTTTTCTGTTATTTTTATCCTTATAATTATTATTACTGCTTATGGCTTTGACTGCGAATGGTATAAATAGGATTTATTAAATTGATGCAAACAATGGTAAGGAAATCTTTGCATCAAATAATTATCTTGTGTTTCATATTTCCTTTATAATGGTCATAGTATTCAAAGGACTGTTTGGTTAAAAATTATAGAGTCCTTCAAATTAAGATTATTACATAATTAACTTTTTAGAAACTCAGAGTCAGACAAAAGTACAAAAGAAGTAACTGTTGAACACTTTCAAAAGTTAAATGATGACTAATGACAAGAAGACCATTTAACTGCAGGAATAGAGTTATATAGAAAAAAGCAAAATTAATACAATGAGAACATAATATTCACTATACGATTTATGCTTCTTCCACTTATACTAAGAAGTGCTTACAGCTACAATGAGGAAAAATTCTGTAACTGACATCTAGATTCTAGATTGTGACTCTAGTAAAATAAGTTCCATGTCATCCTTATAAATTCTAGTCCCCTTCGAAAGCGAGTTCTAGAAACCCCTGTTAGAATTGTTGCCTATATTATCGCGGTCAAACTTATTTGAAATTCTCTGCAAATAAAAGTGAGCATAAGAGGCGAGTTTTAGTAACCATAATCTTGGTTTATGACCCAATTCTAGAAAATCAAGCGAGAATTTCTCGCAATACAAAGAAATCAGAATAGTCAAAATATTCAGAATATTTTTTCACCATCTAGAAAAGCATAGACTAGAAATTCTCGATCATTTCGTCTATTCAGATTATTGGCGTGCCTTATACTCATAGCTTAGAAATCTATATTTCTAGTTTAGGAATTTAGAAACTGAATAATTATTTGTTCTAGATGAAAACGGTATATTTTTTTTCTCAGTGTATGTATATTTACTTCTTTCAAAATTTCTATAAAGCAATAACACATAATAATTACACGATAAAAAGAACTCTTTATATATCATGTTTTAAATTTTTTGTTGAATCATATAAACGCTACCGAAGGCAGCGGGTCCCAGAACAATTGGCTAAAAGTAATAAAAAAAATTCATTGTTATATCGTGTTTTGAGCTATTATAAAAATTTCAAATGGCTAGCTAGCTACCCCGGGAAGTTAGTTAAAAATCGATTGTAAGCCATTTACTGGCAACGCTGCCGAAGGCAGCAGGAACCCGAAACAGTTGGCTAAAAGTATTTAAAAGATGCATTTTCACCGTGTTCTGAACTATTCTGAAAGTTTCAAATGTCTAGCTAGTCGGGAAGTTAGTTAAATAAATTTTCTGTCGAATCATATAAACGCTGCTGAAGGCAGTAGGGACCTGAAACAGTTGACTAAAATTGTTAAAAAATGTATTGTCACCGTGTTCTGAGCTATCCTGAAAGTTTCAAATGCCTAGCTACTCGGGAAGTTAGTTAAAAATCGATTGCAAGCTTTGTACCGGTAACGCTGCCGAAGGCAGCAGGAATTCGAAACAGTTTGCTAAAAGTATTAAAAAATGCATTTTCACCGTGTTCTGGACTATTCTAAAAGTTTCAAATGTCTAGCTAGTCGAGAAGTTAGTTAAATAAATTTTTATGTTGAATCATATAAACGCTTCCGAAGGCAATAGGGGCCTGAAACAGTTGGTTAAAAATATTTAAAAAAATGTATTGTCACCGTGTTCTGAGCTATTCTGAAAGTTTCAAATGTCTAGCTAGTCGTTAAGTTAGTTAAAAATCGATTGCATGCTTTATACTGGTAACGTTGCCGAATGCAGCAGGAACCCGAAACAGTTGACTAAAAGTATTTTAAAAATGCATTTTCACCGTGTTCTGAACTATTCTGAAAGTTTCAAATGTCGAGCTAGTCAGCAAGTTAGTTAAATAAATTTTCTGTCGAATCATATAAAAGATGCCGAAGGCAGTAGGGACTTGAAACAGTTGACTAAAAGTGTTTATAAAATGTATTATCACCGTGTTCTGAGCTATCCTGAACGTTTCAAATGTCTAGCCTGTCGTGAAGTTAGTTAAAAATCGATTCCAAGATTTGTACTGGACAAACAAATAAGAATCGAAGTTAATAAGAAAAAAATTGTAAAAAAAAAAAAGCCTGTTTGCGTTACCATAAATGAGTAATATACTCACCGACAGACGCATATTTGTATGTGCTTTTAGTATGTGGTAAAATTTTTTAATAGATTCATTAATCATGAAGTTAAGAGAATATATCTGTACTGATAAGTACAAAGGATTTAAGTCCAAAAAATGTCGATTTTGAGTTAAGTACATAGTCACATTCAGAAAAAAATTCTCTATCGATTGGCATAAAGGATTTAAATCCATGTCATTCAGTCTTTGAGAAAATTGGTAAAAAAAGGGATTGGTAAAATCCATTGGTAAAATCCATTGGTAAAAAAAGATTCAAGTCAGAAATTTAGCATTAATCTTTGTATAAAATATTTAATTAAATTTTTTCCCTTAATTAAATGAAGATTGACAATCACTGAACGGTATAAAGGGTATAAATCAACAGAATCCATTTTTCCTATTCGATTCTTCTGATTGGTTTTTAGTTAGTTTAACTTTATTTTTCGTCACCTGAAAAATCAAGAATATGGACTTAAATCCTTTATACTTATCAGTACAGATATATCTTTATATTTTTAACCTGTAAATGCATAACGATGTAGATCTGCATCGTATGCTTAAAATCTCTTATCTCTTTGTGTAGCAACCTTTGCATAGTGTTTTTTGTTTTTTTTACCAAAACTGTTTTATTGTTCCCGAACGCAACTAGAATCTTTAACAGATTATTTTTTTCATCCGTGACAATTTTTATTATTGGCGCGCTATCCGAATACAATTTCATTTCAGCGCGTATTACGAATTATGATTATTTATATAAAAAGTAATAAAAACATGCAGGATGGAAACAAGGTCAGAGTAACGAATATTTATATTTTTGCATGTGCTGATAAATTTCGGCTAGAAAAATGTAGCTTTTTTTGTGATGTAAAAATACATCCGTTTGCAAAGTCGGTTGTACTAATCCTAAAGTGAATCCTATTTTTTTTTCCCCCATTAACTACACCCTTTCCCCGGTTGGTTTCAAATTTTATTTATTAAAAATAAAAATTCATGCATTTAAGGGTTAAGAGAGTATGTATATATTTATTTATGAATTTAATAGATTCATACACATGTTAAAACAGATTAGGAATATTAAATGTTCTTGCGGTTATAGAAATTCACAATAAATATTTTCTATTAAATACCACAAATTGAAGCAATCTCACAGGCTTAGGATTTTTTTTTTTTTTTAAGTCCAATTCTAATAAGACAAAGTGACAAAAAGTGAGCAAAAAAAAACAAGTGATGTATGCTGATTACATAGCTGAGTTATTGAAGTACTTTTAGATACATTTTTCAATAAATAACTATTTAATTAAATTTAAGAATTGGAATATGAAAATGTTCATGCTAAAGTACATAACATTCTTTTATAAGTTTAATTATAATCTATTTAAATATGACATCAGACAAAATGAACTTTCTCATATTTTAATTCGATGTTTTCATAACACAATAGAGGTTTATATAAAGTTGCAATCAACTAAATGGATAGAGTAAATAAAACATAAAACTGCTTAAAATTTTAGGTAAAGGATTATCATTACCATACACTGTAAAAAATTTTGGTTCAACGTTGAACCAAAATATGGTTCAGTGCTGGGTGCATCCATATAATGGTAAAACCTGTCTCCATAACATGGTACTTGCTTTCAGCCATACTTTGGAACTACGTTGAACCATGTTTTGGGAAAAGGTTGAACCATATTTTCAGAAAAGCAAGAACCATGTTTTGAGAAAATGTTGAACCATATTTTCAGAAAAGGAAGAACCAAGTTTTGGGAAAAAGTGTAACCATAATTTGGAACTATGTTGAATCATGTTTAGGGAATAGGTAAAACCATAATTTGGAATTATGTTGAGCCATGTTTTGGGAAAAGGTGCAGCCACAGTTTGGAACTATTTTGAACCTCTATTTGGAATTAGGATGAACCAAATAGGATGAACCCAGTGCATAGCCAAATTATTATACCAAAGCAAAAAACAGATAAATGTATGGAATGTATTAGAATGATCAATTAACTACAATGGGTACAGAAACGAAACTTTGGTTATGTAATATGTATGTATCAGTTCATATTTTCAGTGAGTGTTCAAACAGAAATGCATAAAAGTAGCCGATAAAAATTAGACAGTAACAAAATGTTTTGAAAACCCTATCATTAAATGAAAGAAACGATTTGAAACTTGTTGATCTTGTTTATTATGCACCAGTTTTTGCCTCAATTTTCGTAGAACTGGCACAAATATTTAGAAAGATTTTTTTTTTAACAAAAACAAAATTCAGTCTTTATTTCCCTGTTTCCAAGTTTAAAATGAAAGTTTTTTTTTTTTTTTTTTTTTTTTTTCCAAAAATTTACCAATTTGCGAAACATCTCTTATTATGCAAGGGAATTTTTAAAGTCAAGGAAATGCAGGCGGATAAAAAAAAATCACAAATTGACAAACGTTGATTAAAAAAAAAAGTATATCAATTTCAACATGGAAAAATGAAAAGGAAGAAAAAAAAAAAAAAAAAAAAAGAACATTTATATCTTTTTAAATATGTGCTATTCTATGAAAATTGAGGCACATAATAAGCAAGACTAACTGTAGAAGTTCCAAATCATTTCATTGATTTAATGACACAGCGTATTCAAAATATTTTATTTTTCTTTATCGGTTCCCTATATACATTTTTGTTCGAACTTTCACAGAAAAATATGAACTGATTATTACATAGCCGAATTTCGGTATCTGTGCTCATCATAGTTAGTTGATCATTCTAATAAATATATAATGTATTTCTATCTGTGTTTTTGCTTTGGTCTAATAATTTGGCCAGGAACTGTATGATTCATCCGAATTCCAAATAGTGGTTAAACATATACCCAAAACATAAATCCAACTAGTAGTAAAAATATATATACAAAACATTGTTCAATTACTAACTGGTTTTTGACAACCAAATCAGGTTTTTGCCTTAAATTTAGACAAAATTATTTTTTTCTTTTTTTAAATAAAATAAACAATCACCCACTTATTTCATTCACAGTAGAGTCAATTTCTTTTTTTTTTCTTTATATTCGGGCATTTTATGCCCCCAATTCATTATATTATACGTTTTTTGTGAATTCCATAGCTTTTCTTTTTTACTTCACTTTTTATGCAAATTATAATGTCCTAAGACAAGTATTGCACTAGAATAAATTTTGCATATATTAATATCTTGGGAGTACAAAAGCTATGTAAGCTCACATTTGTGCAATTAGTCTTAAGTCACTAAAATTAACAGGAAGTGTAATAAGAATCACATGTGTGTATTACATTGCTATTTATATAGCATAAAATTGAAATAATGTCAAAAAATTGATTAAACTGCTCTGAAAGAGCAATGGTGATACAATTTAGAAGCTTTAACCTACGGTGGTGGCAATATATGACTTTAATCTATTTCTTTCCAAGTCCATATTCTTTTAATTTATTCCCTCGCTATTTCTGTTTCTGAAACCAAACTTTAACCACAAGTATATTTCAGTTAAAATAATTAAATAGGAAAATTTCCACAGTTAAAAATGTTGACAACAAAACAAGATTAATGCATAATTTAAGTGGCATAAAATTAGTTTTAAAAACCAGAATAGAACAAATCTTAATTTAAATTTGTGATTAGCAGCAACTCTGTTAAGCTAAACTGTTTTGTGATAAATATAATTGCAGTCAAACCTCATTAATACATCACTTTTGGGACTTCTGAAAAACTGTGTTAAGCGGTTTGACTTGTTATGCGGAGTTAAAGGAATTTTGGGACTAAGAAAAAGGGGTGTCTTATGTGCAGAGTGATGTATTAACGAGGTTTGACTGTGCAACTATAAATAGAGTTAACTCTTACAAATTAGCATGTATCAAAATTTAAACTAGATTCCACCGTGTTAATTTAAATAGAACCATAATTATTTTCTTAAAGATCAATAACCAAATAAAAGTTCAATATCATAAACAGGGATCCTTTTGATATTCCCTGAATTTGAAGGTCATATTGGTGCTGAAATTTTTATTAAATATGGGTGTATATCGACCGATAGGTGGCACTGCTATAAATGTCTATAATTTTCCACATTGCTGTATCTCAACACCTATTACTTAAAATTACACTAAACAGTAGGTATATTTAAAACATTTGTTGTGAGAAGCTATGTTAATTAAATTTTTTGTACATCTAATTAATAGGTGGTACGTGGTACTGTACTGTTATTTAAACTGATATAGGAAAAAAATTTGTAATGGATGCAGCGTACTAGAATGATAAATTTTACATGAAATTTCATAAGTCTTAAATAAAGAGAACATATTTTAAGGATTAAAATAATTTTAAGCACTGCTTAAAAAATAAAATAAATAAATAAATAAAATAAAATAAAATAAAATATTGCACATTCCCCTTTTACAATTCAGAACACATATATTTACAATATTTTCAGGATTATTGTATAAATGCATATTAATCTAAATTGCCTAAATTGTTTTAACAGACATTGTACATTCACTAATCTGTTTATCCAAAAATTTTGCTTCATCTCTTAAATGTGCTTGATTATCATTATTATTATTTCCAATAAAATTGTTAATGCAGTTACTGATAGAAAATTTAATCAATGTAAACATAAATTAAAATTTGCAATTAAAAGAAAATCAAATGGCTATAATTTTAACAACAACAACAACAACAATAAATAAAATCTAAACTAAAATTGGGAGTGTTAGGTTGCTTGCTCTCTTCACAAAATTTAAATTCATAAACAAGCATTTCAAAAACTTTTTGTTTAAGTAAATGATTAATTCAAATTTTTCGATGCCTAAAACCTGTTATCAATATTGTATGAAATTACCGCATATGCACACACTTAGTTCAATAAAACATTGGTAGCTTAATATTATATATTTTTATATTAAACAGGAAATCGGTTGACTGCTAATGCTAAAGTTTAAAGCTTTACTCGATACCTTTTTTTTTTTTTTTTTTTTTTACAAAATCAGTAGAAATTTAACAAGAGTATTTATTAATTTAAAAAAGTGTACCAAAATTTTAAACCTAGATCAACACCTAAAAATTAAAGACTCAAATACAAAATTAAAGAAGAAAATAATAATAATAATAATAATAAAACACTCACTTCATTACTGAGGCTTCCTTAAGTAAATATTCAACTTGGAAATACTAGCAGGTACAAAACCCAAAGCCAAAGAATATTAAAACTTTGAGCTTTTAAGGATTGTACCTGCTTGCAAGTGGTAAGTAAAATATCATTTACCTTTCAGGACTACAATGAAACTAAAAGTAGTTTCAGGCTGTATTTAATCCATTATGATTTCACAAAAAATTGACACATCACTTTTAACAGGATAGAGGATAACGACAACGGTTAACGACAACTGACAACTTTATTCAATTTCAAAATGGTGCGCGCCGTGACGCAGATGGAGCGGGAAAAACGTACCAATTTCCAGCAAAGCTATAAGCACTCTTTCGTTAGTTACGGTTTCCGTAGCCTTCCCTTCTTATTTATTAGAAATTCTTTGCCTGAAATATCTTTCTTAAACTACCTGAAACTTTCACAAAAGCTGACCGTCCGTAAGCACCAACAAGAACAAGTCGTCTCGTGATAAGTCACGTGAGCAGCGGAGCAGGCTTCTGAGCGAGCATGCGCAAAGCGGTGTTCTGGAATAAAGGTATTCCCATGGGTTGGTTCAACTTTGAACCATGTTGAAAGTTGAACCATGATCACATTTTTCGAGAAAGCAAGTGTTCCATTGTTTGGAATTTTCTCTTAGCTAGACCCATTCGCTGGTTCAACGTTGAACGGAAATTTTTAAGAGTGTATAAAGGCAATAAAAGAAAACTTTGGAATAACTATTCATATCTAGAGAAGGTTTAAATAGGAATTTGTCATTAATAAACGAAGAGTGGGGTTGCTACCTTTCAGTTTCCGAAATGTAAGTTAGATTGCTTAAGCAATTAAAATGCTTAATCGTACGATCTACTTTTGAAACAGGCTTTGGTCGGTAGTCTTACTATTTAAGAAGCTTTAATATTATGTTTGAAATAGTTTTAACATTATGTTTGAAATAATAAGGCTAAAATTCAGATATACTTATGGTACTTTTCAAGTGTTAAATATTTTAATTAAGCATTTTCTTGACTATCAGCTTTTATATAAAATAATAAAACATTAAACTAACGATTGAATTGAAATGGAAAAAATAACGCAAAATTTCACCCAGTACTTTATATACGAAAGTAAAGATTCTCGAGTTACAAATTATGATTATAATACGTGCATCATTATAGCACTACTGACATTAAAATCGCTGCATTTGTGAAGGAAAGAAAATAAAATAATGATATATATTGAACATGCATCATTATAGCACTACTGGCATTAAAATCGCTGCATCAAGAAGGAAAGAAAAATAGCAGAACAGTATATATTGGGCACACACATTATAGTGCAAAAAACAAGTTATTAAATCTTCAGGAAATTTGGATTATAGACTCTGAGAAATCAGTACCGTGAGCAGTATAGACGCAATTTCTGTATGTGAAACCTGCTATACAATATCTTCTTTTATACACATGTGTTGCTACCGCCGCCTTCTTGCAAAAAAGCGTCGAAACGCTATTCATTTGCATTTTACACCATATTCTATCTGACATGCTAATTTCACATGTATGACGTGTCATCTTCCTGCTGAAGTAATTTTAATTGTCAGTAATGTTTTTTGTAGCATATATTTTATATCATAAATATTGTATTTTATATTTTCTTCGTTATAGCACTTACGGTAATGATCTACAGTCAGTAAAATTTAGAATTCAAACCAACATATCAGATAATTATTTAACAAAGTTAAAACATAGCTTCCTAAACTAGATGCCTGCCGCGTTGCTCGAAAACTTGGCAACAGTTCAAGCGGTAGGCCGCGCCACCAGGTACAGATGGCGCGATTTTTTTATTCAACTGTCACCAATAATTTTAAGAAGTGATATATGATATATATAATCGACGTTTCTTCGATTCTGTTCGCCTTTTATACATATCAAATCCCACTTTTAAAAATTTTTGGTTGCTGTTGAATAAAAAAGTCACGCAATCTATACCAGGTGGCGCTGTCTACCGATTGAACTGTTGTCAAGTTTCCGAGCCACGCGACAGGCATCTATTTTAGGAGGCTATGGTTAAAAGAGGTAATTCGCCTTTTTTTTCCTTTTTTCTTTTTTAGAATAATCAGTAGGCGCTTATTTGAGATGGTATGCAAAATGGTACTAATACAGAGTGATTCAATACTGGTTGAATGAACTTCAAGTATAATACATACAATAAACACCATATTTGTATTGAAGGAAACAGAGTCGCATTCCATTAGTCTCAAAAGAACATATTTAAGTAAACACCATTAATTGAAAAAACACACAACAATTGTTTCGAATACAATTTAAACCATGATGTTGCTTAGACTTGGAATGAGATCGCTTACAACACTTCTGATAAAATATATTCTACACAAAGCAAGGTTAATAATATAAGTATATTTTTAAAATGTCATTATTAATGTTTTACAACAATATGTGAAAACTTAAGACACTGCTATTTTTGGTTGATTAAAACAACTGGGACACTCGATTCCTATCCAAAAATATTCCTAAATTTTGGTTCCTTCTGTTTTATATTTATACTTTCTTATATTTTAGTAACAATTGTTAAAAATAGTGCCATTTCTTTTTTAATCCCCTTGTATAAAATGAGTCTACTATCTAGTTTAAGTAACTTTTAATTTCCAGAAATAAAGGCCTTTAAATATTTTCTCGTATAATAAAAAGTATGATAATATGGGGATTATCAGCTTATTGATAAATTGAAACAATAGAATGTATGATATCTATTAGAATAAAAAATTATTCAACTCCAGAAACAAATTTTAAGAGAAAAAGGTTGAAACAAATATTATATTTTAAATATAATAAAATTTTAAAATAGAAATTTAAATAGTATCATTCATACAAACAAATTTAAACCTGACAATATTTTAAAAATAAATGTTTTACAATGACAAACATGAAACGTTTGAAAATTATATTTATACCTATGAAAATTCAGTAATGAGAAAATCTATTGTAGAATGTGTACACATTCTAAAATTTACAGGAAATTTAATACTGAAATGTAATGTAATGTAATACTGAAAGTATATGTTGGAAATTATTTTGCCATCTTCTTTTAATTCCAAACATTTTTAAAATATTTTTATCGCATGTACATATATTGTCTCGAAATTTTTGTGTGTTTAAGGGAGGCATACTATTGTGACAATCGCAGCTATCGTATATCACAAGTCGGATCGTACACTCCGCAGCAAAAGTATCCAAGCACTAGCAATAATCCCCGTCTTAAAAATGTACACTTAATACTGCTTTGTTAAATAAATCCTTGTCGAATCATGTTCTTAGACAGACTAAGAACATGACTCGACAAGGATTTATTTAACAAAGCAGTATTGCGGAGTATACTATCCGACTTGTGATCTACGATAGCTGCGATTGTTACAATAGTATGCCTCCCTAAACTGCAGAATTGCAATCAATATATAGGTTATGATTATGAATCTTTCACACTTTTTAAAATTTTATTTAAAACGCTTTAAACTTTTTTTTTTTTAATGATAATGTCAGTCGGCATATATTTTACTTTAAATTATTCTGTGTCTAAAATAATCTTTAAAAAATGTCATAGCAGTCGACTGTGGAAAAAAAAATTCGTGTTATGATAATCGAACACAGTTTTTCGGTAAAAATACCTTTCGAAAGGAACTAAATTTCTCTATGGAATATAATCCATAAATTATATGCTGGAATATATAATAATACTATAACCCAAGAAGTTTCCAATAGTTATGTTTGTGGTCGTATATCGAATTTATTGCAAAGTGTTCAAAATAATATGGTCAAATTGGATTTTTACCTTGCTAGTTTTATATTAAAAGTATGTACCTTAACTAAAAATAATAAATTTGGAATTAGTGCTAATTATATAATTATAAATATAAATTTTATTGACATTTGATCTTTTTTATGGATATTTAAAAAAACATTTTTAAGATTCAACCATTGTTTTAAAAAAATATTTTACATTAATATGCTTTTTTTTCAGTATGTTATACGCTTATATGTAGGTTGGAGGAAAGTATCCTAAATTGATCCTAGAGGGCAAAATGATCCACATACATTTTCTTCGCAACAGGTAGAGGCATATACCAGGTAACATACAAATTAGTTATACCAAGTCAAGAAGAAGCAATGGCGGTATTCAAATGATTGCAGTGTTACGCGTCTAAATAGATTTCTTTGAAAAAGTGGGTTTTATAAAATCTGTTATAAGTTAAGCACTAACTTTCCTATTTATTTAGATACACAGTTTTTTTATGTACAGAAAGAATGACTTGGTTTACTTAATAAAATATGTTTTTAGGTGTAAATGTTAATTTTTTTTATGTTTCTCGGCGTCATCCAGTAACACGACTTAAGATGGATGGCCATGTTGTCGGGTAAAATGATCCATTATGTGGATCGTTATAAATCCATTATTTGGATCGGATGTGACGGAAATAGGAATTATTTAATCTATTTCTGATTTTATCATGTGTCTGTTATTAGAATATATCTATTATTTTTGGATGATAATTTTCAAATATCCTATTTTCTTGTTTTATTTATTTATTTTTAAGTTATTTGAGACACATTTTTTTTTCCCCCACAAGTTAAATTATGTATGCTATTTGATTATAAAGCTTATTTTGTTTCATTATGTAATATCATAATTACTTTTAAATCCTTTATTTTGCAGATAAAAAAGCAATTTACAATTATATTAAATGAAGGATCGTTTTGCTCCTTGGTGAAGGTAAAATGATTCTTTGGATTCTTTTTCCAAAATCTATTTTTTTTTTTTTTTTTTTTTTTTTTTCATTAGTCAGTTCAAAATTAAACAATTATTAAAGTATGTTTATAATGCAAAATATAGTGTAAAACCCACTAGCAAAAGGCCAAAGTTTTATTTAAGCAGTTATGTTGTTGTTGCGCCTGCACACTCTATAACGGTAGAAAAAATCGCACCTTCAGAACGGAGGCCAGTTAGTTTTGTAACTCCTCATATAGAAGAATAGCATGTTTCTCTACTCCCATTTTTTAAAGTATTAAAATTAGTGTTTGTGATGTAAAAATCACCGCTAGTATCAAGTTATTTTTCTACAGTCCATTGTTTTCATTTAGTTAAAATGAGTTCATATAGAGATTTAATTCTCTGGGCTAACAGTTGTTTTACGCAAATTTTTCCCTTAAGAAGATCATTTTTGGCCACCTTCCCCTATATGTTAACTGTTTTATGTTTATTTAAGAAAGTTATACGCAAAAAGAACAGTCAGAGTAAATCGTTTTATATTCTAAGCATACATTGCTTATGATTTTTTTTTTTTTTTTTTTTTTTTTTTTTTTTATGCAGAGCATCAACATTTGAAGCATAGATACGGAGTTTTTTTTTTTTTTCAATGGCTTGGAACATCTTGCCATGCGCATTTGGACAGGAAGTCACCGAATATGCGGCCATTTCTAAAGAAACACCCAATGGACGGCTATCGCTACCCCTTAGAAGGATAACACAGGGCGAAACATCCATGCCTTGCCCGGGTTTGAACCCGGGCCTTACCGTATAGGGTCAGGGACGCTAGGCACCACACCATATGGGCGGCTAGATATGGAAGCTAAAATACTATATTATTATAAATATAGTATTATTACATGCAAAGTATATGTATATATTATTACATGCATATATATATATATATATATATTACATGCAAAGTAATAATAAATAAATAAATATACATATATATATATATATATATATATATATATATATATGTATATTATTACTTTTTATAAAACATGCGCAAAAACTAAAGTATTTCCTCTTTTCAAGACTTTGGTATCGTTTCAGATTTATGAGTGTTCCTACCCAAAAATTTAAAATCTGATTAGAAACAATAAAAATCGAAAAATAATAATTGTCCTAAATGCCATTTCCTGTCACGACTTGGGAAGTTCGCCTGTAAATTAACAATAAAATTTACACCTTTTTTTATAGCCTATTATTATTATTATTATTATTGTAAGTCGATTATATATTATTATAAATTAATCAATTTAATATAAATGTAAAACTGTTGCCATCATAAAATGTATAAAATAGGTTATTTGGTGACGCTTGAAGTTTATGAACAAAGATTCTCCTCTCCCATGAGACATACATTAATCCAATTTTTCCTTTGCACCCTAATATTTCCTTTGCGGGAAAAACATAAATAAATAAATAACTTCAAACATTTATTAAATATATGCTTATATCGATTAAATTTGCAGGTTATTTTTCTTTTTTCTAATGCGTGACATTTACAATTAAGTTATTAATTTAAATATTTTTTAAACTTTTGCTGACGAGTGTCTGGAAACATCAACAACAACAAATAATTAAAAAAAAAGAGAGAGGGGGAAAAAGAAAAAATATCCTCAAAAAGAAAAAATATCCTATTTAAGCTCCTCTTAAATATTAGCGCGATTACTCTAAAACCACTTTAATATATATTTAGAATAAACGTGGGCTCGTTAAACACAGCAAATATTTAAATATTTACAACAGTAACATTCGTGCATAAATCATAATAGTGTCATTTTATTTTACTTTTACATACATATATATAAATGTGTGTGTATGTATGTATCTATATATATATATATATATATATATATACATAAGGCTGATTTTAAATGAAACTTTTATAAAAAACAGAAAAAAAAAAGAAACACGGTGTATTTAAATTAAGATAAAGTACTAAAGATCATTTGTCATGTATTTAAGAAAATGCATCATTAACACAACAAGATATTACTCCTAACACTAAAAATATTTATGTATAAATTCGTAATAGGCGGAGCCAGTTTATCAGCCTTTATAAAAAGAAAACTGACTTTAGATGAAGCTGTTATAAAAACATATAAGCAAATGAGATACAGAAACAGCATTTTTAAAATAAAATGGAAAGTTAATCATCCTAATAATTTGTCACATGCATTTGATTTTTTTTTTTTTTAATTCAAATTTGAACTTTGAATGATAAGTAAAAGAAAAAAAATATATATATAATAAAAATTTTGACAAAGCAGTTCATAAATGCAGCTGCATTTGTCACGAGCCGTATATTATTCTACATAATAAGCTATAGTTACGACTGCTTAGGGATTAATCACAGCAATTTAATTTATCTTTCTTTTACTTTACTTTTCTTTTTAAAAAGAAAAACATACAACCCAAGAGTATTATGTTTTTAAATTTTTAGATTTTCCTAAAGATAGCTTTCTTTCTAGTGAATTGAAGATCTATAACAAAAATGTAAGACGAACTATTTTTTTGTTCTTCTATATTCTTTTCACATAGTTTTTTTAGAAAATGGTATTTTTAATTATATGATTAGGAAAAGTATTAATTCCTTAGTAATGAACCAATATAGGGCAAATGTTGTATTTATTATCTTTACATAAATAAATAGAACTATTGAATAAGTATTACTCGGTTTGCTATATTCTTTCTTTCTTTTATTCATTTTTCCTCTTTGATCGTTTTGATTAAATCATTCTAGCTCAAACGTTTTCAGTGATTTTATTTTCAAAATGTAGCAATGCATATTTATGTATTTTATTCAATACTTTCACTTATAAGCAAGATTTTTTTTTCTTTTGTCTTTGCACGATTATGAGTTTAACTATAAATCAATAAACAGAAAATATATTTCAAAAATTTTGTATACAATATTTTCTGCATTTTGAAACTGGACTTCACATAAACGATTTTTTTTCCTATTGGTATTTAAAATAAATAAAATACCGTAAATGAAATGAAAAACAGAAAATATATATATATTCAAATTATGCAAATATATTTAATACATTTAACTATTTAAAATGATTTTTCATAAACAAATAATAAAACAGATTGTTTAGTGATTTACAAAATCCGTTTTCTTTTTACAAAACCACCTTAACATCATACGAAAAGTAACTAAAATAACAAAAGACATATCTACAGTTTATACATTTTAATAAGTAAATTGTATAAATTAATCTAAATAAACGTTAATGTTTCGTTTTGTATTTCATTATGCCTCAAAATCCGCTAAGAGGAGAATATAAGAAAATAATCCAAAACGTCTTACGGAGCATTATAATGAAAATTAATTTTTTGAGCTTCTTATTATTCTTTGAATATCAAAATAAATCCTTAATCAAAGTAATTTTTCAACTAAATCCTTTAAACTTAAGATACGGTATTCATTGTTTAGACATCAGTTTATAGAAAATACCTCATATTTTCGATTCTGTATAACAAGCTTTGAGGATATCATTTTCATTGTCTAAATGGTTGTTGATAATATGGACTTAAAAAATCTAGATTAAAATATATTTTCTATATATTTTCTATTTAAATATTTTATTTGAAACCAATTTATTTCCGAAATATCGTTACTAGCTTCATAATGCAAAAATTTATTCTTTTTAAAATTTTTTGGATTTTTCTTAAAAGTGCATTTTTTAAATATTTAAAAATGAGTTCTGTAGTAATTTTATAAAATTGTATGTTTTAAAACCTTGAAATTTTTCTTAAAATTAAAATATTATCATAGCAGAATATTGTTAGAAGAAATATATATTCTAAGAAATATATATTCTAATATGCATATATGTGTGTGTGCCCTGCTTTATAAAAATGTCATATAATATCTGTTACTTTTAAGGGGAAAATATTTCTAGTAGTTTTTGCTTTCAATATGGAAAATTTTATTTTTTAAAGTTAATTATGTTATACAAAATTTCATCTTATACTACAAAATCAATTTTAGCACAATAAAATTTTCTATGTAAAACAAATAGTAATTCTTTTATTTTGTGTATTTTTACGTGTTTTAAGAAAAATTCCACTTGTATTTTTAAAACATGATATTAAAAATCTTGATATGCTTTTTTTTTTTCTTTTTACCTCAAATTATACAGTATCTTAACTTTATTTTTCTTTTAAAAAAATTAACAATAACTTTTTGCATTTCAATGGTTTAGAATTTGTCGGTAAATACAAATGTGACTATTTTTTGCGGAACTAAAACAGGATTAGCTATTATTCTCTCCCAATATATGTGTGTGTGTGTGTTTAAAAAAACTTTAACAAAGCCTCATATCTTTTCTTATACTACCTTTTTAAACCTATTTTTGTTGTTTTAGAAATGATGTTTTATTTATCTCAGCACACATTTTATAAGTTCTTAAAATACATATTTTAAATGAATCTCCCGAGTATAATAAAACTTCGGTTAATATCTCCGAATTTCGAAATTCATAAAACTCTTCCGAAAGTCATAATGGCTCCCGATCTATTATCCAATTATTACTGAAAATAAAATTCTCGTGTGAAACGGAGCAAGAACTTTGCAACAAAACACACATCCCTTATGATTCAGTCATAATATTGATTCAGTAGCTGCAATTAACTGAAACACAAAACCTCCTGAAACAAAGGAACTTCAATATTTACTGAAAACCTTACTTGGATGAAAACGCATAAAAATAGCACCTAAGTAATAAATAAAAAAGGCGAGGTTTTAAAACATGGATTTTATGACTTTCTGCGTCACTATCTAAAGAACTTCTTTTATTCAGTTGTTTAAACAATGTATAAGAAAATTAGTGATAAAGTTTTATTTCTTACCAAATGCGGTCATAATAACAAAACTCTTGAATATTTTCATAATTAATCCCATGTTTCCTGATAGTTGAAATTTTCTAAAACGAATTCAGTTAATTAGAAAAATGCTAATCGACTTTGGAAGAAGCACAGGTAGTGAATATACTTTTTCAATAATATCTGCCGTCATAAAATGCAATCTACAGTTTACTTAAGATACCAGTTATGGAAAATGATAATCGCTTAGGTAACGGAAATTCTTTTCCTTGTGGTGTGATAAAGTTCAGAAAGTCAGGTAAGCTCGACTGTTTGAGAATTATTGAAGATAAAACTAGAAATGCATGTTTTAAGAAAGCGTCAATCACATAAAAATTAAAAACGTGTCATTCGGTTTATCGTTGAGTAATGAATGTTGAAGGAAAAGAAAATCAAATAATTTCATTTTAATTTTAATATTTTGGTAATTGTATTTAGAAAAAAATCCATTATGTTTAATCCAGAGCAATTCTGTAAATTACAAATCAATTTGCATATGCATGGAAAAAATGTATGATTTTTTTTAGTACATGGTAGTACATGGTTGTACAGACAAATACAGATTTTATAAGTATTTTTCACACATTTGTATATGAAAATCTATTGGTGACAAAATTTTCTTTCTTCTTCTTTTTTTTTTTTTTTTTTTTTTTTTTTTTTATTATCATTATACATGATTTATTCTTATAATTTATTAACTTATAAATTCACAGCAATCCTTAAATTAAATAATAAATCCTTTTGAAAATGACAGTAAAGCGTAGGACAATTATGAATAAACTAATTTTACATTTCCGTAGAAGGGAAATGTGAAATATATTCGATAAATACTGGATCTGAAAAAATAAAAATTGTACCAACTATTTTTTTTAATGTAATTATTATTTCCATTATATTTCAGCTTTAATACATTTCAACAAAGTTATAGAGTATTTATGATCTCAATTCGTCTGTCAGCCAGTCTTATTCAGAGCCATAGTAGTATGTTTGAGATATTGGAAAGGTTTTAACCCTTTGCGGCGCAAGACAATTCAGATCATTTAAATTATACTGCCACCGGAATTCATGAACTAAATTAAACTAAAAGAAATTTTTAAAAAAAGGTTAAAAAAAACTGGCCTTTTCTGATATGTTATAAACGTAAATTTTCGCTAAAAATTTTCCGGGAGGAATTTTTGCAACTGTATCTTAAATTTTGCGTCCTTGTAGCGAGGACGCCGCGCGTTAAGGGGTTAAATAGCACTGTGGCTTTCCGTAAAGCCATCCCCAAAAATTCGAATTCATTACTTCTGTATAAAGTTATTTCTTATAGCATACTTTAATGCCTTTATGCTTCACAAAACGTAACAAAATTATCATAGGATCTACATGAACAAGAGCATTTTTCCTATAGGATGTAACAGTGTTGGGCAAAATTGATTAAAAAGTAATTGAATTACAATTAAATTACAATCATAATTATTTTACTGTCAATCGATTAACAAGTAATTGATTGCAAATAAATTGAATGATTACAAATAAATTGAATAAGTAATTTACTTTATTTGTAATCAATTACTTGTTAAGTGATTGACAGTAAAATAATTATAATTGTAATATAATTGTAATCAATTATGCACAACACTGGGATATAATATTATTATCATTGATGATTCATTTATATGGCCTCATAAATATATTTAGATAATCATACAATGTAAAAATAAATTGCTGGAATGTAAGTTTTCAGTTGACACGAGATTCTTTCTCTAATACTATATAAACAATACTTTCCGTACACTATATGGTGATACATTTTTTAGACAATATGCAGAGCTCGATTAAAAAAAAAAAAAGCTTTTATTTCGAAAGCGTGGCTACAAAATTTTATGAAATTTTATTCATCTGTAGTTATGGAGAAAAAATATCTCACAGCTTAATATTTAAGGCATCATAAAATCGACAAAATACATTAAAGGTTAAACGTCAACATATAGTGTGAAAGAAAGTTCGGAAATTGTTTTATAATACATGCAAACCGCGAGTTTTTTTTTTTTTTTTTTTTTCTTATTTTTTTTTTTTTTTTTTTTTTTTTAAACTCTTTCACTTTAATATTGTATTCCAAGTTTTGATTTTTGCTGTCAATTGTGATTCAATAGTGAATGCAAATTTATCACCAATAATTCAGTCTTTGAACTTGACGTACATTTATTTTCAGGGCACATGATTAAGAACCTATTACTGAAGACAATAGTTGTACTAGTTACTCCTTGACTGTTTTTTTCCCATAAATGTCTGTTTTTCTTTTTTTTTTTTAATCATGTTTTTTAGATAACTTGCCTAGCACATCTTTCATGATTAAAATTTATGCGTAACAGCATGTTGTACAATCATTATTCAAACAATCTTCGCCGTAAATAACGATGGGTTGGGTTTTGAAGGCGGATTTACTACACTAGGGTCCCAGGCCTATACGTACAGTCGGTAACAAAAGTCTCCGAACACTAGCAAGAATTCCTATATTAAAAAAAGTAAAGTTAATACTGTTTTGTTAAATAAATCCTTGTCGAGTCCTGTTCTTAGTCACTCTAAGAACAGGATTCGACAAGGATTTATTTAACAAAACTGTATTAAGTGTACCTTTTTTACATAGGAATATTCGCTAGTGTTCGGAGACTTTTGTTACTGACTGTAAATAACAATGTATGCGAACTTTTATCTTGTTTCTGGAAAAAAAAAGTAATTTTTTTCTTAAAACAGATACTGGGTAATGAGAGCGTAAACAGATTACTATGAGACGACAGGGCATTCAATCTCAAATATATATATTTATTTATGTTCTTATTAAATATAACGAATTTATTTTTAACTACCTACATTCACTGACCAGATAATTTGCATATCGGCCGAAAGGTGGCGCTGCTATGGTGCAATTTCTTACACTTTCATATGTATGCATAATTGATTCTTTACTTCCAAATACTCTGAATTATGAATTTTCAAGGCTATAGCTCCATTTTATATTTTTAAAATATTTTCACACCCCCTAATGTGCGCTCTAATAATTTTAAACTTTCAAAAGTATGCGCAATCAATTCCTTGATTTCAAAAGCTTTAAAATACGTATTTTCAAGACTGTAGCCCTATTTTATAATTTTTAAATTTGTGCCTCCCCCCCCCCAATCCCCGTCCCCGCCGGTCATCAAATACATATACACTTTGAAAAGTATCTGTAGTCGATTTCTCGCCCCCCCCCCTCTCTTCCCCGAAAAAAAAAAAAAAAAAACTTAAAGCGAATTTTCAAGGCTTTGTCAGCAAAAGTTAAAATTTTGCATGTATACAGACTGGCAGGTAGTACTGTCATGCTTAGCTGAGCTTCTATTGAACATTACAGCCTTGACAAAAGGTATAGTCTCTCGCGCTTTGTTATAATAAAATAAAGAATAAACGAGTTTTGACAGTATTTGAATGTATATCGACGTATCGTACGGCAGGTGGTGCTATTATTATTTATATTTCACCATTTAGGTAGAGTCTTTATCTCAGCTTCTATTGAAAATTACAGCCTTCACAAAATGTATCTCTCGCTCTTTTACAAAAAAAAAAAAAAAAAAAAAAAAAAATTAATTTTGTGTAATTTTATTTTAAGACGAAAACGCTTTAATCGGGAACAGTTTAAACTTTGTGAGTAAATCGACGGAGCAGAACTGATAAAATAAATGAGTTTAAAATAGTTTTTAATATCGAAAATTTTTATTTCTCAACCTATTTCCATAAAAATTGAACTGTGAGCTAGCTATTCAGATGCCATATTTCCGGTTATTAACTTCTATTAAAATGAGTTCAAAATTAAAAAAAAAAGAAAGAAAAAGAAAAAGAAAGAAAGAAAAAGAAAAAATAAAGCATGATTTTTATTTTTTAACCTAGTACGGGATCACGTGATTTGTTAATGTGCAAACCGGTTTTCGAAAGAAGGTGATAAAAACTCGAAGACATCTGTCGCGTGTGGTTTTAATAAAATCAGTTTGTTTCCATTAGAATTATTCGTTTAAATAATTAAAAAAAAAAAAAAAAATTGTCGCATCGATTAGTGAGTTGCACCCCTGAATTCAGAGCTAAGTACTTCTACAGCGCAGGAAATCGGCCTGAAATATTTAGTGACCTTATACTAGAATAAAAATATCACTATTTGATTTTCTAAATCACTATTTGATTTTTTAAACACAAAAAATTTTTGGTTATGCTTTTATTATTGACAAATCAAAGTTGCTTTTAAAATATACCATTACATGAAAACAAAAATTAAAGTCACTAAAATAGCGTTTTTGTCATGAATAAACAGAATTTCAAGAGAAAAATAGTTTTAAGGTGAAGTTTTTTTTTTTTTTTTTTTTTTTTTTTTTTTTCTCCCTTTAGATATATGTACCCAAAATCTTTCACAAAATATTACTGAAAAAAGTAAAATACGAGGTGTGGCTATTAAATAACGAGACTATTGCTACTACAGATGAACTACATATGCGTCAAATCCGAACGACCGACAGCTGTGCAGCGTAAAGCCTTCTCTTTCGATTGCAGCGCCTCCCGTGTTTGTAGAGGAATCCGTCTGGCAACCTTCGTTTGTGTAAGAGGTGTTTGTTTCGTTTTGCCGAAAACGTGATAAGTGTAAATGTAGAGCAAAGAATTGTCGTGAAATTTCACGTGAAACTTGGTAAAACCGCTAGTGAAACTTATCTTTTATTAAAACAAGTATATGGCGATGAATGTTTATCACATGTGCGAGTTTATGAGTGGTTCAACCGTTTCCAAGATGGCTGAGAGGACTTTGGAGATGATGACCGAAATTCAAAGCGATGATGATCCTTTTTTTTGACATTCATGGTATTGTGTACCTTCACTGGGTTCCTGAATGTCAAACTATTAATCAGCATTACTATCTTGAGGTATTTGCTCAACTCCGTGAAGTGGTAAAGAAAAAACGACCCGAAATGTGGAAGAACAAGTCATGGGTTCTCCATCAAGAGAACGCGCCGATTCACACGTCATTGTCTGTCAAGAGGTTTCTAGCCAAATACAACATCCCAGTTTTAAACCATCCGCCTTATTCGCCTGACCTGGCTCCATGTGACTTTTATTCGTTCCCCAAAGTTAAATCTGCATTAAAAGGAACAAGTTTTGAGTCAGTTAAAGCTGTGAAAGAAAAAGCGGCACGCCACATGCAGGAGCTCATAGGACAAGACTTCCAGCACTATTTCGAACAATGGAAAATTCCCATGGAACGTTGAAGGGATAGAGGAGGGGTGTATATTGAAGGTAATAATAATTAAATATGTATAAATTTAAAATAAAATGTTTTGCAGCAATAGTCTCGTTATTTAATAGCCACACCTCGTATTTTGTTTTCTCCATCTTGGGCATCGAGCCATTAGTCATTGTGTTTTATTCGTTCTCTTCGTGATTTATCACATTTTGTGTCTGATATGGACTAATTTCTCTCCTGCTTTCCTATTGGCATTATTTTAGAGATATCCATCGTTCTTTCTTTAATTATTTTATAACTCTTGAAATAACAGTTCATCTGGAGAAGAAAGTTTGGTTCACTGATGTGTGTAATAATGCTATATCTTTTCATCCAATACTTAACCAAATATATATATATATATATATATACTAAATTTCTAATGCCAATTTTACATATATTATTAAAAGAAAAAAAAAACTTTGTGCTAAATATCTTATATTAACTCATTAGCTTTATGCTTTAATTTATAAATATCTGTATTCTTTCCAAACTTTCAACAGAAAATGCACATCAAAATTAATTATGACTGTATATTATGTTGCATCAAGGGTTTATTTTACACCGAATATGTTATTTCCTACATATCACCAGATATTTTCACAGGAAACTTCCCAACTTCATAAATAATCTTCTATTATAGAATATATTTAACTATGCGCTTTTCAACAGTTTAAAAAAAAAAGAAAATTCTCTGCATGTATATTCCTGTTGTAAATATATCTCATATACTTAATTTTATTTTGCTTCTTCATCCTATTTCGTTGCATAAATATAACTTTATGATCAAGTTGCAAGACATTCATTGATCACAAGAATCTTTGTTTTTAAAAGTATCGATGAAAAATGGATTATTGACATAAAAGTATATATAGCTCTGAGTATTTTTGGTTATTACTTCAGCATATAAAATATGAGTAGCCATGTGATCAGTTTTTTAAATGTAATGATTAATCGAACTTTCTTTTAAAAACGGTTAAGGAAAAATGAAATACAAGTGCGCATATGCATCCGAATAATTTCGTTTATTAATGCAGCATATTTACCTAAACATCATTTCTAAGAAGTGCAGGGATAAAATAAATCTTTCTTTTGAAAGTAGTTGAAAAACGAAAACAAAAGCTTGTATATATACATTGTGTCCACGTTTAACCTGAATGACATTTATTTTTACAGCCGTTAGTCTTAGATGTATACTTCCAATTCCAAAAATTGTTAAAATGTAGAATAAATTTCAGATATAGCCTTTTTTTTTTTTTTTTTTTTTTTTAGCAATACATATTAAAATTCGAAATTTAATTTAATTTTTATACGATCCCTCTTTTTCTATCAGTTATCTACAGAAAAACTTTCCCTCGGTCTAAGAAAGATAAGAAAAGAAAGCCATGTCTCTAAGTAAAATCGTCTCTGAGTTATTTAAATTTAAAAATGACGGCTTACACTACTTTACCTGCAATTCTGGCATCTATTTTTTGACGCCAATTCCTTATTTTAGAGGCTCACTAGAGGCCAAGTGGTTCTGCGTTCGAAGCTAGTAGACGTGAGGTGCCGGGTTTGATCCCAGGACGCGCTCGTCGGCCTAGCCGTTCGAAGTTTTCCATGGTTTTCTCCTAAACTTGCGTAAATAAAGGCTATGACCCCTTAGAAAGACCTCCATGGAAAGCACCCCCTGAGACCTAGAACTCTATAGAAGTCAGTCGGCCTTATTCCCAAACACCAAACACCATCCTTACTTTAGAGGGTTTACCAATGACGTGATAAGAATTAAATAAAGATCCATTTGTTTTAAAATAGCAATTAAAATCATTCCAACACACTAAATCAACAATTTTAAGGGCTTAATGAAAACTGATGTATTACTGTATGCGTTCGTATTGTTAAAAAATTAAATAGTTCATTCTTTTAAAGGGTCACCTACAAATCGAAATACTTTAAGGGAGAAAGTTATAGTAAAAAAATTAATTAAAAATACATTTTTTAACAGTAAAAGCTTTTTATTGTGGAGCCCTAAAAATCATCGAATAAAAGTTTATTCTTGGAATGATATGCTATAAAGATATGAAAGTTTCAACGCTAGGAAAATTCTAGAGAAAAATATAAATATTTCTTTTTTACAAGAAATGAAAATTTTTAAATAATCAAAATATTTTAAAAAGCATCCGAAACTAATATTCTTAGTTATTAGTTTTTGTATAAATATTTGTTAAGCCATATATTTCCAAGATCTCGAAATCTTATTAAAATATTTTGAATAGTTAAAAATTTTCATTTCTTGTAAAAGAGAAATATCTATATTTTTCTCTAGAATTTTCTTAGTGCTCAAATTTTCATTTCTTTATAGCATGTCTTTGCAAGAATAAAGTTTTATTTTATGATTTTTAGAGCTCCACAATAAAAAGCTTCTACTGTTAAAAAATGTATTTTTACTTAAATTTTTATTTTGTGCTTTTTAGTTACAGAAAAAGAAAGCTTCTAAAAAAACTAATCGGAAATTCTTAGGACACTGAGTACTTATACCAATTAACACCTTTTCAATCAATTTTCTGCAAAAATTAACTCATAGGCCCTTGTAGGATCAACCTACAACTATCGAGATATAAGCATGACGCTCAAACCTAAAGTCAAAGATCAGTAAAGAAAAGTCATAGAACATGCAAGAAAAATCTAACAAATACATATACAAATAGAATATTATTCTCAAATGCTTTTTAAAATATTATGAATATTTAAAAAATTTCATTTCTTGCAAAAGTGAAATATCTATATTCGTCTTTAAAATTTTCTTGTTCTTGAAACTTTTATTTTTTATAGCATGTCTCTGCAAGATTTTTTTTTTAACTGAAGTTTTTAGCTTGGGCGTTTCAGTAGCTGAAAAAAAAGCTTCTTAAAAAAGTAATCAACATTTCTTAAGATACTATGCAGACAATGAAAGATTTTCTTTTATCAGTTGAAATCTTTTCAATTTATTATCTGCAAAATTGTAACACACCGGCCTTCGAGGATCGAACCCACGACAATCGAGTTATTTACATATCGCTTTAACTAACTGAACTAACAAGTGACGAAAAGCGTCGCTTACATTTACATGAAAGTGGGGGCGCCTTTTTTCAGCGGGACACAAACACACGATGATAAAAATCCAATTTCAATACAAAGCTTCTTCTTCTTTTTTTTTTTTTTTTTTTTTTTTTTTTTACTTAAATTTTTATTTTGTGCTTTTTAGTAACTAGATAAAAAGCTGTTTAAAAGAAAAACTCTTCAAAAATTCTTAGGCTACTGAGTAGACAATGAGAAATTTTCTTTTATCAATTGGCACCTTTCCTATTAGTTATCTTCAAAGATGAACACATCGGCCCTTCGAGGATCGAACTCACGACTCGCGCGTTATCAAAAAATAACGGTCTAACTAACTGAGCCAACAAGAGACAAAATGAGTTTTTTACATTTTCTTTAAAGTGAAGGCGCCTTGTTTTTCAAGACACGATGACAAAATTCCATTTCAGTAAAAAACTTCTAATAATATATTAAAAGACAGATGAAAGAGAGGTTTATACTACTTCGGTATATAATTTTTTTAATGGTGCATTTTAATGCAGAAATTCGGTTAAAAAAAAAAAAGAACTTGTTTTAAAAGGAAAAAATTAAAATGTGTGAATATGCACGTGTGTTTTGTAATAATTATTATTATTTATTATTATTATTATTACAGCTTATTTGCTTTAGTACTATTTTTTACTATGTTTAATGATTGCAGCATTTTTTATTTTTTAATTGTCGATTAAAAATTAAAAAGTGATTCAAAAGTATACATATATGGCATCGATTAAAACATGTTGTTTCATCTATTCCTATTCACATCGTGCTAGACATTGTTCTATGCTATCTTCTAAAGAAGATATAAATCGCTAGCTATGTATCGAATTTTCTATTCATTATGAATTCATATTCAAATTATCTTCATTCTCGTGGTTATGCTTCTTGAAATTCCAAAAGAAAGGAAAGAGATACTTCTGAAAGTTTAAGAGCATGTTCTAAAGAAAATTGAAAATTTAAATTTCGGCCTTAGAAGTTCTGAGTTTAATTATTTATCAAACATTCTTTTCGCTCAGGTTCTGAACAAGAAGTTTCACCCTGAATAAATTCAAGTAAAGTAAGAATATGGTAAAATAGTAATTATCACATCTCAAACATTCTGGCAGTTAAACAAATTTTAAGATGCAGAAATATATTTTAATACGGGAATTTATAAGCTTAAATTTTCTATTTGGATATGGATTTATTTCTTTGAACTTATGTATAAATTTTCAATATACTTAATTCTTTTCATTTTTTGGCTTTTTTAAGAAATTAAAAATGAGTTGTGTTTTTGAAAAGAAAATCATTTTTTATTGATCAATACAAACAAAAAAAAAGTTTTCTAGTCGTGTTTTAAATACGAGGGACGTTCGAATAATATGCTTCGTACTTTTTTTTTTTTTTTTTTTTTACCCAAGGAAGCTTTATTACAAACAGAAACATACAATGGCTTAAAAAATACAAACTTTTGCTATTTTTCCACATAGACGCTTTATATATTTGTTGAACCCAGAAATCAAATTCAAGTCGATTCCCAGCGATTTAAGGAAGTTCTTTAATGTCTGCTTCAAGCTCTTTGTTGCTTCCGAAGTGGCGTTCCCAAGAATACCGACTTGAATGAACTGAAAAGGTGGAAAGCTGATGACAGTGAGATGGGGGTTTGTAGACAGTGTGATCCAGCTCCTCCCATCTCAGGTGACGCATGTCTTCTTTTTTGTCTCTTGCTTGTGGGGTCTTGCAATATCGTCCAAGAATCTAAAGGGCAGTTTCCACTGAGGTTGGTTGGAAGTCGTTTCGAGCGGTGCTATTCAGAATCGTTTGATGTAGTCAAGCGGTTGGAAGTGGTTCAACCGGTTGGTTCGAAGGGAGGAAGTCCCTGGCTCTAACCCCCAGCTGAGATAATTGAGGGGCCAGAGGCAGATATCTTTGTCAATTTTGCATGCTTTTCTTTGGAGTAACTGCGCAATCTGATAAAAAAAAAAAGTTACAAATGATGACAAGACATTTGGCTCTTTGTGTCGGGAGCGTGATTAATGGTTTTTTGAACCTCGAAGTTCCAACTGCAATGGAAACTGGCCTTATATTCTACTGAAGAGTCCTGGAAACTTTCATCGAGTAATGAACTTCAGTTTAACGAAAGTATGGTAAAAGCGTACCGAATTCAAGATTCCTGAAATGAAGAAATCAAATAAAATGACACAAGCTTGAAACCTCAGAACACAATCAGCTAATTTTTTTCTGCGCACTGTGACAATTTAAACGTTTTCGTCACTTATGAATTGGCATACTTCCACGTTATTGAGGCGTACGGAAGTCGTTCTCAAAACAATGAAGAGGTGCAGCATGCTGGGAAGAACTTCTTTAGATCGTTGAGCACATTTTTTTTACCAGAATGTTTCTTTAAGTTGATTTCACGATATAATTATTTTATCAAAGTCCGTAGCGACTATGTGGAAAAATAGCCAAAGATTTATGATTTATTCTACCTAGGGCTGTACCGATTAATCAATTAATCGGTTCGGTTAATCGATCAATGCTAAGTCCCGATCAATTTTTTTAATCGAGTTAATTGGCTCGATTAATTCGATTAAAATTTTTCAATATCCGATTAAAATTTTCAAACTACGGATTAAATTAAAAGTGCTGTTCTACCTACAAAATATTTTTTTCACATATTTTGCTAACTAATATTCTAAGAAACTTCCATCAAATAATGAAAAAACAAAAAATAAAAAATAAAAAATGAATAAAAATAAAACTTCTCAAAAGAAGTTGTTGCACTTTTGTTGAGAGAGAAAAGGAGGAGGACAGTTGTTATATAGAAAGAAAATGCCGTTTAATGTCCACGTTGGGGTAACAGCACCTGTAGTCTTCTACAAGGAGTGCTGGCTAGGGCAATAGTTTTCCCAGAAACAATAAGCTTCCAAAAAAATTTGAAATGTATAAGATAAAAAAAAAAAAAAAGAAAGAAAAGAAATGATTGTTATTTCCACTATCCCTTTGATCGGGGAGTTTCGCAATATCTTCAAGCGTTTACTATCCGTTCAGAATTGCTGATAATAACTGTTGAAGTAGAAACAAAAAATAACATTTTGTTTTCTAGTTCGAAGTGACGAAGAACTGAAATATAAAAACAATGAAGAACTTCAGATTTTTCTGATAACGATATGCAATTTTGAGAATTCATTTAAAAATAGTGACAAGCGAGGTGGGCAAGGCCAGCCAATATAAAACTAAAATATGCGTAAATTTATTTAATTTTTCTTTCAAAATGAATTGAAAATGAATTTACTAAAATGAAAATTAAATAAGCGAAAATATTTATATAAAGTTAACATTCAAAGTCACCAATTATTACTCTGAAAATAGATTTAAATTTCAGTTATAAAACGGATGTAATCTATTAGACAAAAAAAATTAAAATAAAATAAATAAATAATAAATAAATAAATAAAAATAAAAATCAGTCTAATTTATGAATAAAATATTATATAGAATTTAGCTTTTAGAATATGAAAGTAATAATAAATATAATTTATTTCACAGCTGTATTTCCGAATAAAAATTTTATTTAAGAATATATTAGGAGTATATTTTTCATTGTTTATTTGCATACTTGTTATTCTTATTATTTGTTGCTTAAGGAACTAGTCAAATTAACATCTATATCATTTTTATATTTTGTTGTATACTATCTCTCTCTCTCTATATATATATATATATATATATGTGTGTGTGTGTGTGTGTGTGTGTATAAAAGTTTTATTCATCATTCAAATAAAATTATATAAAGAAAAATGAAAATCGATTACAAATCCAACTAATTGACCGATTAATCGATTAATGAACTTCGATTAACCCTGTTAAAAGTGTTAATCGATTCCCACCCCTAATTCTACCATTGTATGTTTCAGTTTGCAATAAAGTTTTCTTGTATAAAAGCATAACAAAACTTATTGTCGGAACGTCCCTCGTAGATAAATAGGCGTATTGTATCTTCAAAAAAAGAACGAATCAATCTCAGCATGAAAAACAACAATTATTCCATTCTAATAATTCATATCATTATATCTGTAATATCTATCATCTTAAAACAGCTTCATGTGTTCATTGAAATTTTCTTTCGGGTATAATAATGTTGAACATAATTTTTTTGTCCTATATTTATTTTCAAAGCTAAATTATGTTGCCTCAGTCACAGAATTATTTTACATTGCTGCGACTTTGTGGAAAAATATCCAAAAGTTTATATTTTATTCTACTATTGAATGAATAAAGCTTTCTTCTATAAAAGCATGATGAAATTTACTGTCGGATTATCCCTCTTAGAGGAACGAGCGCATTGTATCTTCAAAAAAAAGAATTAGTCTCAAAAACAACAATTGTTCCATTCTTATAATTCATGTCTTTTTATCTGTAATTTGAACATCATTCTTTTGACTATATTTACTCACAAAGCTAAATTATTTTGCCTCAAACATAGATTTATTTTTCATTACTGAGTCATAGCGGCATATACTTTTACTCAGTCATAGCAACGCCTCCTATAATAGTGCCTCCGAACTGAGCTTTACGTCACGGAAGATCAGCTGATTATATCCAATCAACATTTCCTATAATAGCTATAGAATGGGTTGGGTTGAATGTAATCGTCGGATCCTCCGTGACATAAAGAATGTTCAGAGGCATTATTATAGGAGGTGTTGATAAGCCAGGCAACAAATTCTGTCAGTTTGTCCGAATTTAAAATCTGACAAATAGGCTTAAATTTCCACAAATATGATACATTTTATCCTGGTTACCGACAGCATGATAACCTGCAATATATATTTTTCCCCAGTAATGCTATTCACATATCCATAATCAATTCTCTTTCGAATGATCTCGACATCATTTAGAAGTTAGTACATTGACTATCCAGCCGTTGAGATTTAGAGTATGAATACCATGTATGGATCTGGATGGTCCTGGAGGTTCGCAATCGATCATAATTTGGAGATCATATCACCTACTTTTTTTATTATTCACAAAATATTTAATGCTCATATTTAATGTTAATGATTCATAATTAAATATTTAATGATAATGATACGAATAAAAAATGAAACAAAAAGTAAATAAAATCATTCATTTTTTCAAAATTTGATTATAATTTATTGTAAACAACTACAACAACAACCCTGCGCTGAAAAAAAAAATCGAGCCCTAATACGATTCTTGTTGATTCTTATGTAAAATGACCTCCTGAATCCAAATATGACAGTCATTTTGCGCAGTCACCCACCGTTTTCCCGGGACACCACCCCCTCCCCCAATTTTTATCACTGTTCGGTAATTTTATGGCCATGAATTTGATTTGGAGAATGAAAAAGAATTAATTTAACACTTAAAAACAAAAAATATGATGTTTAATAAATAACATTAATAATAGATTAGAAAAATATAAGACATGTAATACATAATTTAAGTGGCAAATCCCCCCCCCCCCCCCTAAATTTTTCCCTCGCCGCAAATGTTCACGTTTTAGAATTTTCCAACTCTGTAGCCCCTCAGAAGATATTTAATAGTTAAAATAATCCTCCCCCCCCCCTTAAAATTAAATTTATAGCCATAAAATTACCGAAAAGTGATAAAAAATAGGGGACTGTCTCTAAAAAACGGTGGGTGGTAGGGCAAAATGGGCGGTCATATTCGGATTCAGGAGGTCATTTTACATCAGAATTTGTAAAAATGGTGTTGGGGGCAATTTTCATGCAGAGCAGTGTAATTATAATAACGATAAAAAAAAGTCAACATATATTTCATCTGAATGCTAAAATTGTAACTCTTTTATAACCACGTTACTGCACTTTTGCGTGATTAATTTATACAAAAAGTGCATAAAATTTGACTTTTACTCAAACCATACATGCCTTAACACATATTCCAAAGATTATTTAAATTTTGCTTGATATTTTAAAGCTTTAAAACCTGTAAATGCATTTTTATCAAACTACCATTATCTCGGGTAATTATTTTTTATCCCTTTACGTAATGTAATAAAACACTTGTGATATTTTAGTAGCACAAACTATTTATGAAATTTTACAGATAAAGGAGAAAATGTGTGTAATCAATACAGTTTTTCCTTTATTTGATCGACGTTAAATAATTTGAAATATGCTACCTTTCCATAAATGACCGGACACTTTTGGTTTCAGACGTTTTTCCAAATATCTCAAAAAGTACTTGACGAATCATCTCGAAACTTTAAGAGTGGGAATAACATGTATTTTGCCCCGAAAATAAAAGGGAGAGCAGTAAAAAATGAAATGTTTGAGATTACACTGTAAAAATAATGCTTGCAGTGCAACTTGGCTGTAGTATTTGGTTATGAAGCTCCTTCTTATTCTCTGTATTACCACATATATTCATTGAGATATAACGGTGGTTTCTTTAAAAAAATTGCAAAAAAATTTGTTCCTTTTTTAACTGTAACGCGCAAGGTATTAAATTCTGTTCAAAGCCATTTTCAGGAAACTTGACACACAACATTAGACACAGCATAGTGTAATCAGAATGCAAAAATATTAGATATTTAATGAAATATGAGCATTTTTACTAAATAATTTTAACTACGCATGCGGAAGCTTTAGCGAAATTTCATTTGCATAATTTAATAGCTAAATGTATTGAACTACCTGTACAAAAACTCCCAAATAAGTATCGTATAAATTCAAAAAGTTGTACGCGATAAAATGAATTGCTTTCCAGTTCCTCTCAAAAAAACCATCTGAACTATAAGAGGTTTTACTCACATTTTTAATTTGATTCAGCAGTTATAATACAATGTTCGTGGATTGTAAATAAATATTGAGAAAACCTCCTTATAATTTTTCTTATTTTTTAGAAGAACTGAAATTCAGTTCATTCTATCGCGTATAACGTTTTGAATTTACTTGGTATTTGTTTGGGATTTTCATATAAGTAGCTCAATACTATCAGTTATTATATCATGCAAATGAAATTTTTCTAAAGCCAGCGCATGCGCAGTTAAAAAATATTTAGTAAAAATGCCTATATTTCATTATATATCTAATATTTTTACATTCTGCTGGTTGCAGTATGCTTCGTCTAATGTTATGTGTCAAGTTTTCTGAAAATGGCTTTGCACTGGATTTAATACATCGCGTGTTATAGTTAAAAAAGGGACAATTTTTTTTTGCATTTTATTAAAGAAACCATTATATTTCCATGAATATATGTGGTAGCCTCATGAAAATTTATACAAAGAATAAGAAGGAGCGTCATAATCACATACTATAATCAGATTGCATTTCAAGTATTACTTTTTACAGGGTAATTGATCCCAAACATTTTCATTTTTATTTAATTTTTTTACTGGTTCCACTTTTATTTTCGGGGCAAAACTTTCACTGAAATACATGAGGTGTAATATGGTATTCACACTCATGAAGTTTCTTGAGATATTTGAAAATAAGTCTGAAATCGAACGTGTCCGGTCATTTGTGGAAATGTAGTGTATTTAATATTAAATTAATTAAATAAATTTAAAAATTTTACGTTTGAATAAAGATCATTTCAACAGTTTCTTACAGTACAATAAACGAACCTTTTTTTCAAATGTTTACGAGTGTAATTTACATTTAAAATATAAACAAAAATGTAACAAAAAGAAAAATTTATTCAGTCAAATAGAAAATATGAATATTTTAATATATACATTTTTTATTCTATGCAATAAAGAATTCTTCAAAATATTAAAAAATGAAATATATGTTTAGAGCAGACATAGAACAACTACAATTTAAAGTTAAGAGAACTCGCACAAATATCAAAATTCATCAAAACATTTCAAAAGATCTTTTGATTTCACTTTTCATTTTATCTGCCGACTGTATAAACAGTAAAAACAATCCCTGCACTTAAACTCTTGTTGTGGAAAAGGTTCTATTGTTTGCGGCTGCTATAAATCACAGAGTTTTTTGCATGTTTCGTATCCAAAATGCTATTCATTATGAAATTTCATATTAAGATCTTGCTTCATTGAAATGACAGAAGTTTTCCGAATTCTCAAACAAAGGAAGCAAGTCCTTTTCAAGCTTTGAAAACTTGTTTACATTAACAGATGGAAAAATTTAAATTTTCCTATTAGAAACTTAAGATTCGATTATTTTACTTATGAAAGGGCTTTTCTAGGAAATTTGGAATAAATATGCATTCCTGCATTGCAAAATTTAGTTAAAAGCTTGTCAAAGAGCTCCTTTAGAAATTTCATATCTCCTCTAGAAATATATCTTTAAAAATATTGTTTTAAACATTTTTAGAGATAAGAATTCTCGCTTATCTTTTCCATTTTTCAATTATTTCTATCCCCGTATCGGAAACAAATAATGTTTTATTGATTACAAATTTACACTTATTTAAATTTATTAAAAATTTAAATTAACACTTTTATGAAAAGAAACGGGAATTGGCATTTTTAAATTTTTATTATTTTATTTGGATATTGTTTATTGATGTCATTTTTTAGAATATGTGTATTTTATCATAAAAATGTAAGCGCTATAACCAAATTTGCAGTTAACGCGAACTATGAGTAGATATGAAAAAAATCATTACTTTTGTTGTAGACATTTGTAATTAAATATGATTATATTCGCACATAAAAAAATCGCTGTGTGTAAAAACAAAACCATTGTAAAAATCATTACAGAAACATTGTTTATGGACTATTGAAATTTCAGAATGTGGAAGACAGCCGTTCATTCTACACTTTAAGGAGGACTAGTCAAATTAGAAAAATACTTCAACTGTTTGATCCATTAAATTATCATAGTTGTTCAAATCTAGCAAACTACTTTCATGCTTAATACGTGCCATACGAACGTCATCGTATAACCAGGCGAAACAAAAAGACTGGTAAAGAAATGAGGACGTAGAAATCGTGGACACATCTTGCGACTTCCGATCTATTACAGCCATCTTGATTGTATTCTACACAAAATGTGACCAAATTGTTAATGTACTGTTTAAATCTTATTGTTTACAAAATGGGGTCATATCATCAACACTGTGACATTGCTATACTGTCAAGAAAAAAACTCTGTTTGCTGCCAGAAATTTCCTGTAATTCAGAAAAATACGTTCTGTCAACAGAAAAATTACGTTGATAGAACGTATTTTTCTGAATTACAGAAAATTTCTTGCAGCAAACAGAACTTTTTTTTGACAGTGTACGATCCTTTTTGTTGCAAGTTAAGAAACGCAAAAAAAAAAAAAAAAAAAAAAAAAAGAAAAAGAAAGATAAAGGGAAAAAAAAAAAAAAAAAAAAAGTAAAATTATGAAAAGCTTTTGTAAAATGGACTTTAAACCCTTCTTTCTTTCTGAAATTCATTAATTAGACATCTCTAGTCATGTCACGATAACAGTCGTTGAATCCCTGGGACTTCATGTTGAATTTGTCAGATAATAGTAAATTAACAGTTTGTTTTGCAATTATTAAAACGTCATATCTTTAAAATGACGTAAGTGAAAACGTTTATGACGTCACTATAACTTACATCGACAGATTCTTCTACAATAGATATTCAACATTTGCCCAATATTTGTAGAATATGCTAGTATATGTTGGTCATACTGGTATATCATGAAGTGTTTAAAAGTTAATAATAGATAATCATTTAGTTAGAACTTGATATATTCGAAGTAAAATATCAATGTTTTTTGTAAAATTCTAACCTATTATGAATATTTCTAATCCAAGTGCTCTAGAATCTGAAATACGCCAATGTTGGTTTTATAGAAAACAATATTGATTTTTAAAAGAATATTGGTTATTAAGCTAATTCTGATTTATTAATAGAAAGTATTTTAATTCAGTTTAATTTAATTACTTTAATTTAATTTAAATGAACAGTTAAAAAATAAATTTAATGAAAATTTGTACTTTTGTGGCAAAAGATTACCATTTAGCATTTTCATCACCAGAAATTGCTGTGATTCATTCTTTAAATTTTCTTTAAGTCCTTTTCTTTTTACAAACCAATATCATTTCGATGGATGAAGTCCATTTTGGTGACTTGAATGTCATTTTGCTCCCTCATATTCGTCTCCAGCCGTCAGAAATGAGAAAAAAATTTCGGAAGTACTCTAGCAAAATGGAAAAATGACATTTAGTCATGACTTTTGGCATTATCTGAGATTAAAATCGCCAATTTTCTGGGAAAGACTCTTCCAGCGTCATATATTAAAGTCTTAGAGATAACTATAAATATTTTTATATGGATACTTTAAATCTTTTTTGTGCAACTTTCTACATATAAAACGTTCCTTTTCAATTAAAACTTCTGGGAGGAAATGGTTGTTCAAGTCTTGTCTTTTGAAAATTTTATGTGGAGCAATGGAAATAAAATAAAAGGGAGGTGATAGGGTGAAAGTATCATTTCCAAAATTTTTTTATCTTGATCATAACTTTAGTTTCAAAAAGTCTAATGATTAAACAGAAATTTAAAAAAAAAAAAAAAAAGAAAGAAAAAGAAGAAAAAGAAAAGAAAAAGTTTGTTAAATGAAGACGATTTTTCTTTCGGGTGAAAATATAAACGCATAAATTAAAAAAAGCTTTATAAACAATGAATAGGGAATATTAAATAAATGATGATGATTTGATTACTGAATATAATAATAATCTTCAATAATGCAGAACAATGAATTTAGACGTAAAATATAATCATATCTTATGGATATAAAAAATTAACATCTTCATGCAATTTTTATTGATTAGTGATTTTATATTTCCACATTAGAGAAAAACTATTAAAACTTTGAATTGAGTGCAATACATAGAATTTAATGCTCTTTAGCTGAGTTGCTTTTGCCGTGCTAACTTCATTTAAAAAATCCAAATCTTTACTTCTCAAAGTTCTAGGTAGCAAGGGGGGAGAGATATTCAGATTCACTTAAATATATTGCAACATATTATGAGTAAATTATAAATAGGCTGTAAAACTATGATTTTGATACCTTTCATTTTTAAAACATTTTATTCCGAAAAATAAAAGAAGTCTTAATTTGAAACTTAAATTTACATTTAAGATTTAAACTTCGATAAAGTAGTGATTAGTCTTTAAATAAATAGAAATAAAATAGCTAACAGTGTATAAATAACAGTTCTCATAATAATCATATTAATATCGTTACCTGTTTGAAATAAAATCATTTCCCATGTTTACTTCGTTAATGAAACTTAAGCCTTTAACAGTTAAGCCTATTCTGGTAAATAGAAAATTTATATTTAGATTCACTCATTTGGTTTTCCTAATATTAATCAAATGCTTTCTGATAAAGTTGTAATAAATGATGAAGATTATACATAATCTTGGATTAGAATTATGACTCTCTTTCTTTCCCTAATAACTTATTCCTCAACAAAAGAAGTTTTAACTTGAACCTTAAACTTCGATTTTATCGATTCCTTTTGCTATTTTTATCCTCATTATGAAATAGGGATGTAAATTGGAATGCTGAAAAGGAATTTCTAAATTTCCCAAAATATTATAACTTCTTATTTTCGTGAGACGTCAGTAATTTTTAATTTTTGTATCAGTACACATGGAATTATTTCTGAGCTTGTGACTTTGTATATAGAATAAATTTTATTCTGTTCTGCCTCTGCCGAAGAAAGTATTCTATTGAGTATTGTTTTGACATACTTGCGTTTACGTACACTTTTCTGTTTGATTAATATTGTATTACATTTTATATGTTTATATATGTTTTGTTTTTGTTTTGTTTTTTTGGAGGGGGGCGGATTTTGCACGTTATAAAACCACTCATCGTATGTAAATATAAAATGTGTGTCTAAATGTATACACACACCAAAAAAAAAATATATATATGAAACATATATGCGTTTGTGAAGGAAAAAAAAAAATTGCCTTGTTTTGAAAACACTTCCTGTTTGAGCAAAATGCTATTTAAACATGAATAATTAGTATTTGGGTCACGTGATTGTAGATGAGCATATTATTTCAATAAATAGTAGCAATCCGGTGCCTTTTTTTTTTTTTTTTTTTTTTTACGTTTTTGTATCTATTTCACTACTTATCTCATATTACTTTTATAGTCCACACTGAAAAAAAAAATCTTCTGATTTTACGGAAAATATCTAGCAGCAAAATTGCCAAAAAATATCCGTATGCTATGAAAAAATACGTTGGCAAAAAAATACGTAAAATATTCGTACGCAAGAGGTTTTTTTTTTTTTTTTTTCGTGGTGTACACTGTAAAAAATCTCCCTTTGATTAAAATTCTCCAGTTCAACCAGTCCACGGCATAGTACACCATGTTATCCATCAGGCATGAAACCACATTCCATGCTGCCACTTAGCACTTTCCAATTTTGATTTGATACCAAATTCTCCGTATAAAAATCAAAAAAATTCTGTAACCACCAAATAAAATTTGTGTCAGTCATTACAAAATTTATATGGTTATTAAAAAAAAAAAAAAAAAAAAAAAATGTGTTCTGACAGATTGAGATGTAATTTTAAAGTAAATTTCTGTAGTTTTAGAAAACTGAAATTTACTATAAGAAAGTTTAAAAAGTTTTCTGTTTTTTAATAAAACTTTTTACAGTGTCAATTGTCTCTTAAAGGGATTTGGTATCTTTGACTTGGCACAACTGAAGGTATCATATAAAAGCTTATATTTTCATTTAATATTTATAAATTTAACAATATTAGGTTTGTTCAATGAAATATATATTTAGACAACAATTCTTAATGTTTTTGATAAATTTTTAAAAGACTTGGAACCTTTAAACTGAGTTTCCTCAGTTTGAGCTTTTTTTAGAATTCGTGATCTTAAAAATGCTAAAACTTCTACAGATATTTAAGAAAAAAAATTTTTTTTTCATGTTTTATAGAATCTACTTAAAAAATTAAGGATGGATTTTGAAATTTATCAATTAGATTTTCAGAAGAAAATTAGAAACGCATATCTATATAAAAGTTTGAAAAAAAAAGTATGATTTTTGTTATATTTTTATTTTTAATATTTTTCTTTAAAGATATTGCAAAATCCATCTCTATTTCTGGTAGCAAATAGGACATATTTTTTACAGTGTACACTGTCAAAAAAAAAGTCTTGTTTGCTACAGTTTGCTGCCAGAAATTTTCTGTAATTAAGAAAAATACGCTCTATCAACGGAAAAATTACGTTGATAAATTACGTTGTAAAACAAAAATGTCCTATTTGCTACCAGAAATTCTCTGTAATTTGAGAAAATACGCATAATTTACGAAAAATTACGTTCTCAGAACGTATTTTCTCAAATTACAGAGAATTTCTGGCAGAAAATAGTACAAATATTTTACAGTATACTGTAATTTCCAGTGTATAAAGCCGCAAGTCAGATAAATCTGTTTTACATCAGATATTGTATTTAACAGACATTATTATATATGTCGGAAATTACGGAAAATGTTCTTGGTTTCTAAGAGATGGTTATTTATTTTTAACTTTTTAATTCAAAATTCAATTAAAAAATGAAGCTGAATATAGTGCTATTCATCATTTATTATTTTTGTTTTAAATGTCTTATTCCTTATTTTACTTATTTTACCTTTAATTTATAACTTAAGAAATTAATTAATTACTGATGCAATAGAAGTGTAATCTCCCAGTCATTTCAAATCTGACTGGGAATAATGACTTGACTGTACTCTTGCAGAAACATGATATGGTAAAAGAAAAAAATATATATTATCTAAAAGTTTCATAATGAAGAAACGCTTCAAAATTATCTACAAGAGAAGTCTAAGACCTTATAAGTTGATAATCAAGTTTTAATGATTTTACAAAAGCTAATTTAGTTTCAAATCTCTTGAGGAACTACTGAAAGTTCACTCTACGAACCTTAAACAGTGCATTGATATTTGCTAAGAAGGGTGAGAAAGTGAAAGCGTCGTGAACTTATTTAACAAGTTGATTAAGAGTAAGAAATGTGTAGTTCTAAAACATTCATCTTACTCATTATCTCTAACATACTATAATTTATTTTAATATAATATTAAACTAAAGAAGTTTTCTTAATCTTTATGCAGAAACTTTAGAAGTAAGATGATTAGAGATTAAGATTTGTAATATATTATATTTTACTTTAGGATAAACTTTTATGATTAGGGGTGAGTGTTGTACCTTGGGACACTTTTCACATTTAAAACTTCTAAAATTGAAGTTAGATTTAAATTGTACAGACAATATTTAAATACTCCGACATTCTCCTCTGTAATACATTTTTTTTTTACTTTTAGCAGTTTGAAAATAAAAAATTGCCATCCATTTTAAGTAGGAAGTATAAACTGTCTCAATGTACAACACCACGTTGTACCTTAGGACACGCTTTGCTGTATCTTGTAACATTTTTCAAAATTCTTACAATTGTCTACCAATTTTATGCAAATAATTAAAAAAATATATTTTAAGGCATTAAATTAAAAAAAAAAAATGTACTTTCAAATGCATTGCACAAATAATAATAAATTTGAAAGTTTACATCTTATTCCTAAATTAACCAAGTATTTATAAAGTCCCTATTTTAACATTATATGATGTAAAGTCAACTGTGAGATTTCTTGTTCAGACCTCAGTGGGAGTTTAACACTCAATGTCTGATAAAATATCATATTTTTCATATCCATAAATAAATTTGTTGCTGTCCCCTGTGCACTTTAAAAACCTCATTGTTAATGACCTCCAGTATTTAAGATTAAGATCGTAAACAAGGATTGTTTCTGTAGGTTCAAACATAGAAGATAATATATTTATATTAGTATTATTATTTCAGATACTTTTCTTAAAAATATATATTTCTTTATCTTTTTTTCTAATGTGTCTGTGGTTTGATCATATTCAACATTGTCATCATCTGTACTTGATAAAATTGATTTATCAATATCAGATTCTGAACTGCTAGTTTGCTGTATAAGTGATTCTTTCCTCGATTCTGGTTGCAGTAATTTTCTGCTCTGAAGTTTCTATTTCAGTTTTATAAAAGAATCTGTTAAATGCAAGATTTTGCTTTTCTTCTGTTTCCCTTGTTTTTCCGAGCTGAAGTTTTGGGATGGATGGTTGGGTTTTACGTCGCACTAGTGCTGCGCAGATGGGCAAATGGCGACGGTCTTGGACACACCCCTAGAGGTTGTCCGGAGACATGCCATCACAATTTTGATTATCCACGGAAGGGATGACTCTCCCGCATCTTTGACCCCCAGAGGTTATAATTTTTGATGGGAACATGAAGGACATTGCAGCAACGACATATTTTACATGCACCAGCCACCATTAGTGTACACGACGGTCTTTGGCCGGCTTGAGTACCGAACCCGCAATCTTCCAATTACGAGGCCGGCGCTCTACCGACTGGGCTACCGCGGCCCCTGAAGCTTTGGGAAATGCCCAAGTCATTGTTGTTGATGTCACATCTTGAGAATCGGAAGGTGAACATGCTACAGATACAGCCGTTAGCTCATATGTCGCATTTACTGTTGTAGATTCAACAACTTCACTTAACACTTAAATTGAATCAATTGGTCTATCGGATATATAAGAAGTTATACTAAAAGATTATTAATTAGTATGTTAAATTATTATTATTATTATTATTAGAAGGTTATAGGGTCAATCCATTTGAAATCACCCAAAAAGAATAAAATTTGTTGCTCAACATTTTTTTATTTTTCTTATTTTTTTACCAGTTTTTCCCCATTATTAGGTGAGTTCAAAACTGTCGAAAAAAATTTTTTTAGGCTCATACTTTTTTTTTTTTTACGGCCATTTTGAATTTACATCGTAACTGTTTTTAGGACAAAAGCAAGGTTTGCATAAAAGTATCTAACTCTGTTAATTTTATAGTTATCAAGACAAAATAAAAACCACAATTATCAGAATGACCCCCTAGATGTTTTGTACATGCATAATATTTCCTACGTTGTGAGGAAAGTGCAGAAAAAAATTCACAACTATAGATAGAAAATTGACTTAAAACGGTAGTTTTAGTGCTGCAAAACTACTTAAAAAATGAAAGACTCATCGATAATTTTTTTTCCTGCGTAGATTTCTTACAGGACAAGTTACTGTAGAAGTTTCCAGCTTGAGAGTTTTATGCTTTTTTTTTTTATATAATTTTTCAAAAATACCCAAAATTGCATTTTGGCAATATTTAAAGTTGAATATCTGAAAGGGGACTGAATGAAAAATTATGAAATTTATACAGATAACATCTCTTTATGATATAAACATATGATAAAAATCTGGTGACTGAGACTCAACTAATTCCAGAGTTATAGTACATCAAAATTGGTCCAAAATTGCATTTTATGCACACAGTATTTCACGAAAATTTATTTTTAAAATCCATTTTCCTGTATAGTATAATTGCTATACATACATATATATATATATATATATATTAACTCTAATAACTTACAATGAGCTATTTAACCTTTTCAAACAGAAATACCCTAACTACAAAATTAGACGGTCAGTGTTCTGTGCTATGCAACCGAAGTGGTGTGTCCTCCCACGATCATCTGGCACACATAGTGTATGTGTCTGCAAATACGACCAGAACGTAAAGCTCTTGATTGAAGGAGCAAGGCTCAAAATAAATTACAGGGAACTCATAGAATTACTTGCGTGTAACATTGAGAACGAAAGTTGCATGCTGGACAAGTGTTCAGAATGTCCAGGATCCGAAGGTCTTCTGGAAATTCCAATGAAATAAATTGGCAATTTACCACAGGAAGTAGCTTTTAAGCAGTGGGTGCAAACTGACAGAGCAGAATTTATCACCCGATTACTAACAAATGAAGAATTTCTAAATCTTCTAGTGGAAGAAAACTAAAATCTCACCATTTCATTTCAACAGTTCAGTCTAATCATTTCAAAGAACTTAAAAATAATCTCAAAAACAGTGAATATTTAGTCATTGGTGATTTTTCAGAAAGCTTTACATTTTGCGTTCAGGATGATATTCAGAACTACCACTGGTCAAACAGCCGAGTTACATTACATACATTTATTATTATTATTATTATTTTAAATAAAATTTGCTGTAAAAGCATTTGTATGATAAACGATTATCTTATTCAGGATACCTTTACAGCTGATGAATTTCAAAAGAATCTCATCAATGAAATGAAGAATTTTTTACCCGAAGCGAAGATGATGCTTTACTTCAACGATGGTGCCAGCAGCCAATACAAAAATAAGAAAAACTTTATTAATCTGTACCAACATGAGAATGATTTTAGCTTGATAGCTGAATGGAATTTTTTAGCTACATCTCCTGGGAAAAACCTGTGTGATGTATGGGGGAGGGGGGGGGTACCACTAAAAGGGAAGTAACTAGAGCCAGCATGAAAAGACTTTAGAATAACTAAATTCTTACTCCACAAGACATGTTCAAATACTGAAACGAAAAAATAACCAGAATAGAATACATTTTTGTCTCTGCCGAAGAAATTAAACAAACTGAAGCTAAACTAACAAAAAGATTTGAATTTTGCTTGCCTGTGACATGAATAAGAGAATATCATAGATTTGTTCCTATAAGTAATAATCAAATCAGATGTTACATTACATCAATAAGTAAGAAATTTGATGAGCATAAAACTCTGATAGTGTTTATTAACGCATCTTTGCTTACAAATATGGACTATGTTGCATACATTTACGAATATCATTGGTAGCTAGGCATAGTCAAAGACAAGACCGATCAAAATAATGATCTATTAGTTCAATTTTTCCATCCATATGGCCCAAAGACTGCCTTCCAAATATCTAAAAATGACATGGTGTGGGTTCCAGTAAACAAGGTTGTGAGGAAAATTACCCCTATCGAACTAACAACGGTTTCGGGCAGAACACATAGCATATCAAAAAAGCTATGCAACGGAATTTCAACACTCTTCAATACTTTGAAGAAATTATAAAATTATTATGCTAACTGATAAAATGTACATGAACAGTTTGAAAATTTTTTGTATTTTAAGTTACAATGTTGATTTTTACCATAAATTTTTGTCAAAATTCTGCATGCCTAAAATGCAATTTTTGGCCAAATTTGATGTACTATAACTCTGGAACCAGTTGAGTCTCAGTCACCAAATTTTTATCATATGTTTATATCATAAAGGGATATTATCTGTATTAATTTCATAATTTTTCACTCAGTCCCTTTTGAGATATTCAACTCTAAATATTGCCAAAATGCAATTTTGGGCATTTTTGAAAAATTATATATAAAAAAAGGATAAAACTCTCAAGCTGGAAACTTCTACAGTAACTAGTCCTGTAACAAATCTACGCAGGAAAAAAACATTATTGATGAGTCTTCCATTTTTTAAGTAGTTTTGCAGCACTAAAATTACCGTTTTAAGTTAATTTACCATCTATAGTTGTGAATTTTTTTCTTCACTTTCCTCACGACGTAAGAAATATTATGCATGTACAAAACATCTAGGGGGTCATTCTGATAATTGTTGTTTTTATTTTGTATTGATATCTATAAAATTAACAGAGTTAGATACTTTTATGCAAACCTTGTTTTTTCCTAAAAACAGTTACGATGCAAATTCAAAATGGCCGTCAAAAAAAAAGTATGAGCCTAAAAAAAATTTTTTCGGCAGTTTTGAACTCACCTAATAACGGGAAAAAACTGGTAAAAAAATAACAAAAATAAAAAATGTTGAGCAACATGGCCTGGGTGATTTCTAATGGATTGACCCTATATTAAGAATACTAAAAGTTATTTATACTAAAACAATACCTAAATAATTGAGAACTATATGTATGAAATATGTTGTTCCTTGGGACATGTCCCAAGGTAGGATATGGTTTACTATTATAAGGTACAATCACCACATGGTTTAAATAAAATCAAAATGGTGGTTAATCAAATTGCAGTATCATTACTTTCTCATAACCAAAACATTTAAAAATCTTCTCTTCAATATCTATTTAAAATTGAGTAGAATAGTCTTACGAATACTAGTTTAGAAATCGAAATTAGAATGAGACAAATATTTACTTTTAAGCGATGAAATATTCTTTCACTCACTAAGTTCTGTGTTCAGCGTTTCTGATGCTGCCTTTTACTGTGCTGTTATCTATTTGTTAGAGTCACAATTAGAAATAATGAAAAAAAAAATGGATGTTACTAATAGGCTTTTATAAATTGCCAATGTCCCAAGATACACACTCTCCCCCATCTAGCTTTTGTTTTGTTAAATATCTTATAGACTTTCAACAATGAAACCATTTCTTCATTCTTACTTCATAGAATAAATGGAATATGAAAAGAAACTTCTGGAGCATTCTGCGCTGTATTCTCGTAATTATTTCATCTATTAGCTCATACGTAGTTTCCATTCCTCACATTTTTTGTGGCCGCCGATAAAAAAGAAAAAGTGTTATATACCTATCAATGAGCGTTATTTTTAATTCCGAAAATACTACACGATGAAGAAAAAAAAATATCTGTTACGAGAAAGAAAATTTTTAAACTTTCCAACAGAAATTTTCCGTTTTCTAAAATTACAAAAATTTACTTTAAAATTACTTCTGAATTTGTCAAAAGACGCATTTTTTTCTTCAATAAATAAAATCTGTAAACATTAATGCAGATTTCATCTTATGATTACATATTCTGACTGTTATTTGCATACGGAGAACTTGGTATCAAAGCAGGCTTCGGAAGTGTTAAGTAACAGTATACGATGTGGCTGGGAAGTAACATCGCCCGTCACTTACTATGCAGCGGTTCCAAGTTGGATCCTGTCTAACCAAACAAAAAAAAAAAAAAAATGTTTAATGCGAGATTTTTGACAGTATACTCTACACTGTAAAAAATATGCCCCATTTGCTGCCAGAAATTCTCTGTAATTTGAGAAAATACGCGTAATTTACGAAAAAAATTACGTTGTCAGAACGTATTTTCTCAAATTACAAAGAATTTCTGGCAGCAAATAGGATATATTTCTTACAGTGTATGGACAAAATCTGCTGTGTACGAATATTTTCTGTACTGTTCTGTTCCGAAAAATTTTTCCCAATATAAGATGTTTTCCATGCAAATATTTTCTACCAACTTTGCTGCCAGAAATTTTCTGTAATATAACGGTTTATTTTATTGCGTATATTTTCTGAAAAATATGCATAATATTAATTTTTATTCGATAAATGTAATAACAACCAAAGTAAAAACCGAACACAAAAGATAATGAAAGTGATTTATATACTCATCAAAGAAAAAAAAACGCCACCCACCGACTAGTTTCGCCGTAAATTAATGTAAAAACATAAAGTTAGTAACGATCTATTAGTAATAATGCCTAGGTTACAACGATATAATTGGATTTTGCTTAGGGGGGTCGTCTGCATATTAAAACTTTTTTTCAATGGCAACCCTCATTTTTGATACCATTTTTTTGAATTATTTAGATCAAATGAGCCCAGAAAATTGTATAACTTATACATTTTTCTCAATTTTCTCTCCATGGAGTTAAAATTCGTGAAAATATGGGAATGCTAATGTTAAATGAATCTGACAAACATTAATTCATATCTTCCTGAAAAATTATTATTTTCAAATTTTATTGTTTTCTATTCGTTAGAATGAAGTGGCCCAAACATATTCCATGCGTATTTTTGAATAAAAAAACATATTTTAAATTATGAAAATTATTAATAAATTCACATTTCAAAAAATTATGAATTATGACCTATATTGATTTTTGCACGAATAGAACGGGCATCGTCAAAAATATGGTTTTCCAAATTTACAGCTAATTCGTATCATTATTTTTCAAGTTACAATGATATTTAAGGGCTGTCATTTGTTACCATTTGTGTCATCTATAACTTTGCATACACATGATTTAAAATAGCTATTCAAGTAAGTTTTGATACACACATCATTTTTAATTAGCATTGTTTTAGTTTATTTTATATTTAAAATCGTTATTTTTCTTTTCCTATTATTATCTGAATGAACATAATGCTTTCCTGTGTGAGATCTTAATTTAATTTTTTTTTAAATATAAAGATTTACCCCTAACACATTTTCGCTTTTAACTCTACCAAGAATTAATTTAAAGTATATAAACCATACCTTTTCTGATCCGCCTTGACCTCAGGGATTCGAACATGCAGTCAAAAATAGGTATTACTATTCGAAAAAATGAAGTTGATGCAAATTTTAATATGTGGACAACCCCCTAAACAAAAGTTAACTATTGCATTTATAACTAGATACTATTACCAATTGGTCCGGACCAGCCGCATGTTTCTACGCTAATTTATAGAGAAATGGGTCGGGGGTGACGATTTTTTTTTTTTTTTTTTTTTTAATGGCTGTACTTAAGCACAAAGAAATACAAAATAAAGTACAAAATAAACATATAAATTGAATGTTTAGTCTGAAAGTTTTTTTTTTCTCACACAAATTGTAATAAATATAGTTAAAGTAATTATTAAGTTAAATAACCAGGTGTAGCACTCACACGACTTTATCTTACCCGGTATTTCAATACTGTAAAAACGATTACAGATTAAGAAGTAAGATACTAAGTACTGTATATATAAATGTACTTGAAAAACGGCTGTAAATAGTTTTAAAAGCAGTTTTAGTAAACACGAATTTACAGGCATAATAATGTAAAACTAACAAGTAATTCTAATACAGTATGTGATTACTCAATTTTCACTTTGAAAATTATTTAGTAAATGTTTCATTTTTGTTTGATACTTCAAAAGATAAAATAAAAATAGTTTGGAATTTATATCAAGAGATTATAATATAAAAACTTTGTGTGCATTTTTAAATAGGATGAATTACTAAGCATGTTTTTAATGCATAGAACAAATGTATTTAAAATTATTATCTGTTCGGTTTTCACTTTGAGCCACTGTACATAAATCTATTAAAAGAAGGTCTTTTATCACGCAAGAAAAAAGTAGAAATATTGTTTTGTCCTTTTTATAGTGCAATTCGATGAATAAAACGTCCACAGGTAGGGTTGTAGTTAAAAAAAATGTGATTATGAAAGTCTTAGCAGTTTTTAATTATTTATAACGAAAATTTCCCTCCCTCTATAATTATATAGTACCCTATAAAATTGTCAACGAAGTTATTTTTTATTTGTTTACGTTAGGGCTCACATTTACTCATCCATTTGTACGTATCCTTCCATCACTATTCTCGAACAATAAATTTCTTTCTAAATTTATTGAACGCTTATTTTATGAAAAAAAAAATGCTATTTAAAATTAGTGATATAGAGAAATAAAGAGTACGTGAACCAAATATTTAGCTTAAAGCAATTGATAATAAATCATATGTTTATTATACATTATTCCTCTGTTACAATTATTTATTTATTTTTTTTTTTTTTTTTTTTTTTAAAAAATCTTATATCTTATGTTTTGGAATTTATATTTTTATTGTACATTCAGGGTTTGTGTAGATCGTGTTTCTTCCTTGAATTTTCTAATTCTCCTAACAGTAAATTTCTTTTCTAATTTATAGGCTTATTTTATGACAAAAATTACTATTGAAAATTTCTAGTGATTTAATAGGGGAGAGAAACGACCACATAAATAGCGCTATTTTTTTAATTAAAATTTTCTTTATCCTTTTTGCATGATATACTATAAATAATTATGATTTTGAAAAATAATAACTTCACATTTTTGCAAATTCTAAGTATATTTACAAAGATATCTTAATTTTTTCTAACAATTAGAATATTTCACAGCTATATTATTTTATCTCACTTAAAACTCAGCTCAGACATTCTCAGCTATATAGTATGATGAGGCTCTTTCTTAACTGCTTCCACTTACTTTTTTGTCGTTTTTTATTTCGAAACAGAGTTGCATTCTTTACACAGAAGTCCATCTTGAGACTTGAATTACTTCCTGTCCTTGCATAGTTGTCCGTAGTCATTGCAAATTAATGAAACGCCTTTGGGAACGCTTTTGTGGAACAGAAAAATGACATTTAACCGAAAGTGCGGGTATTATCTTAGATTAAAATTACTAGGGCTGTGAGAAAATCTTCCCAAACATCAAACATTCTAGTCGAAATGGTGCGAATTGCTCTCACATTCAGACACTTTAAGCCTTTTCAGCTGCTTCAGTTAAATGGATCATTTTGTTTCTTTTTGCATTTTCTAGGGGAAAGAGTAAGACATTATTATAAAGAAATGATTTATTTAAAACATGACTTGGATCTCAAATTTTGTTTAGCTTGAATAAAGCAAAATATTTCAGGAATAAGTTTTTTTTTTTTTTTTTTTTTTTTTTTTTAAGAATTGATAATAATGCATTAGTCGCGTTTTTAATTTGAATACCACGATTGTTTAATAAGAAATTTTGTTCTAATTTATCGTGGATTAAATAAAGAAAAAAAAATATTTTAAAAAAGTGGTCTTGAAAAAAAAAAAAAAAAAAAAAAAAATTGCGACCTTTGTAAATGAATTATCACAAATGTATATTAACGTACGTTTCTTATTTTATTACTAATAAAAACAATTTTCATGGAAAATATTAGCGATAACTCACCATGTTTCATCTGTCAGAGATTTGGTTTATATCAGTATTTCTCGGAAACTTTTTGAGGTTGGGGCGCATTTAAAAGCAGTTATAAGTGTAGGCATACTATATAGAAATTTCTTCTAACTATGTTATAATAATTAAGTATTTGATCATTTGTTGGAAAAATTCTTCTCATTTTCTAATTATTTGTGGAAAGGGTAGATAATCCTTATTTATACGAATACGATGCTGATAATAACTCTTATTATATTTCCGAGGAATGCAATAAAAGGAGATGACATATCCGTGAAAAGACGAAGACGAAATCGTAACCGCAGAAGCCATTAAGTAACACAATTATGTAAGAAATTCTGCATTGTTATTGTGAAACTGTGCAATATGGATCATTCGATACGAAATTTGTTGTAACTATAAGTCTCAAACCTATCAAATAAATAAAATAGTACAGTACTACAGTGTAAAAAATATGTCCTATTTGCTGCCAGAAATTCTCTGTAATTTGAGAAAATACGTTCTGACAACGTAGTTTTTTCGTAAATTACGCGTATTTTCTCAAATTACAGAGAATTTCTGGCAGCAAATAGGACATATTTTTTACAGTGATAGCTAATGTCTTGTTAAACTGTTTGAAAAGTGCAACTTTGCTGCCAGAAATTCTCTGTAATTGCAGAAAAATACGTTTTGTCAACGCAATTTTTCCGTAATTTACGACTTTTTTCTCAAATTACAGAGAATAACATTCAAAAAATTAACAAGCTGAAAGGAATATTTGTAAATAATTACAAAAAGTATTTAAATACCTATATACATATAATGCAGTATAATATCGATGAAAAAACAACTTTTCAATTTTTTCGCACTTACATGTAGATATATATAACATAATTTTATTTATTCATTTATTTACAAAAAAAATTACTTTTCATCTAAGACATCGACTTTCCCAACGAATGACCTAATCACAAAGAACATTGCGAAATAAAATAGGGAAAAAATAAAAAATATAATTTTTAGAACACAAAATTAATCTTGCGAAAAATCCTATATTTCACAATTTTAAATAATTTTTCAATGTCTACTATTTGCAGGGTTATTATGTTTTTTACATTATTTTCAATATTGAATTTAAAGAAAAAAAATTTATTGAAATTATAAGACAGAGAAATATATAAGAACGTACTCTATGGAAATATTTCGTAGGGAACATTTAAATTTTATATTTTGTAAAATATCTGAAAATTCATTAAACTTTGAAAGCCATATATTCCGATCCCTTCTATAGAATATATAAAGAGAAAAGTTATGTATAACTAAACAAAATATTTGCAAAATTCTTCGAAACTTCTGAAATAATTTCAGAAAAGATAGTGAATCTGAAAGTTTTTCTAAAATTTCTGTAGCCTTTATTTATTTTGCTGACAACGACATTTTTTCTTTTTTGATGTAATTTATCAGAGTAATTTCAAAACTTCCTTCAGAGTAATTTATCTCTAAATTATTGTAAGGAAAAAAGTGAATTAGAGATACAAACTTGACAAAAATTAAGGCAAAAGTAAACATCATTATTGTGCTCATGCAGTCAAATAGAATTATGATTTTAAAGTATTACAATTGACTTTGAGATTAAAAAATAAATATATAAATACTCATATATGCCATTTCAGAAATATTAACAAACTTGAGTTCAGGCTCTGAACATGAGCAACATGGGGTAATGCATTGTCCTGCAAGGAATTATAAATGATTATATCCAAAGAATTCAACACATCACAAATATAGAGGTAATTAAACAAACTTTCTGAACTGGGAGCAGCTCTAAAAGCACACCAAACATCATTATTTCATGTACTTAACTCATATGTTAATATGATGATAACGAATGTTAGTTTGTCAATATTCGTTCACTTTAATATCTCCAGACATATATATGATGATCATAATATTGCATACAGAAAGGAAACTCGTTTAAAAAATATTATATGATGCAATTTTTGTGTATATATTCAGTGTTGAACTTACTATCATAGATATTACTTCAACGTCAAAAAAAGTTACACAGTCTGATTTTTTTTTATATTTTGCAAATGTCAGTCTGTTGATCATTAGGTCATAAGGCTGCGAGCTCTCCAATATTTCTGAGTAACACGGTTAAGATTAGCTAATATAGAGTACTTGTGAATGTGAGCAGCAGTCATATCTTGTCCAATCGAACATAAAACCTATACACTGTTAAAAATTTCAAGAGAAAACTACTGGTGATCATTTAAGTCTTATATACAATTACACAGAAAGAAAAAGAAACAGAGACGTTAAAAAATCAGTTTTAACCCCTTAACGCGCGCTGTCCTCGCTGCGAGGACGCAAAATTTAAGATCCAGCTGCAAAAATTCATCCCGGAAATTTTTTAGCAAAAATTCACGTTTATAACATATCAGAAAAAGCCGGGTTTTTAAACCTTAAAATTTAAAATTTCTTTTAGTTTAATTTAGTTCATGAGTTCCGGTGGCAGTATAATTTAAATGTTTCAAATTGTCTTGCGCCGCAAAGGGTTAAATATGCATTTTAATGGCTTATATTAATTTAATTAATTATTGGGGAGAATATATTTATAAATTAGAATGTTTTTCGAAAGTAGAAAGATTTATTTTTAATTTTATTGAAAAATTAAATAATAAAAATAGATAAAAATACAGAATACAGATTGAGAATCGCGATTATTTACATTTAACTAAGAATCATTGTAAATTTACAGAGACTCGGGGTAAGTATTTCAGTAAATTTGCAAAACTTTTTTACAGCGCACAGGCGAGTCAGAAAAGTTAAAACGAAATAGATGGGCACGGAGTTACATAGTCTGAAATTTTTACAATACGAAGTAATACAGACGGTATTGTTCTATTTGTTCAGACATTTGCTGGCTTAAATGCAACCCAAGTTTCTAATGCAGGATATAATGTCCTGTAAAAGCCACATGAATGCCTGGTATCTTGCTTAGTAGCTTCTGAAGTTCTGCAAAGCGGTGTGTTTTGTGTAGTCCTCAGGACACATTCTTTCTATATTCTAGTAACAGTTATAAAAATTTTACTAAACAAGTAGTTGCAACGAAGAACAATAAATCATATTTCAGTAGACTACAGTCAGCAGTAAATTTGTCCACATTTTTCATATATATATATATATATAAACTTTTTTTTTATGAGTTTGATCGCTAAATTTTATTATCAACTCACTTTTTTATAAATAGCATAAAGACTAAAATCATGATTCGACATATATTTACTTAACAAAACAGTATTGGCGCACATCTTTCATATAGGGATTATTGCTAGCGCTTCAATCATTTTGCTGCCGACTGTAATATTTTTCCACAATTAAAATGGGAAAAGTGCTGAAATTATTTATTTATTTATTTATATACATGGCATTTCAACATTTTTGCATATGATGACAGCTTGTGGATGCTAAGCATTTGTATGAACCTTTAATGTAAGTTTCCGTTTTCTCTACCTCGTTTTCATGGTGTAGTAGTTTTACTGGCTAATAGCATATATTTATATCCTGAAAATTAATTTATCCTCTACAGAACCATTTATTCTTCAAAAAAAATATTAAAAATGTATATATTTAATCATAACCGAATATTTAATCCGTTTAAATATTTCTACTATTGTAATTCTTGTCATCTGATGCGGTATTTGCATATAAAATATTTTCTTCCTTTGATGTATACACCTGCATTTTATTTCGTTGATAGAAACATGTTTTATTTAGAGTAGAAAACATTTTCAAATATCAGGGAGTAAAAAAAAATCTAATGCATTAAAATTGGGGTATTTTCAATGCATCACAATAAGGAAAGAAATGTTTCCTTACATGAAAGCTATTTCCTTTATTTTGCGCCTTAAGGAGTAGTTCTCAAGCTACATGGTAATGGTAGTCTTTTCTGTTGGTAAAAACCTTGTAGTATACAAAAACTGTTAGAAATAAAAATAGTTGTATTCAAACTTCCAAACTATTTCCACAGATTTTTTTTTTTTTTTTTAAGGCGAAATATAACAAAAAGAACATCACAATAATTGAAAAAGCTTTATAGACAAATAAAAAGAGATTTTTAAAAGCAACTTGAAAGTATTTTTTGGTGAAAAGAGAAATATTGTTTTTACAGTGCTATACTACTTTCTGTATTATGTTACGTTTAAAAAAATCATACGTAAGGTTATAAATTATTTTACAATATTTGCAGTGAATGAATTATATGTGAAAACATGACATATAACTACATCATGAAAATTTTATCAAATTTGTGTGACTTTATTTATTAGTTAAATATAATTTTAGGCATCAGAAATCACTCAGTAGCATGAATTACTTTGAAAATATAATGAAATTAGAGTGTCAGTCTATATCACTAGTTTCAAACAATATATATATATATATATATATATATCGTGTTTGTGTGCGTGTATGATACTTTTTACTAAGGAAATACTCAACATACATTTTATGAATAAGAAAAAGGAAACAAACATGCATTATATTATTAAAAAAAAAACTTATAATTTTCCCAAGTAACATGTAAAATGCGCACATGAGAAATCAGAAATTCATTTTAAATAAAAGAACATTTGTTTAACATTTATTCAGTGAAAACTTTGTTCAATGATTAAATAATTAGTTTATTTTGGGGATTAATGATTAGTTTATTTATTAAATTTTGTCAAAAACATATTTATAGTGTCATTCAGTGGAACTTATTTCTATTCGTATATATGTATTCAGTAATCATTTACAGGAGTTATGATAGTCTCTCTTAATACACTCTTAATAGTCACAATTTTTAACCAATTTTTAATTTTTGTTAACACTAATTAAATATTCACGATTTTTTTTTTTAACTTTCTTTATATTCTAAAATTAATAATGATAATAATATATTTAAGAAAACAAAATATGACTTATCCTCTAATACGAATTGGAAGTTAAAAAACTAGCAGATCGCAAATTTTAAAATATGGATGTATACTGGTTAAAAAAAAAAAAAAAAAAAAAAAATCATATATTAATTAATTTTAAAAAAATCTCTAATTTTCAACCAAATTTAGAGACTTTTTGAACCATAAATTCATAGTCACTATTTAGAGCCAACTTTACCATGTTTTTATTAACTTCTATTCTTGTTTGTTTGTTTGTTTGTCGGTACAAATATTGTAATCGAATTTTAACTATCTTCCCTACTAGCTAGACATTTGAAACTTTTACAATAGGTCAGAACCCGATGACAATACAATACTTCGATGTCCAATTTCCGAATTTTTGATTAGTTTTCTTACAATTAATTAAAATATGAAAATAATAACATCCTAATAGCGTTAAAATAGCCAATAAAATATTAGCTATAGTTTAATTGTTGCCAAAAGACATTTACGAGTTCATTTTCTTTCGACATAAAAATAAATACATTTAATTTAACGTGAACATTAAAAAAATTATAAAAAGTTAAATGATGCATCTCACAAAAATTGACGTCATTATCACTTTAAAATTTTTAAGCACATTGGTAAGAGCTCTATGATTCATCAGAAAATTTTAAAACATGGTATAGTTTTATTTTTTTATCTTATAATTATTTAGTTCTTGTTACAATCAGTAAAAAATTTGCGATTTTTTTTTAAGTGTTTTTATAATGCAGTCTAAAAAATTATGTGACTTATATCTAACCTGGTTCTGAAATTTGAAGGTTGAAAGCTCGAAAGTTTTAAAATAAGAAAAATGCAAAAAGTAAGATTACAAGCACACAAATTTTCAAATATATATTCAAAATGACTTTTAAAAAACACATTTTAATACTTTTTTTTAAATCTATCAAATATACTTTCATGAAAAATTACCATGAATCATCCTGCTTAAATTAGCCTTCTAATAATAATAATAATAATAATAAACTCGCGTTGAAATTGGTCTATTTGTTTTGGAGCTGCAGCCACATTCAGAAAAATACACAGACATATAATACCCTCAATTTTTTTTTTTGGCCGGTGTTTATAAGTGTGCCTCAAAAAATCAGTCAATCAATTAACCAATCAAGGTTTAATAAATGAGATTGAAAGATTGATTAAAGTTCCAATGCTTAAAACAAAATTACAGACTTTAAAATATTTTATTTAAAGATATATATATATATATTGTGCGTTTTCTTGTGGAAAAGGCTAATATTTCTCGGAGGTCAAAAAGTTTAATGACAACAAATTTGTTGCGTTCCGTTTTAGTTTCATCAAATTATTGATTCAAGAATTTATTACAATAAGAAACAAAATTACTCAAAACAATTAGTTCGTTTTATGGACTCTTGCATGGTTAAAATAGCTTTCAAAGTTATCTTTTATTTGGGTTACACTAAACATTTCATAAAAAACTTTGGCCTAGAACCTTAAATAATGTATGGTCGTAAAGTGCATGCAAACGCGAAAAAAAAAAAAAAAAAATTAAGCTTTAAAATTTATTTCGATATTTATCGATAAAAATGAAAATATTTTTCTGAAAAAAAAAAAAAAAAAAAGCCAAAATTTTCTTGCATTTTTATTTAGAACTACTAATTCTGGAACCGGATTCATTCGAGAGAAAAGCCTGATATTTTCTTTTGCATATGGCGTGAAATATCCTAATTTCTTCTCTGAATACAGTTGTATAATCTTTTATATTTCACTAGAACTGGTTGCATTAATGTTCGTTTATATCTAGATTGATATTCGATACAAAAATTCTTCAGAATTCTTCGAAGTAAGAACAAAGTTTACAGAATAACAACAAATATTTATTATTTATCCCTCTAATGCTATGGCCTCTAATGCCATACGTATTGCCATACAGGGAGTCACACTCTGCCGCAACCGTCAGACTACTATTTTCATATAGTAATCTTTTATAATGATTTTCTACAGTTAAATACAGAAAAAGTTATCATTTGTAAATAGTGGCATCAAAACTGCTGCAGAGTTCAATACTTGTATGGTATCATGTATACTAACACTAACATGGGTATTAGAGATATAATATACAAATTTAAAAAAATAATTGAGAAGGCTACAGAATTATTGTCCTCAAAACTTGTCGTTAATTTTAAGAGTTTGTTTTGTTTATGAAAGTTACTTCAAGTTTCATCAAGAGAAGGGTTATTTCTTATTAAGTAATCCAATCTGAATGAATACTACCAATATGTTTAAAATTATTCATATATTTATATATATATATAATATTTCATCATTACAATGATCAAACACCAGGAAAGAAGACGTGAATTAATGAACAAAGAACCACATATGAAAATGAAACCTTATACAAGGCAAAAGGTATTTAAAAAGCTAATATTAATTGTTTCTGACAAATTGGTGGATGAGATCATATACAGCAAATATCATCGAATAAAACGAAAAAATAATAATAATGACTTGCAGAAGAAATAGCAGAGGCCACCACGGCTTAAGACGGGGGGAGAGGATTAAACCAGTTTTCCGAGCGGCCAACTTTTCCCAAACTCTCTGTAAATCATATGGAAATAAACTAAAAAGTTAAAATGAATATAATATTTACTGCAGAGAGAAAAGAATTAAAACTAACGAGAAAACATGAAAGATTTAAATAATTCACATACTATTTAGATGACTATAAGGTCATAAAAATACTATGGGTATCTAATAAGGTAGGGAAATTGGTATTTGTTTTCATATGAGATACGATACCATTTACGAGTTGAGTAATTTTAAGAATGTAAACAAAATTGCGTTAGGCAACATTTCATATTATTTAAAAACACTCATTAAAATTAATTTCAACTAAATACAATAATTTAACTATTATCTTATTTTAATTAAATACAATAATTTAACTATTATATTAAACACCTTTATTAATAACATTACATTTTTAAAATATATACAACATCGCTGGTGTTAATTTAAACTTATGTTCCTTCATTAATAACTTATCATTTTCTAAAAGTACAATTACAGTGATGTTAATTAATTTGAACTTATGTTACGAGTAAATTACATTAAACCCTATTTTAAAGCTTAAATATTTTATTAAACCTATAAATGTCACATAGTAGTGTTAATGATTAATATTAAAATTGTTATACTATACTTCAATTCAAATAATTTTGCTGTATGAAATACATACACTGTTAAAAAAATGCAGAAAAAATACAGAAATTCTCTGTAATTTCAGAAAAAAAGTCGTAAAACACGTTTTGTCTACGTAATTTTTTCGTAATTTACGCCTTTTTTTCTGAAATTACAGAGAATTTCTGTATTTTTTCTGCATTTTTTTTAACAGTGTAGGATCAAAAATTAATTGTAAATCCAAATGCAGGGTTTTTTTTTTTTTTCCTTTATATTTTTTCCTTTATAATAGCCATAGGAAAAATAAACAAAGCTTTATGTTAAAGTGAACTTATAAATTTAGCAATTAATATATTTCTAGTAAATCTAGAATATTAAAATCAAGCAACTAATTTTACAGTATTAAAAACAAAATCGAACTTTTATTATCATCTTAATTCCTGGTTGTACTTATTTCATACTAATGTAAATTTTTAGAGGAACTAGAGAAGAGAAATGTTATCCAAAGAAGGATGTTAATTACGAATAATCATGCATATATTTAAGTGAAATAATTTAGAATTTTTTCTCGTTCATTTTTGCTTGCAAATTCTAAACTAAACACAACTTGACATTTCCAAGAAATTTGGAATCATTGAAAATATCAAAGCTAATTCAGGAGTTACTAGCTAATTGAAATTAGCCTTTTGCAATTAGATTTTACACTGCTAAAAAAATGCAACTTTGCTGCCACACTGTCAAAAAAAAGTCCTGTTTGGTGCAATTTGCTGCCAGAAATTTTCTGTAATTCAGAAAAATACGTTCTATGAACAGAAAAATTACGTTGATAGAACGTATTTTTCTGAATTACAGAAAAATTCTGGCAGCAAACTGCAGCAAACCTTTTTTGACAGTGCAGAAATTCTCTGTAATTTGAGAAAAAAGTCGTAAATTACGGAAAAATTACGTTGACAAAACGTATTTTTCTGTAATTACAGAGAATTTCTGCCAGCAAGGTTGCATTTTTTTTAACAGTGAGCTATGCCAAAAAAGCTTTTGAAGAATTCTCTTTCTTGTGGGGAAAATATGCGGTTAACATGACTTAGGATTATAAAAAGCATTACACTGTAAAAAAAAGTCTCCTTTGCTGCCAGAAATTTTCTGTAATTTGAGAAAAATAGTCGTAAATTACGGGAAAATTACGTTGACAAAACGTATTTTTTTGTCATTGCAGAAAATTTCTGGCAGCAAAGAGGGCTTTTTTTTTTTTTTTTTTTTTTTTTTTACAGTGTGCACAAAGAAAGGGATTATTTCTCAGTTTACATAACGAATGAACTCGTCTATCGTCACAAGGCTCATATCCCAAGTAAACAGAGTCAGATATTAGTAACAGAATTCAGCAATTAAGAAATTGTTAGCAGCTGTTCCGTCAAGATTTGCTTAAAGGAAATGAATTGCACGAAGAATCTGTTCAAAACTGGAAATGAATAATTTTTAACATTAAACACAAAGATTCTAGTTTGCTCGCATGTTTTACTTTTTCTTACACATATAATGGTAGAGAAAGTATTGTTTTAGGAGCAAATTTTTTAAATTGAGCCTTTTACTTTATTTACAAGACCTTAGGTCCCCTGAATCCAAAAACCGTGTTTTTAGCGGTTGATCTGTGTGTTTGTCTGGGTGCGTGACAGACAGCATATATAGTGTTATCAGCATATATAAATAGTAAATATCAGGAGGAAGTCTTAAAAAAAAAAAAAAAAAAAAAAAAAAAAGAAGAAGAAGAAGAAAGAAAGAAAGAAAGAAAAAAAAAAGGGGGGGGGGGCTTCTGTATAAGGTCATACAAGAAAATTCAAATGCATTTTTTCTACACATGTAAAAAAAATCAGCAAAAATCCTTTATAGTGCTTGAATTTAGAACAAAAGAATGTCATGTGAATGCCACACCAGATTTTTTATCTACAGACCAGAATAAAGGAATAAAATATAGAAGATAGATATTTGACTGTATGGTCAAATTATTAAAAATCATTAAAGATCAGTAGATTGACACTATAATGACTTAAAGTGAATTCCGAACATCCATGCCTGAATCGAGATTCGAATCCAGGACCTAGAAAGTGAACGACATAGCACTAATCGTTCGGCTGCCAGGTGGGCCAGAAAATGCTTAGGATAAAATATTTTACAAAATATTTCTGTACGAGATAAAACATTTACTTTTTAAGATGCACTAAAAATAAAATTGGTCTTATCATCTGAATTTAAGGAAACATTTTTTATAACACACGTATACAAAAGAAATAATCTTGGCCACTTTTATGCATTGTAAAAAGAAAAGAAGACGAAAAAGACATAATGTTACAAAATTTCTTTTGAGATAGTAACAATTTTCTGTTCTTGTGAAATTCCAGTCATGCAAAGCTTTATATAATGCCTTTCAGCAAAAAAAGATCAATAAAACTTTCCTTTGAATTTGCTTTTATAATAAAATTAACTTGGTGGAAATATTCAGTGCTACGCATATAATGTTTAAATTTTTTAATTTTTTTTTCTATTATTTATTTATTTATTTTTCTAAAAGCTTATTTTGAAGGGGTCAAAATAAAATTAAAGTAAATTTTGCTTAAGAATTCTTTATGCTTCAGATAAATTTTGTTTTATATTTGAGCTTTTTTTATTGAAAATCTGTTATTCCCACAATATTGATACTTTAAGAAGCACCACAAGAAAACTAAGATTAAGAACTTTGTAACCAAACACCATAAAATTAAAAAAAACTAACATTTTGCATTGCAGCACTAACGCTGTCCTCTTGTCTGCATTTTTCTCCTGATGAAGTGTTGTGCTTTATTATTCCGAGCTGAAATGATTGCTGTTTGTTTTTTTTTTAACTTTATGATGTTTGTTTACACAGTTTTATTCTTAAAAAAAATTTAATAATAAAAATTATGCTTCTACTGAAAATCGAAAGTGAAGTGTCTACCTGCGCAGAATTTATTTAGCCAACAACAATCTAAAATTATGACTATGACAGATTTTGTTTTCTTCTTATCGTGAAACATTCCGCATAAAAACTGTATGAAAATTTTTAATGCTGAAGTATTTTCTAGATGTAGAATGAACGAGAATACCGAAAAACCCCAATATTGGACAATGATAGTTTAAATTAGTTCAAATACTGACTATGTGAAGCGTAATTTTATCCTTAAAACCTTTTATTTTCGAAACTGTTCGTCAAAAGGAAATATTTCCAAGTATAAAAATAAATATGGTAACGATATCAAGCAGCTAAAACATGCAGCTACTTATTACTTATTAAAACGTCTATATTTCGTGTATGCGCGCATGCGTAAAAATTAAAAAATTTAAATTTTATAGTTCCTAAGTCTCTATAATTAAATTTATGGAAATAATTTTGATACTTTAACAGGAAATAAATAGCATTTTATCATTAAAACTAACTAAATTAATCTTAAAATCTGGACTGATTTTTAGTGATCTATACGAATCAAAAAATGGATTATTGAAACTAAACATTAAAAAAAAAAAAAACTGATTTTTTTTTTTTTTTTTTTTTTTTTTAACTGGTTCCTTATTGAAAATCAAAAACATCTATAAAAATCTCCATTTTGAAATTAAATAACTCAATCAGTTTCAATCGCAGAGAGGTGCTTTTTTTTTTTTTTTTTTTTTTTTTTACGCTAGTGTTTCAAGATTATTTTACTAATTATCATGAAAAACGGCAGTTTTTCTAGTGACGCAAGCGCAAAAACAAACGAACGCCACGACATTCAGCGGAAACGGAAAAACGAACGAAAACTGCGACACTTATATATACAGGAATTTTAAGATCAGAGAAACCGCTGAAAGCCGACACTTAATATCTCAGGAAATATGGGAGGTTATGTTCTGATATTTTCAAACTAGACTTTCACCTTCTGTCTGATCCTACCCTGAAATCGCTACATTTCTGCGTGCAATATATTTCGAGATATGAATTGGCTCATTTAAGTTATAAATGGACGGACTATATGTGTAAGAATTTTTTCTCGAATATGGCTCGAGCGAATTTAGTTTAATTTATATATGATATTAATCGCTTTTATCTGATGTGCCTGACATCTCCCTTTTCCCTAGGAAAACTCTTGTTTTTTTTTATAACTCAGTTTAAAAATCGAACTATTTTTTACTCCGAAAATACCGTGATGCGGCAGTTTCGCGGACGAATTTCTTCGCTTCCATCTGAAATACTGAATATCAAATAATCGTTTTGGCTCCATCTATCGGAAAGCGTCAAAAATAAACACAAAAAATAAAACAAAAAAAATATTTTTCTTTTTTTAATATATATATATTAAATGAGTTATTTATTTAGGTACTTGTATTTTATATGACATTTGTTTATCAAAAATATTCTTTGTATTTACATTGTTTTCATGCTGATACGTTGTTAACTTTCAAAATTGGTTCTATTTCAAAAGGTGATTGCAACAACAAAAAATTTTTCCTTTATTTTCATAAAAATGACAAATAATATGATAATCATATGCAAATATTTGTAATTTTTTCAAAATTAGGTGATAAATCACTTAAACTACGGATTGAAAAAATTCTTAAAACAGAATTTGAAAATAATTAATTTGCTCATTAAGTTTCTAGTATATATAATATATAAATTACAAAATGTTAAGCTATAATAAAATTTTGAATAGATTAAGATTTTTTTTTAATTAAATTCATAACAAACTATACTACTTAAATATTTACCAGTATAAAATTTTCACTTTTTAAAGATTTTTCTATTATTATTTATTTTTCTCTTTTAAATCAAATCTATACCTAAAAAATTATAATAAGAAATAAATATAAATAAGAAAATTTTGTCATTTTTAAAATGCACTATATTATGCCTTTGTAATGTTGCATGTGTCTATCTTTTTTATCACTTTTTATAAAATTTTGAAATTTTATTTAGTTTGTTATTTTGTTCGAGTATGACCTATAAAACAACACTTTTAATACAGTGTTATAACTCATTACCATGCTCCTTTAATTTTACGTTTTGATCATTAACCCCTAAAAAGTAATGATATCAATACAAAAAACCCTTAACGGGTTAAAAGTTTGTGACGCAGCACTGCACTTTATGGCTATAAGAATTAGAAATACGGGTCTTAAAAATAATGATATCAAATTTTCAGTGACGCTTTGATATTAATTAAATTATACATAGATTTTCTTATTTGAATTTGCTTTTTCCTTTTATTTATATTTACAGTGTAAACGTTATTTTCAACATAAAATAATATATAGCATTTACTCATTGATACCTTTCCATTCACATCTCTTATACTATGAAAGCATGTGTTTTAAAAGAAATTATATGAAATTCCAGTAACGCAGTGGTGTTACATTAAGTGATTTGTTTTTAAATTTCTCTGCAATTATTTTGTTTTGCATATTAAAGTATATGTGCACATTGAAATATTGCTTTTAATTTTCAAATACGCTGTCAAATATATCACTTTCATTAAGCTTATATTATGTACTGAAATATATTTATTTCAATGAATTATTCTATCTTTTGCGTCACGCCATCCAAAACTGTAAGTAAAATATATGGAAATGTTTACTTTGTGTCATTTCATCCAAATAAATTGAAAATGCATGCAAATAGATATCGTGATGCAAAGAAAAAAACTGTGAAATTTTTTTCAGTTTTGGATGGCGTGACGCAAAAGATAGAATAATTCATCGAAATAAATATATTTCAGTACATAATATAAGTTTAATGAAAGTGATATATTTGACAGCGTATTTGAAAATTAAAAGCAATATTTCAATGTGCATATATACTTTAATATGCAAAACAAAATAATTGCAGAGAAATTTAAAAACAAATCACTTAATGTAACACCACTGCGTTACTGGAATTTCATATAATTTCTTTTAAAACACATGCTTTCATAGTATAAGAGATGCGAATGGAAAGGTATCAATGAGTAAATGCTATATATTATTTTATGTTGAAAATAACGTTTACACTGTAAATATAAATAAAAGGAAAAAGCAAATTCAAATAAGAAAATCTATGTATAATTTAATTAATATCAAAGCGTCACTGAAAATTTGATATCATTATTTTTAAGACCCGTATTTCTAATTCTTATAGCCATAAAGTGCAGTGCTGCGTCACAAACTTTTAACCCGTAAAGGGTTTTTTGTATTGATTAATATACACGAATTTTGAGAATGTATAAAAATTCAAATTTTATAATTTTTACAAAATTCCTTTTGTGGATTTTGACATGGCAGGACATACTTACTTTTTAAAAACATTTTGACAATTGAAAGGACTATGTCCTACTGGAAGTACTTGGCAAACGTTTACGAAAAAAAAAAAAAAATGGTTGTCAAATAACAATTTGTATCCTCTAAATGTTACACAATTTTAAAAGTCAAACCGCTATTGCAAATGTTTTAAGGAAGATATGTTACACAAAATTAAACTGATACAGATACAATGACAATTATTGCCACCCGTACGATGAGGTGGTTAGCGTCCTTGCTTCCCACATGGTAAGACCCGGGTTCGAATCCCGGACAAGGCATGGATGCTTCGACCTGTGTTATCTCTGTTAGGGGTAGCGAAGGCTGTCCATTGAGTGTTACTACACAAATGGCTGTCAATTCGGTGACACCAAAGTAATTGTATTTTGTTTTTATTTTCAGAGTCGCTTTTGGAAATAAAAACAAAACTCAATTATTAAAAAATTAGTATGCCGTGATCATCACAAGATTTTCTTCTATATCATTATATCTAATTGCGCCACCTATCAGCTATATCAGACGAAATTTAAGCCACATTGCCTGTTACAATTAATATCATATTGATGCAACTTGAGGCAATTTTCCTCAATAGATGATGCGATAGTTCCATGTGGAAAATCACAGAAAGCGAGACCTGATAGACCCAGATTGAATCAGCATAAAATTTCATAATATATGTTTTCCAAACCAATTTCGGGTGCTTTTATATAACATGGATGCTGATATACAACCTTCTGGATAGCAGAATTAAATAACAGCTAACTAACACCACCTCCTGGACGATATGCACCCAAACTGAATCAGCTTAGTTTTCATAATATACATTCCACATATCAAGTTTGGTGCATTTATATAACATAGAAGCTTAAATAATGTGTAAACGAAACATATTGCAACGTAGCAGCGCTTCCTATTAGGTGATAAATCCGAAAAGTTAGTCATCTCCAATTAAAGTCAAGGTCCAACCAAAAATCAAGTGTTCAGATTCCGTGGTTTAGTTAATGGGATACGGCGTTCTCAAAATTTTACTAACATGTAGACAGTTAGATTTTTTTTTTTTTTTTTTAATGGTCAAATTGTGTTTAAGACATCTCAAAACACAAAAATTCATTGAAAACTAGAAGTCAAAAATTTTTGCAAATGCAATACTTTTTTCTTATGTATAGAAGAAAGTAAAAATAAAAAAGGTACATTATGTCAAAAACAATGTGATATGAAGAATATTTTAAAAGTTGGCACTTAATCTTTTTAAGGACTAGTAACGTTAGTTTAATTGTTGTATAGAAAGCATTTTTGTTGCAAAAGTTTACTGTTTTGTATGTTGGCTGTAATGAAAGGAAGATGTTTATATTTAGTAGTTCTATTTAATAGAAACTACGTTTACTAATTAAATATTGCATAGCATACAAAATTATGCATATCTCAGTTTTATCAAAATTTCATCAATATCACACTAAAGTCGAAAATCATTAAAAAATTCATTCTTAACAAATCGTTATTTAAGCGGCTGATAACTCATAACTTTCTAAAAACACCAGTCACTAAAATAACAATATCAAATATACTCGTACATGCTGTTCAAGTTATACACAAACCTCAACCAGCTAGTTTACTTACTGCGAATTATAGAGAATCGTAAAATAGTTAATGATTTCCACTGAAGTTTATTATTATTTTATTATTATTATTATAAAGAGGTAGGAATCACAGAGGATGTCATAGAACAAAAAGATAGAGGTTTGTGCGTTTAATTCAGTTTTATTTTATTTATGAATATTATACATGATCGTTTTCCTATGAAAATCCTCAGTGTTAAAACATCCTATTTAGAGATTCAATTCAAAAAACTGCTTTTATTAAGGATTGTCCCTCGCATTCCTGCTTCATTTTTTTTTTTTCCATGATGAAAGGCAGTACTTAGTTATTTCGACCCGAAACAATTGTTGTGAGCTTTTGAAATTTTTAGTGCTTGTTTACAAATACTTTTATTCATTAGCTACTCATTCAACTAAATGTTTGATTAAAATTCTAGTAGTTACGTAAATGGACTATTTTTAACAAAGAGACTAAAATTAAATGTTAAATGCAAAGTAGCGTTTTCTTTCAATATCAAGCCAACAATCCTAACATTCTTAATAATTTATCAATTTGAATATCCAATACAATATCCTTTATATTTTTCCAGAAACATAAATAAATATTAAGCGTAGAATTTCTCTAGCGTAATCTAAATTAAAACTACCAAATAATATCTGACAACGTGGTTTATCTCTAGCCACCATGAAAATATCAATAGTGACCTGTCGATATCTGGGTTGACACTAAAGTTTTCTATATCTATAAATGAACTGAGTTACATCGCTGCAAATGTTTCTGGAAAGGGGAGCAGGCAGAAGATAATAAATTAGTTTTCTGAATATTTTGATATATATCCAGCTTAATATTTAGTCGTTAATGTAATGAACTTTGGAGCTATTATTAAACTTTCAGAGCGTAAAGTACTGATTACTGAAGCAAATCACAAATATCTTTGAAATATAGATTTTAATATATGTATATATATATATATATATATATATATATATATAATTTATAAAGATTTTTAATCAAAGAATCAACTAATGAATAGAATTGAAAGTAACTTGTGTATTTAAAATTACCATTTTATAGTCCTTGGGGTATATACAGTAAAAGCATGACTATCTAAGCATTATTAATTTATTGAAGAATAGAAAAATGTATATGGTTAATATGCATACTTTTCAGTATTGCTAGATCTGCCCACTTATGATATAAGAAACGAGAAAATTTCTAAATGCGGCATACGAATGATGATTTTTCTTTTATCTTACGAAAGAATTCTTCCAGTCGTTGAAAAACACTGACGTGAAACTAATTCATGATTTTGAAATTGCAATTTTACAAACTCTCTCTCTCTATATATATATATAATAAAGAATCTTTATTGATTCTGGCAAAAAAAAAAAAAAAAGAGAGAGAGAGAGAGAGAGAGAGAAACTGAATAATTTAATTATATATTATTTTTCAGCTTTTTGGTTCTTACGATTGAATATACAAACAGAGTAACTTTTAAAAATGTGGACTGACGAAGTTTAATAATATGTTTGACAAAGGAATGAACTACATGTAATAATCAACAAACATTAAATAAATATATTGTTTAAATATAAGATAAAATAGTTATAGCCACATCAAAGCAGGCCAGTGTTCGAGTGGGAGGAGAAAACAGGGAACTTGTTCCCCTGCGCCCACTGGTAGAGGCTTTATGAAAAAATTCAATTAAACTTTCAAAATCACGTTAATAAAAAAATAATAATAGAAAATAAACATAGCATTTAGAGACAAGCTAGCAATTCAAACGTCATTTTTGACGTCACACTGGAAGTGTCTGTAGGTGTATGAAATACAATACAAATATAAAAATATACTGTGTTAAATTACTGATCATTTACTTTAATTATCTGGATGTCTGTTCCATAAACAAAACACACATGCTTAAAATACGTGAATATTTTGACGTAAAGGCGACTCTGATAATGTAACATGAGATTTATTTATTTATTCGTTTATTTAATATATAGTTTTGAGACATGTAGTTACAATGACTTATGTCCGAAATGATCCATATTACTTAAATTCAATGCAAAACAATCTACAAATTTGTATACTCTCACAAGGACTTAAATAAAAAGCCTGCCTTCGAACCCAGAACCAGAAAGCAACTCTCAGACAACTGGTCCAGCAGGCCTACATGACATTTGGTTTGTAAAGGGAAACGACGGCATAATGGCTAACGACTCGATGTGAAGACGTTTTTGTTACCTATTCCCCACCATCTCTAATATATACACAACATGAGTCTGCATCGAAATAGTATACACTATTTTCAAAAAAAATTTCACGAGTATTATTGATCTATGAAATTATATTAAACATTTTAAATCATTAAAATATGCCTCCTTTTTCTCTGTGTTTCGAATAAAGCAACCTTTTTGTTTAACATAAAGTTTATATTTCAATTCAAAGGCATTTAATGTTCAAAAGTGAAACATAAAATACGGAGTTCGACACGTTATGCAGAACCTGCATAATATAAGGGAAATATATATATAGCTACATATTTCATCAGGGACATTCATGGGATATACTATAAAAAGCATAATGTTTGTAGAAATGAATGTGTTACAAAAGATGTGAAAATCTGATAGTAGATTTATTTTGCTATTGATAAAAAGTAATGCTTGAAATGCGATCTGGATGTAACATGTTGTTATAAGGTTTCTTTTTATTATCTGCATATTTTTTTACGTATCTACACCGTATATTCATGGAGATATAACGGTTTCTTTAAAACATTAAATTACAAAAAAAAAAAAAAAAATGCCACTTTTATAACACGCAGAGTTATTAAACCTAGTGCAAAGCCATTTTTAGACACACTGCGTTATACACAGCATTACTGCAATCAGAATGTAAAAATATTAAATATCTAATGAAATATGAGCATTTTTACTAAATAATGTTTAACTGCGCATGCGCATGCTTTAACGAAATTTCATTTACATAATTTAAAATCCAAAAGTAATGAGTTACTTATAGGAAAATAATTCAAAAAATTCTATGCTATAGAATGAACTGATATTCAATTCCTGTCAAAGCAAAAACTAAACTATAAAGAGATTACTAAAGTAAACTATTCACATTTTTATTTTGATTCAGTCAAGGGTAATAGAGTGTTCGTTGATTTTAAATAAATATTGATAAAACCTCCTTATTATTTTCCTTATCTTTCACTTTTTTCTTTAGAAGTTGATGATGTGATCACTGACATTTCTCTGGTGTCTTCAGAGCTGATGGCAGCAGAAATTTGTTGAACATGGTTACTTGATGATGGTTGATTAGTTAATTTTCACGGGATGGAGAGATATTCGAGAGGACGAAATTAAGAACTGCAAGGGTAACGAAAATGGCCCTAGAAAGAATGGCTTACAGTACACTAACTAACGTTCTACAAAAGGCATAGTAAAAACTCACCTCTTCTAAAAACAGGAAACCCAACGTATATAACAAATGTATGTCTTGGCGAGAGGTGTTTTCACTACTGACACGTTATACATCCCCCTTGTTCTGCTTTGTGTGACAGGTGGCACCACTCAAGGATGAGCAGAGAAGTAAAGGGGGCGTAATCAGAGAAGAGAATGAAATTATGGCTCTTTACCTTATGTCTGCATTAATAAAAATTCAAAGGTGGTGTACTTTATTGTGGCTGGTATATTCTGCAATCTTAATTAATTGGTATTTTAATTGATGTAAGTGTGATATCGAAAATCACATATTCTAAATTATGTATTAGATTTCAAAATTTAATTCTTTTCCAATTCATTTTCTGTCTTTATAAAAAGCGAGCTAATATATGCGGTTTCGCTTCTTGCAAAAGAGCAAAGCCATTCTCTCTCTATTTCTTTCAATAAATAAAAAAATAAAAGTAAGAGATGTGGTTTCAATCGCATAATGTTCTGTGGAGGGCAAATCTTTTCATCTCAGTAAAATAAAATAGAATAAAATATTGCCTGATGTGTCACTTTTGAACACAGAACAGACGCATCCGCTCTTTAAATAGAAATAATGTATTATTTTGTATCGGCTAAACACTGAGAATAAGGATTTAACCGTAAATTTGTGTGGTTGAGTGTTAACGTACTTTTTCCAATCTTCTCACGAATTGATAACGGTTTTTTGGCTAAGAAAAGAATCGCCAATATATTTTTAAAAGATATACTGATTTATCCGCAACTGAAAAAAGTGGGTGTTGTTCCTTCTGTCTGTGAGAATGAAGTTTGACGACAGATCTTGTGGTTTTTATGGGAAGTTAAGGAGCCAACTTTGATCACTTTTGCCGCTGCTCTTGGATAAGAAGGACTGTGCTTTTTTTCTCTAATACTCCCCGTGTCCATTTGTCCATTCATTCATCCATCTATCTGTCCATTCATCCATTTATTCGTTATATAAAACTTTAATTTTGATGTTTTCGAGAAAATATTTGTACTGTGAATTAAGACAGAATTTCTTTGTTATTGATTTTGCAAGAAAAACGAGGATATTGGACTTCAATAAATAATTGAATTAAAGATTTCGCACTCCTGAGTTATCTGCATGTCATAACGCTTCTTGTATTCATCTTCACGGCTGTTACAGGAAATTATTACACACTACCCACTTAGAAAAACTTAACAGTACGTGCACTTAAAAATAAGTACCATAGCAAATTCAACTTTTGGGATGCACAAACTGAAACTGTACATTTTACTGTTGTGTGATGTCTTTTTTCACATAATGTGTTAAACAATGATAAAATATCTCATTATCTTATTGTTTTAACTACTGTAGAACTGAAATTTAGTTATAACGCAAACTTTTTAACTGTGTAATTAATTTATACAGTTGAATAAAATTATTTACTCAACTAGATAATTTTTCTAAAATATATACCTTACTTCAACAGTATAATTAATTTATACTGTTGAGATTTAATATTTGAGAAACCACTACGCCTAAGTTTTAATATATAATGAAGCATCTGAATACTATGTCTAATAAAATGCCTTTAATTCCTACGTAAAATATTAGTAGAATATTAGTAGTTCAAGAATTATTTCTTTATCTAAATTTAAAAATAACTAAAATTTTTCAAGCTCAGTTAAGTACAATTAAAAAATAAATAATAATAATAATAATAATAATAAAAGTTTTTTTCGCTTTATTCAATGAAGCTTATTAAAACTGATTACATTTTTATTCGTTATTAAGTACTAAAAACAAACATAAGAAAACGGAGAAGAAATGACAACATGAAAAATTTGTATGACTTCAGAACGTTGTAGAAAATATTAAAAATATAAAAGGCATTATTGAAGACGTATTGCGATTGTTAACATTTCAGGACAGTTTTTTTTATTAAACAGTCAACAAAAATCAACAAAGTAGAATAAAGTAGAAAAATTATCAAAAGTATTATTTTGTCCAATAATATTTTTAACGAACTGAGATGTAAAATAAGGGCGGGAGGGGGGGGGGGTGTTAAAAATAAATTTTTCCCTCTCTTATCATAACAGTCACGGGATGCATAAAATTTTATTAAATTTTTGAAATTTTTAATGTAATTTTTGAAAATATTAACGTAAAATTATTATTCATCGATGCATAAAATGTGGAACAAAATTCAGTTTCAAAAAACGCTATTATAGACTGGACTTCATTTCAGAAAAAACATTTTAATATAACTATTTTTCTAAGAGTATCAAAATAGCAGGGTTCTCAGTAATCGTCATTTTGAATACAACTTTTTTCACAGTAATCTCCATTAATCGTTTGTAGTACATATCTTCGAAAGAATAATAAAAAGGTTGTTTTATACTAGTGGATCTGCAGATCAGGAGCCTCAACGTCGGATTTGCGTCACACATTATTCAACATATTTTTATTTATTCCATATTATACTAGCAGGCTTCGCCCGCTTCGCTGGGTCCTATATTTAAAGGATTTATTTTTAATTGAATAATTGAAACATTTAAATAAATATATTTCGATTGGCGACTATTTTCTTCACAGTTTTAGTGTGGGATCTCCTTGACAATAGCAAACATTTTTTGAACTTCTCGAACCTGTGCAACAAAACTATTATTAAAACGAATATTCTCGAAAACAGTCAAACAGAAATGTTAATTCTTCGAATATTCTGGAAACACTTGAAGCTGTTACTCGTTCAGTAAAAGTCACTATTCGATGAATGGTCGAATCAGAGAACGCACGTAAGTCGTTTTCGCAGCTATCACTATAACGCACGTATGTACGCTTCACGCACATGAAAAAAAAAAAAAAAAAAAAAAAAAAAAACATCACTAGACAGCCCTACACCGCTGTGCATGAATCTGAAAACGCACAAAACTCAGTTCCGCGGCAATCACTATCACGCATGTTAAAACCCAAAAAAAACATCACTGGACACCCCTACCTCGCTGTGCATGAATCTGAAAACGCACGAAACTCCTTTTCGCAGCAATCACTGTCAAGCATGTTAAAACAAAAAAAAAATAATAATAACTGGACACCCCTACCTCAAATCAATGAAAATCAAATAAAACAATCAAATCTCTCATAATTCCTCATAATGTAGCTCTAGTTCAACTTAAAATACACTCAAATCAATAACAATCAAATAAACCAATCAAATCTCTCGTAATTCCTCATAACGTAGCTCTAGTTCAATGTAAAATACACTCAAATCAATGAAAATCTAATAAACCAATCAAATCTTTCGTAATTCCTCATAACGTAGCTCTAGTTCAACGTAAAATACACCCAAATCAATGAAAATCAAATAAACCAATCAAATCTCTGGTAATTCCTCATAACGTACCTGTAGTTCAATGTAAAATACACTCAAATCAATGAAAATCACATAAATCAATCAAATCTCTTGTAATTCCTCAAAACGTAGCTCTAGTTCAACATAAAATACACTCAAATCAATGAAAATCAAATCTTTCGTAATTCCTCATAACGTAGCTCTAGTTCAACGTAAAATACACTCAAATCAATGAAAATTAAATAAACCAATCAAATCTCTTGTAATTCCTCACAACGTAGCTGTAGTTCAATGTAAAATACACTCAAATCAATGAAAATCAAATAAACCAATCAAATCTCTCCTAAGATTCTCCATCTCCGTCATTATAGAAAGGGGAAGTTTTATTTTCATATTTTTATTAATTAAAAGAAAACTAATCAAAAATTCGAAAATCTGACTTCGATGTGCACAGTCACCCTTCGGAGGACACCTTTGTGTTATATCACATGACTGTCCGAGCTACCGTTTTCGAGAACAGTGAAATAAACATATATATATATACAAATATTGCTCACTTAATAGTATAAGATAATATTATATAGATAGATAGATAGATAGATAGATTCGATGGAATCGCTGCATAAACAGATATGTTCTAAAGGGGGGCTTCCGCCTCCCTAAACTCCCCGCAGTATTTCTCTTTCTATATCTGTCTGTATATATATATACTAGCAGGCGACGCCCGCTTCGCTGGTCCCTATTTTTAAATGAATCACTATAATTACTGAATTCTCAGAATTGCATAAATTTTATCACGTGAAAAAAAAAGAGAAACAAAATCAGATTAGGAAAAATGTCGCACCATGTTCTCACTGTCTTCGGAAAAAATTCCAAAAATGCTCTAACTCTTATTTCTATTATTTTCCCCCTTCGCCCCCTCTACCGTCTATCCTAATAATTTTACAAATTCGAAAATATCCGTAATCGATTTGTAAGTATCAAAAACCTCTATGCACCAGTTTTGAACGATCTATTTCTATTTTTTTTTTTTTGCCCCTCCCAATAATTTTAAAAATTCAAAAATATCCGCAATCGATTTGTAGGTATCGAGGTACCAATTTTGAATGATCTAACTCTATTTTATTTTTTTGCCCCTCCGCCCCCCCCCTTCCCGCCTCTTCTAATAACTTTACACTTTCGAAAATATCCCCATTCGACTTGCAGGCCTCTAAAACCTATCTGTACCAATTTTGAACGGCCTAACTGTATTTCTATTTGTTTTTGCCCATAGCCCCCCTTACCGCCCCACCCCTTACCGCCCCTCCTAATAATTTTACAAATTCGAAAATATCCCCAATCGATTTGTAAGTATCGAAAACCTCTATATAGCCATTTTGAACGATCTAACTCTATTTTTATTTTTTTGCCCCCCCCCCCTCTCCCCTCCCCCTTCTCGCCCCTCCTAATAACTTTACACTTTCGAAAATATCCCTATTCGACTTGCAGGCGTTCAAAACATGTCTGTACCAATTTTGAACGGCCTAACTGTATTTCTATTTGTTTTTGCCCACAGCCCCCCATTACCGCCCCACCCCCCTTACCGCCCCTCCTAATAATTTTACAAATTCGAAAATATCCGCAATTGATTTGTAAGTATCGAAAACCTCTATAAACCAATTTTGAACGATCTGACACTATTTTTATTTTTATTTTTTGGTAAGCATTTTAGCAAAATACCAAAAGATAGCACAAACCCACAAGAAAGAAATTACCGTGAAATGAAACAAATGATATAAAGACAGAATACATTCTGAATTTTTTTAATTGAAATATTCAGCAGAATAAAAATTGAAATCAAAACACGAATAAAAACAGATCGTCGTATTGAATATATTTCTAGTAACTGATAACATTGTATTAATTCCTTGTAACTCATAAGTACTTGTACCAAATTTCATGCAAAATGATTGCATAGTATATCGAAATTATTTTGTGCGACCCTGAAATCCAATTACACATTCTATGCCCGCAATTTTTCGCAGAAAACACATGCTTTTAAACATTATAATAACATTTCATTGTATTTAATAGGGTATAACCATGTTAAGAACACACACTTAACACACTGTTAAGAAATACCGTCTGTAGATAATAATGGTACGAAATTCTTTTGTATGTCACTAAAAAGGAGCCACAGTTATTATATACACATATAAAAAAAATACACCTAATTAATTATAACTCATTAATATTTCAGTCTAATTTGACATCATTTGGATGATTAAAGAATGTCATCGGAATATCTTTGGTGTGGTTTTGTAAACAAATTATTTAGTCTACACATGTCTTTTTTTTTTTTTTTTTTTTTTTTTTTTTTTTTAGTAAACATGCTTTTAAGCATCTTTATAATGTGTGTTAATTCTATTATGTTGAATGCAGCATAAATGCGTTAAAATGCACTTAAATAAAAATTTCTTCATAGGCTCTAATGCCACAAAATTCTTTTGTGTGTCTCTATAAACGAACAATAAACATTGTATACAGCAGTAAAAACTATTCAACTTATTCTATGCTTTTCCTGAATAATTGTTCGAAATCTGACATAATGGATGATTACGAGACATTGTCGGAAAACTTTTGTACGTACATTAATTATAAAGCCTAAGCACAAATATTTTCTACAGAAAACATAAGTTTAAGCATCTCAGTAATGTACGTTAATCTCATTTTGTTGAATGCAGGGTAACGATGTTAAAATGCGTTTAAACGAAATTCACCCAATAGGCCATAATAATAAGAAAAACTTTGGTGCATCTCTGTACACAATCCATCAACAATATAGACATAAAAAAATTATACAGCTATTTATATGCACAGTCTGAACGTATGTACCAATTTACAAGTCAATCGGAGGATTTTTGCGGTCGCTATTGCGGTACATACAAATTCTGTCCATAGGCCGTAATGACAAGAAAAACTTTGGTGTGTCCCTGTACACGAACTGCAAATAGAATACACACCCAAAACTGTACAGCAAATTCCGTATGGCTCATGAACATGTGTATTCAAGTCAATAGTGTGATTTTTGCGGCCGCTATCGCGAGACAAACAGACAGACACACAAACGGACAGAACCCAAAATCTTTTTGAGTCTCCACATGGAAAAGTGGTATTCAATATAAGTGACTGCTGAGAACCCTTGAACAGTCTGAATTTTTTTTTTTTTTTTTTTATAAAAACATAAAATATTTAAATAAAATATTTTCTGGAAATGATTTAATACCAAAATTATTACTGTTACAGAAAATTTATTTAATTTATATAAAATTCAACTAATAATTATCAGCATAATAGTTTATAAAATAATTTTCACTACGTAATTTATATCTCAGTAACAGGATTTATAAAACTACTTACGAATATAAAAAATTTGTAAAATGAATTTTTAGTGGAAATAGTTATTTATTTAGATAGTTTTTAAACAAATGGAACTTTATTTCTTTCAAAAACACGTCAAATTTTATGTCATTTTAATGCCATGGAAAAATAATGAAAATAGCTAAACATTATTGCTATCTTATAGAAACTTCAAAAAGCTATTTTCAAAACGGATTTCTTGGCTTAAAGCGTCTTTAGAAAATTTATCGAAAAGTAGTAGAACGGACGAATTACTTTTCCATATTTATCACATAGCTGAACAATGTATATTTCAGAGAAATATGGTTTCGGTTTTAAACTACGAGTATTTAAAAATGAAAGTGTGTTGTTTGAATCGGATCTCTTTAAAAGATCCATTTAAATTAATAAATTTCATCATTACTTTTAAGAATATTTTTTCTTATGTTTTCAGTTTTGTTATTTTTAATAAGAAATGCAACTCAAGCTTGAAGATTCTACAGCAGCAAAACATATCATCCAGTCATTGTTAAAAGAATTATTCAGGAAAAAATATAATTACCACATTTTTTTATGTTATTGGCACTTCATCCTACACATTCTTTATTAATTCGTTTTCTTTTGAAGGACGAAAGATTATAAATTTTATTATTATTATTATTATTTTATAAGATTCAGTGATCATGCAAAATGGAAGAAGCATCTACTAAATGCAAATGGATGATAATTGCCCAATATCTTGCAACACTTTTTTCCGAATAGTAATCTTTTCTAATAGCTTTTTCACGATTTAATAACACCAAGATTACTGTTCGGTAATAATTGTCCAAAAAGTTGGAAAAGTTATACATTTGATAGAAAAGAAATTTCTCTTTTGGCTTTACAGTTATCACTATTTCCCTTTTACTTTCTAATTTTCTGATTTTTATGCTTATGAAAGTTTTTAAAATATAGCGACTTGTAGCTTCAATCTATCATTTTAATCATCATCCGACGCAGTGCAGTTTTAAGAAAATGTACTACATACTAAATAAAGTTATCAAATATTTTCGAGTTTAGAAGCTTTTTAGAACTATCTGCAAAAATGCTCAGTGTATTGTTCTTTAACTTTTGTAAAATATATGTCTGAAGTCAGATCTTGAAATAAAAATTCAGTAATGATTACTTCTAAGGAATTAACATGTATGTATATAGTTATATACTAATCAATACCTCGTAAGGCAAAGATCTAAACTCAATTTATAACATTTATTAATTTTCTCTTGCTATCGGCAATATTTGTATACATTTTTGTCTAACCAGTTCATAAATTCATGAAGATATTAATTACTATCATGTCTGTTGCATACAGGGTTTTCATCCAAATTTCAGTAAACTTGCACCATAGCCTCCTTAAGTAGATGTCTGTCGCGTGGCTCATAAACTTAGCAACAGTTGAAGCGGTAGACAGCGCCACCTGGTACAGATTACGCGACTTTTTCTTTTTTTCAACTGTCACCAATAATTATAAGAAGTGTTATATGATATATATGATCGACGTTTCTTCGATTCTATTCGCCTTTTATGTATACCATATCCCACTTTTAAAATTATTTGGTGACTGTTGAATAAAAAAGTCGCACAATCTCTACCAGGTGGCGCTGTCTACCAATTCATCTGTTGCCAGGCATCCGAGCCACGCGACAGGCATCTAGTTTAGTAGGCTATGCTTGCACAGACGTCGGAAGAATATATAGAAAACGTTTTTATAAAACTTGAAATACACTAAACACATTGAATAGTTAATTGAACATTTGTATGGATTATGCTAAGACACAGGAAGGAAATTCAGACATTAAATAAGGAGTATATGAAATTTAATATTCAAGTATTAACTAAAATTAAATGAAATTAGTCTCGTCGAAATATTTGCAGGTACAACCAACAACTTTATCTCTGTGCTGGGTTGAACTGGGGGGATTAAGGCCGATTGACTGCGCTAGGGTCCTAGGCATGAGGGGAAGTGCCCTCCGTGGGGATCTTTCTAAAGTGTCCTAGCCCGTACTTACGAAAGTTTCATAGAAACACATGGAAAACTTCGAACGGCTAGACCGACGATCGCGACCTGGGATCGAACCCCGGCACCTCACGTCTACCATCTTTAAGTGCAGAATCGCTTGGCCGCTGGTGGGCTGTATCTCTGTGCTAATTTGTTATACAAAGCAAAATAAAATGCATTCCTTCTTTTATTTTCATGCATTCTTGAATTATATCTTGCATTTTTGTTTATTATTTGTATGTTTAAAAGGAATAAAGTGATATCACACAGATAAATCAAATAAACTTTTCGATCCACAAGTATTTTTTTTCTTAAACGAAACGTTTGTTTGAAGTATAAAGTTAAAATGTGATACAAACTTAATAATTTTAACACATCAAGTACTATACAGTAGTTGGATGCATGCTTTGCAGCTTAAGCCTTCATTTTCCTAATATATATATATATATATATATATATGTATATATATATACATATATATACAGGGTGTTCCAAAAGTCCAACACCCCCCTTCCTAACTCAAAAATGAGTCGGAATTTTGAAAAATGGCGAAACACATATTTAATGAATTCGAGAAGGACCTCTTTTGGTGAAAAAATTTTTGGTCCTGGGGAGACTAGGGGGGTCACCAGGGAGGGCAACTTTAAAATTTCAAATAGAAAGGTATGTCTTGTGATACCTCCCTAGAAACATCTTTTCAAGACAATGAATTTGATATAAATCGTTTTGCCCTACGATGACTATTAAAGGAGATACATGAGTTTTTAGACTTTTGAAATGTAGATTTTATACTTATGTATCCCCTTTAATAATCACTGCAGGACAAAACTATTCATACCAAATTCATTGTCTTGAAGAGACGTTTCCATGGATGTATCACAAGACATACTTTGCCCAAAAATGTTTGGGCCCGGGCAAGAGGGTGGTAGGAGTGCCGCTAGGGAATGCAACTTTAAAATTTCTAAGGGGAAGGTATGTCTTGTGATACATCCCGGGAAACATCTCTTCAAGACAATGAATTTAGTATAAATAGTTTTGTCCTGCAGTGATTATTAAAGGGGATACATAAGTATAAAATTCACATTTCAAAAGTCTAAAACTCATGTATCTCCTTTAATAATCATTGTAGGGCAAAACTATTTATATCAAATTCATTGTCTTAAAGAGACATTTCCAGGGATGTATCACAAGACATACCTTCCTATTTGAAATTTTAAAGTTGCCCTCCCTAGCGGCCCCCTAGCCCCCCTGGTCCCAAACTTTTTTCACCAAAAGAGGTCCCTCTCGAATTCATTAAATATGTGTTTCGCCATTTTTCAAAATTTCGACTCATTTTCATGTTACGAGGGGGTGTGGGACTTTTGGAACACCCTGTATATAAATTAATAAATAAGACTTTAAATTTTGAATTTAGGGTGAGGTAGGTTAAGTGTAACAACGCTTCGGCATGATTTGATTTAATCAGATCTTCTCAGTTGCTATTATATTTACATTTCTGAAAACTTTCAGGCATACATTAGAACTAAATGGTTTTTAAAAAATATGAGCTTTTAATAATTCAACAATACGCCACTTGAAGAAAATTAATGATGAAAATTTTATACTTCATGATTCCACTTGCCCTATGATTTGGGGCATGTGTAGCCACGGCCTACTATACCCATATAAAATACATTAAGAAACATGTGAGTCCAGTTTCCTGATAGTGAAAATCTTCATGAATTTGAAACATTTTTAATTTTTTAAAGAAATTCAACTCGTTACAGAGTTTCAAACTTTTCAGTATGCCTCCAACTAGTGCTTACTATCTTAAACTTTTAACACTCCAACAAAACCTTAAAAAAGGAATACCAAGATAACCGGTTCCATTGAAAATTTTAATACAAAATGAAAGATAAAAATTAAAAAATATATATAAGTGATGCAGTTAGTAAAAAGGACAAGTTTAAACACCCTGGTTACCCTTGTCCGACATATAAAATTTCTGGGATAATTGTAACCATGGGTGAAAATCCAAAACTCTTTTAAAACAGAACAAATTAGAAGTTATGTTCAAAATCTGTATACAAAATTTACCATAATCTGTGGAATTTATTTCCGAAGTACAACAAAACTTCGAATTTTGAGAAGAACACTCTGTCGGTGAAGGAAATGTAAGGAATTTTTCAAACTTCCAAAACTATATCAATGTTTCATATCTGATTTAGTTTTTCTAAGGGTATGTATACGAAATAAATGTTCAATCAAAAATATTTGATGACTATTAGGTCTAAATTCAGCTTATCATTGAATTATTAGCGGAGGTTACAAGTACCCCGAATCACCCAATTTTTATAAACACGTATCATATTAGACTATTAAAACGAGTATTTATTTCTTTGTTTATTTATTTTTCGCTTGTTTGTTTCAAGATCAAGCATTTTAAACATTTAAATAATGACTTATTGAAAAAGTATTTAATATTTCGTTAAGTATGGTAACTTATTTTAGACACCTATTTTTCATTACATGTGGAATTTTTCCACATTTTCTTTTCCACTCGGAGACCTTATTTATACCTCATGAACTGAGAAAAAAATAATTCACTTTCCATTAAAGAAAAAAATATATTTAACTATAACATTATATATTGTTTAGAAATATACAGTAGACTCTCGATTATCCGCGGCATTGAAATATTATCCGTGACATTGATTTATGTATTTTCCTTGATATTTAGTCTTCAATTTTTATTTTATTTAAAAATTTAATTTTCTATCTAATTGTATGTATTGTTATTGTTTAAATTCGTCGTAATTTACAGTAGCAAAAAAGCCAAGGAAGAGGGAAATCGCGGATAATCGAGAATTTACTGTAATTGATAGTTTTATATACTTAAAATATAATTAATAATTTTAGTAAATTATGTTAGAAACACATGCTTTTAAAACTCAGTATGTTTGCTCTCGAAATATATCTAACACTCCAGCGAAATGACCAAGGCATTTAGGTTTTATGTCTATACAAGGCGGATCAATATAGATAGCAAACTTTTGTACAAAATTTTTCATTTGATGCTACAAATCAAAATATTAAATTTTCCTTTAAAAGCCAAATTTAAAGAGACTACCGATTTAAAAAAAAAAAAAAAAAGAAAAAAAAAAAGCTTATTATGTATGTTTGATAAATATTAAGATTTTTAAAATATAGGATAACTGTATCAGTAGTAGACACTTTAAGGACATTTACTGGCTATTCTTTGTGTTCTTCGTTTTAGGAGTTGTAACTATAACCAGTGTTCGATACTTTAAGAAGTGCACAGATTTGAATTTTTTCAAAGGAGGCGAAATAAAATGCAAACTGGTTGAAAATGTATAATTAATGAACAAAGGGTATTTTCTGTTTCATTAATACGATAAAATAACGAAAAATATATAATTTGTATTATAAATTTAAAACAAATTATCCCTTAAAAAATAAACGGCATCAATAACACATTGTTTTATTTAAAATAAGTATTAATTTGTATGAAAAAATAACTTAATTACCCCCGTGTGTTTCAGATATTTGCCTGAATTCTGTCTGTTATTTCCAAAAAAAAAAAAAAAAAAAAAAGCTAATATCTTCTAAAAAAAAAAAAAAAAAAAAAGAAAGAAAGAAAGAAAGAAAGAAAAACGAAAAACCTGTTATGACTATATTGAAGCCTTTTGATCTAATTTTGATTGAAATGTATTGATATTCGTTTCACATTCCGAATTCGAGAGAATACTGAACTATGTCCATCACTGGATCTCGTTTAAAATACAAATGAACCAGTACCAGTTAGACAGTGTCTAACTGGTTGTCCATTATTACTACTACTGGTCATAATGACATTTTGTAGTACCAGTATTGCATACCGATAAAAATATTATATATGTTAATATAACACTAAAAATTTAGCACAATAAATGTATTCTGCATATTTATTTTAATCATATGAGAACTAATTGTACATGAAATCAATTAAAAATAAGCAGAGATAAAACAAACAAAATTTTATTTCCTTATTAAAAAAGCTACAAAATTACAGAAAGTGCTTTTTTTTTTCCCCATTTAAGCTGGTGTTGTTCTAAAACTGATGGCTGGAAATATTTTTAGTTAAAAGACATTATAAGTAAAGAATTTTAACCCCAGAACGTATGCAAGAATTTGAAAGCTGGATTTCAGAGTTTCAATTGAAAAGTATCCAATGCTGGTACAGAGTCCCCTATTGCAGCACTTACCCTATATATAGCTTTATTATAAGGAATGACAAACGTAGGTAGTCTAGTAATGCTAAAGTAAGCTCAGTGCTAAGCTTGTTCAAAGAATGTTACGAATTAACTATATACAGTTATACTATAAGTATTTAAACAAAACATTGTGAATAAAAGTCTTAAAATCTCAAAACAATGCATAAAATAAACCAGTTTGTGTTTTACACAAAACGTTTCCACTATAAAATAAATTTAATAATCTACAATTTACTTTTTTTTTATAATTTTTTATAAAATCATCATAATTCTAATACATTTGAGAATTTACTTAAACTTATGTAATATTAATTTAATAAAGCATTAAAAGTTCATTTCTTGATTTTTTTTTTTTTAATTGGACATGATTCCTTAGAATAAATTGAATTTTTCTTCAAAAGTTTATCACAATACCAAAGCTTCTAAAAATCATAATAAATCGACAAGCATTTTAAATAAAAGATTTCAAACTCATTCAAGTACAAGATAAATCACTTGGTATTTTACAGCAAAAGTTTTCAATGCAAAAGGTATCAAATAATTTATGTTGTACAAAATCTTCATAAAATGTTTGCAAAATTATTATAATCCTTATTCATTTGAAAAAAACTACAATTTATGTAACATTGTTTTTATAACATTTTCAAGTGTTATTTTTTATTTCTCCAAACATTGAGCATAATTCTAATTCTATATAATAATAGGGGGGGGGGGATATTATTGAAAAGCACAGAACTTAAACCCCAAAGAATACATGAAACATGCAAAGACAAACAGAATACAAGCATTAAAAGAAGTGCCAAAATTGAATATGAAAATGTGGTTATTCTTTTCATTAACCTGTTAACGCCCGAATTAATTTTGCAAAATGTTATTAGATGGTTATTTCACTTCTAAATAAATATAGACAAGTGACAGTAAAATATATTAACTTAAACAATTCTTCTGTTAGTTTTAAATTTAAAGCCTATCCTCATTTATTGACGTTTAGTTTTCCAGGGAGAAAACTTCGAGATAGATAAACTTTGAGATAATAGATTAATTTCCTATTATATGTTGACAAAGATCTCGAAAGTAAAGTATTATAATATATATTATTATTCAACTTGATTTAAGTTAGTATACCTGCGCAAAAAGCAAATATATGTGCGACGAATGAAAAATCATAAAATGACTATCCAAATTATGAAATAATAATTAATAATAGGCACATAAAACTTTCAGGGATAATTTAGAGGGACGCTATAAACTGTCACTAAAAAGCAGAAATCATTCCAAGAAACCACAAAAATATTCGTGTCATTTTATTAGTTGTCCTCAAATGAGGACACTGGGCGCTAACGGGTTAATTTACAACAAACTATTTTTTTTTTATCTATTATTAATAGAAATACTGTGTTCTCAAAGATAATTTTTTATTTATGCAACATAATATATGAAGCTCGAAGTCCTATGGTACATAAAACACAAGCGATATGATGATGTTCTTAAACTTTCAATTTTTTTAACAGTCAGGCGTTCGTTGAAGAATTTATAATGTTTTTTCATCATTATTATTACAGTAAGCTGTTCATTAGTAACCAGGTGGTTTTTGAGCAAGAAATGAAGATCCTGCTGAATATTCTTCTTGTAACTGTTTTCGCCGAACATAGTAACAGAAAAGAACTGTTACCAGCAAAGCTGCAACAATTGCTACTGCCCCAAAACTGATCCCAGCTATTTGTGCTGGAGATAATTCATCTAAAATAAAAATAATGAAATATTCGTGTTAATATTTTTTAATAAAATTCTTTAAATATTACTTAAAATTTACAGCATGAAAATAAGTTATAATTCTGAGTTGCAATACTATATAACATGGATGCTGTTACATGTAACGATGAATATTAAAACGGCAAAATGCGCATAAATTCTAAAAGATGTTTCTTATTATATGAATTATCTTGAAAATTTTCTAAAATTACATAAAAGGAGGCTTCATTTTAACATAGACCCTAATTCCTTAAAAATAGACACTGAAATGATAACACAGACCGAGCTGGGAGACAAAACGACTAAAATGTGACAAAGAATATAAGTTATTAATTTATGGAAGAATTCGCTGAACAAAGAAATCCAGCAAAATTAGTGAAAACTAATGCGCTGCAAGATTGTAGCTTTCACTCTTCCATAGTCTTAGTAAGATGTAAGTGTTAAATTGAATTTCGATTACTGATCTTTATAAGCATAGAAAACTTTCTTTTCAGGCTATATCGGGCCAAAGCTTGTAAGTTAATATGTCAGCGCATCAGCCAAACTATTATTTTTTTTGCACACATCAAAATGACATATAACACATCTAATATACAGATATGCAAACTCTCTGGATTTGTTCATACCACTATTTCGTTACAGTTATCTTCGTCTTATTTAATCACAGAATTGTCGATAGTAAATTTAAAAAAAAATGTTTCTATTAAAATACATTGGTATTAAAAAATCCGAAGAGTTGGCAACTTTGAATAAATGTGTGCGTACAATTCAGTTCTTTTGTTCACAAAAGAAAGTGGGCGATGCAGTATCCGGTTACAAAATGCATACCTTGGCATTACTTACAATTTCTGCCAAAGTATTTCCTTTTTTAAATGAAATACACAGAGTGCTTATAATTATACTTGCAATATAAATAGCATCCTGCAGCTGAAACGAGCTATAGTATTTACACAAAATTTACTATGAGATACGTTCATAGCTGCCAAGTTTTTTAATTTATTCCGGAATGCTTTTAGCCCAGTGGCGGATTTAAGGGGGGAGCTAGGGGGCTGAAGGCCCCCCCCCCCAAAAAAAAAACACTGACATTCACAATTGAATATTGCAATTGTAAATTTTTTAGTGGTCTAGAATAACACTTTGAAAAATCTTAGCCCCCCCCCCCCAAAAGTCAAGTTCTGGATCCGCCACTGTTTTAGCCCCGCCCTTTTTCACACCGTAATCTTTGTAGAAAAATTTTCCTCAATATATAATTACGATTAAATATGAAGAAAATTACTCTAAAAAGATTACGGTGTGAAAAAGGGGCGGGACTAACAGCATTCCGGAATAAATGTAAAAACTTGGCAGCTATTTGCGTTCAACATATTTAAAAAAAAAAAAAATCTTCAGTTAAAAAATTTTTACCAGGTGGCACTTTGCGTGAAAAAATAGCTAATTTAACGAATAAAATGACCCATGCAGGGCCAAAAAATCAATATGTGTTCAAACCCTTTATGCATTCCATATGAATCATTTCCTTTTTTATATTTTCTGCTTTTCCCTGAAAATCACCCCTAGAGGATATTTTTTAATTATTTATTTCTTGAGCGCATCTCCTGAAACGTGTAGATATCAAATTTGGGGGCAGTCTGTCCTCTCATTTCGGCTACAGAATGACGTTTATAATGGAATTTAAATTATAACCACCCTGTAAATCCATCGGTTTTTAAATTATTTATAATCGATGATTCCGAGTACAATCATAATGCGGACTTCTACGTCTCTGGTTGTTATTGAAAAATTCTCCTACGGCACTGTAGCGTGCCTTCTCTCCATAATAATTTGTATCAAAAGCCCGTTAGCCATTATTTCCTTTTCTTTTTTTGTACATAATTTATTTTTTAGATTGTTTGGTTTTCTTATAATAGTTATATAAGAAATAGTACAGCCTAATACGGACTGCTACGTCTCTGGCAGTTATTGGAAAATTGTCCTAGGGCACTGTAGTGTGTTCATCTATAATAATTTATATCAGAAGCCGTAAACTATGGTTTCCATGAACCTTTTATATGCATTCTTTATTTATTATATTTTTTTATTTTCTTAAAATAACTGTATAACACTTGAGTAAAAATGCGCAAAAAACACAAATTCGCAGAAAAATGTGTTTCGGCGTTGAAAAATGTGTTTCTCCGTCAGTGGTGCGCTATAAGCTCCTAAAATCAATTCTATTTCCTATGCATATTGCAGGTATCAACTCACACACATGGCTATTCGACGTCCCATATGGCAAAGCTTGAAGGTTTGCTGTCATGTTTCGTGTTACTTAAAATAGGGTTTCCATTTGAACTTTTCTACAATTTTTAAACCAAAATAATATTTTTCTTTTCTTTTTCAGTATTTAAATAAAATATTAACCCTACAGTATTTTTGAATAAAATAATAAAATAAAGAAAGATTTTAGCTCGAAAAATAATTACCTTTAAAAATATCGCCACTCTTCAAACAGTTAGTACAAAACAATGGTGTTTTCTAGGGCTTTTTTAACTGTTTGGTAGTTTTTCTTTTCTTCTATAATATTTTTTTTCATTGCTTCCTTCTCACATTATCATTCTTTTACTCTCTTTCTATTTACTCCTTGCGTAGAAATCAGGTCTTTAAGAATCATTTTCTGTTTAAGTTGCGTAAAAAGGTTAAGTTAAATAAATAAATCGTAATCTTACTTCACGTTTTTCTCTTTTTTCACCAGAAAGCTGAATTTTTAGAATTTATGTTTATTACAATCACATTTAATAGGGCATTGCACAGTATAATAGCAATCTAATAAGTAAATATAACTTGTAAAGAAAAAAAATTACGTGCTTGTTTCAGTATTGTATTCTAAAAACATATTTACCTGATCTCTCTCCTTTAGTATTGGTGGCAAAATCATATGGAGCATCCACCTGACACAAAATAGGTACCAAATCTGAAACAAACATTATAGATGATACTCATTTCGTCCTTGGAGTAGTAAGAATTATAGGTTCTATGCATTTCTTTTTGTTTATATTTACGTATTTGTTTAGGTTCATTCAGATTAATGAATATTTCGCCGCATGTATGAAAGAGAAAAATTTTGTTAATAGAAACTTAGAAAACTATCTTAAATGAAACTTCTCACATGAAAATATTTATGTTGGAAATTCTACGTAATTTTGCAAAGAACAGAGGTTTGTAGATACTTAAAGAAGGCGACTGTTATATATAAACTAGCCACTCATAGTCAGTTAAAAACCATTAATTAATTTAAAGTAAAAGTAAAGTTTTATAAATCAGCGTTAAAAACGCCGAAGATAAAATATGTAATTTGCATACTGCAGTTTCGGTTACTTTAAGTATACTGTTGTTGATAAGATAACAAGGATGTGGATTCTAGAGACGAATTTGTAGCAAAATAAAACTATAGACATTTAGAGTGATTAACCAATAGGAAATTAAGAACATTTCTAATTTTCTATTGGCTAATCTCTCTAAATCCTTATAATTATATTGAATTCTTGTTCATCTCCAGAATCCGTTTCCCTATTGTATTTAGGAGCACTTATCCTTCTTACGATTCTGTACTGATGACAGTAAGCGTAAGGCTACCGAAACAGCTACATGTGAATTATACTTTTTATTTTTGGCATTATTAACGTTCGTTTGTATTATTGTATTTTTTCCTATTTCTTTAAGTCCCTGTTTCTAATTATAAAGTATTGATTAATTAATAAAAATGTAATTTTTAATGAACTATATGAAGTTGATGTATGTTTCGGATTTAAAAGTTCTTCCCTGATTCAGTTAAAATTTGATGATCTAAAATTGCGTGAACCATATGTCGACACCTACTTTGATTAACTTATTAGTCCGAAGCTTATGAAGCTTATCTAATACATTTCCGTGTATTACTGTGCGAATTATTGTAAATGGATCTTCAATGTAAAAATACATTCAATGTCCTTCTCAAATAGATTAAATCAGCAAAGTGATAATACAATTTCATATACTTATGATTTTACAAGGTGAAAATTCTACATATTTATGAACAAGAACGAAAAATTATGCATTTCGCCTAAATTATAGACACTTTCCAAATGTAATGAATAGAAAACTTTGTATTTAAATACCATAAATTGCACAAAAAAATAAATAAATAAAATAAAATAATAATTGTTTCGGATCGAAATAATACCACGACAACTTTGAAAGGTGAAAAAAGAAGGCAGGTGTGTAGTAAAGTGGCAATGTTTTCTGCAATTTGTTTTACTACTTTCCAAATGTACGTATCCATTGCATAGTTTAACATTTTATTTGCTTCCATGACGGCACTTTATAAAGTATTTTGTTTTTTAACTATGAAGGAAGAAAACTTGCATTTTTTTTTTTTTAAACATTTTCTCTTTATGTTAAAGAAAACGCCATGTAAAACATTGACCTTGTGTATCCCTCATGTAGTGATTAACAGGGATTAACAGGGAGGAGGTGCCGCTCACCACTCCAAGAGTGGTGTCGAGCGCTTCTAGCCATGCTAGGCCCCTCCTCCGGAACGTTTACTTAAATACACAAAAATATATAAAATATAAATAAATAAATAAATAAATAAAATGAAAAAGAATAAAAAATGAATTACAAGGGCCGCTAGAGACAGGTCTCCTCATGTAGTGATTGTTTTTGTATTATATTTCTAAAAACAGCAAGCCTACAAAAGTGTATTTTGTTTTAGCAATGCAGTAGTCACACAAACCAAAAACGTCATCACCAACACCAACAAGCGTAGATTAAATTAAGGCCACATTTCCACATCATAAAGTTTAATCATTTCTAAGAAACAATCGATATATTTGGATAAAATATATTCTTCATATTAATCGATCCTTATCTACCTAATGCTGTCAATTGCAACTGTTAATGTTGATTTGTTTGGTTTCAAGAAACCATAAATTGAAGTAAGCCACATCTTCCCTATTCTACAAGATGGCCTGCGAAAGGTACAGAAACTCTGAGAGAAATGCGTTTACTTTAAGGCCAATTGACTACACCAGGGTCCTAGGTTTGGGTGGAATGCCCTCCGTGGGGCGTTTTCTAAAGGAGTTTCTAGCCTGTATTTACGCGAATTTTGGAGGAAACCACGGAAATCTCCGAATGGCTAGGTCGACGAGCGCGACCTAGTTTCGAATCCGGCACCTCCCATCTATTAGTTTGTAATGTGTAATTCTGGAATGAGACTACGCATAGAAGTCTTAAGAATGACAAGACAAATATGAGTTAAAATTCTATCTTGATTAATTGCTAGCAACATTTAAAACTCTTCGATTTCGAATAATACTGAAACTTAAATTTCGAATTTCAAACATTGTCTTACTCGGGCAAAATCTTTTATTATTATGACATCATAAAGTTATAATGAACTCATTCCAGTGCTTCTAACCGCCCAATTCACCGTCAACCTCCACCGCTGGTTTATCAGTAAACCACAGTTCAGAAGGAAATTCTATTCACCGTTAACTCGCCTCTGTGGTAGCGCCGCTTAAAACGTAACCCAGGTGCATAAACTCAACCTACCTCAAACGGCAGGTTAGACGTAGGTAGAGATGCGAGTTTCAGCTTCGAATACTATCTGACCAATCACAGTGCGTGAATGGTCGAAAGTGAATACGCTCAGATATTGTCAGCCATTTTTTAATAAAAACTGGTGATTTAAAAAATAAAAATGATGCGTATAAGTTATACTTTTTTGAAAAGAACTTTCAAAATTATAAATTTTTTGTGTGAACACTATATACGTTTAATAAATTGTTTTAAAGATATTTGATTAGGAAGTTTACCAGTGACGATTGGTCTGTTGCTTTTACCTTAAAATAATAAAACAAAAATAACCCTAAAATTAAAGACTAAAGAATAACTTTCTGAAAATAATCGATTTTGACGTCCTCAGAGCTATAAATTCTTAGTTAAATCATGTGAATTCATCATTCATAATAAAATAATTGTAAAAATGCTCATTTAAGGACTCTGTTATAAATAACATAAGGACACCGCTATTCGTCTCCTAGTGGCTTGGACGCAGAGCATTTCATTTCAGATCAACAGTACCCGGGTTCAAACCCCGTTACGTCCTATTTAGTTTTTTTTTTTTTTGTTTTTTTTTTTAATTTTTTTTTTATAAGTCTGGAAAAAAGAAGTTTAAAATAAACAATTTGCCAGTTGTAAGTTTTAATTCAGCAATTAATTTCTACTTCATTATTAGTTGAATTTAACTTTTATTTCAGTATAAATTCAAGTAAATATTTAAAAAAAAAGCATTTTAGTTTTAAAATTTAATTGCTTTTTTTTAAATATTTTTTTTAATTTAATTAAAACAAAAAAGTTAAATTTAATGAATAATGAAGTAGAAAAAAATTAGTAAGTTAAATAATACATATATACACAATAACAAGAGATTCAATTAAGAATAAAGAAATAAATAATAAAGAAAAAATATTTCAGTTTAAAGTTTAATTTCTGTTTAATAACTTTTCAAAAGCAGAAAAATGATCAAACATTTTATTTTTAAATTATTTTATTTAAACTAACAGAAAGAAGAGGGGAAAAAAAGAGAGAGAGAAGTAGAAGAAAGTTCCATTTTTGTTAAATTAAATTAATAATAACAATAATAATAATAATAAATTATACATTATCAAATTAACTTAAACATTTTTATTTATTTTATTATTAGTGTACGTGCTCTTACTCTAGCGAAATATTTGAAGCGATAATAATAATTTATGGGCGGAAAATTAAATTAGTTACAAATTGTAGCTTCTGGTATATAATAACTATAATTAAATTTAAATGTAATATATATATATATATACATATACATATATACATATCAAAATATAAGCATTTTATTACGATTATGATTATTATTTTATTTCATTCAGAAAAGGGGGGGGGGTTTCAACATTTAAATTAAATATTCATATTTTCCTTGTTAGTAATAAGAGATATTAGGGAATTGCTAATACATGCAACATTGCATATAATATATATATATATATATATATAACTGTGGTGCTTTTATCACAAAAACCAAGAGCATTAATTAACAAAAAATAGTCTATTAAAGACTGAAGAATAAATTACTAAAAATAATCACTTTTGTGTTAACAAAAGCCGAGTGCACATACGCAAATTGTTTTATTTCGTTTGCGCTGTGTTTTTGTTATTGTTTTCCGTTTACGATAGAAAGTGATATTGCATGTATTCAGTAATTTGTATGTACTATATATACGTATACAATATAAAAAATATTGAAATTTTTTCAAAAATATTTAAATAAAAAATATTTTTTTAATTTTTAAACAGGTTTTAACACCACTGATCTGGAATAAAATTTATAAAAATAATAATGACATCTTGTTGACACACCCGCGTATCTATCATAGTTTTTGTTTTGATTTAGACTTAAAACCTAATTAAAAATATTTTAAAAACCTAGAACTCTTATGAAATTTCACTATTTAAACATAAAATATTTCTTTTTAATGGATTCATAAAGCAATATCTAAATACTTTGGGATATATATTTGAACAATAGCGATATAAAATTAAGGAAGCACACATCCACACTTTTTTGTTTCTTTGTTTCTTTATTTTTTAAGTTTGATTACTAATTTTTATCATCAACTTACTTTTTTATAAACAGCAAAGGACTAAGATTATGACTCGAGAAATATTAGTTAACAAAACAGATTTAGGTATTTATCTTTTAATTACGAATTATTGTTAACGCTTCAATGATTTTGATGCCGATTGTAACTACTCTAGGTTCCTAAGCCAGCAGGTGGAGTGTCTTTCGTAGGAATCTTTCTAAGGGGTCCTGGCCTGTATTCATACTAGTTTCGGAGAAAACCACGGAAATTTTAGAATAACGAGGTCGACGAGCAGGACCTGGAATCGAACCTGGCACTTCCCATCTACCAGCTCTGAATGCAGAACCACTCGGTTACTACTGGGGCTTTAATTTAAAATTAAAGGGAATTTTTTTTAACTGAGCAAGGCATTGAACGATTACACACACACACACACACGCACGCACGCACGCACGCACGCACATATATATATATATATATACAAGTTTTACTTTCTAATTTAAATAGTTTTGAAGACGATACAATTAACACTTATATTTTAATAGATATGTATGCAAATTTCCTTAATTTGACAACTGTAATAATAATAATAATAATAATAAAAAGTTTCGTAACGTCCCCCTTCCCTTTAAAAAATTAAACATGCTAGCTAAACGCGAATATTTCAATAATTTGAATGTATGTATCTTTTTATCGTTTATAATATGAATAGAAAATAGAAAATCTACAATATTTTTTATTTATTTTTTTTTTTTTAATGCAATTCTAATATTTAAAAAAAAAAAAAATTATATTTAAAACATCATGATGGGAGAATAAAAAATTCCCATTAAATATGTAAGATTCACATTTTTTTTTTTTTTTTTTTTTTTTAGAAAAATAAATTATTTCTCACAACCCATTAAATTATAAGATATTGTCTAATGTTTGTTCAATTAACAGTTTATATCCTTTGTCATTTAAACATTAAAAGATAAACTTATTTATTGACAAGACATTTTTCTGTGTTTTCCAATATAATTTTATTCCGTGCAATTTGTTTTTATTAAAATTGTAAATCAATAAAATTATTTTCCATGGTGAGTACACATGATTTCATATCTTGTAACTTAATTTTGAAGAAAAAGAAAATCACTAAAATGGTTCCTACAGACATCCTAAAAGCGCATTTGATCTGAATTATTTATTTATTTTTTTATAAAAAAAAAAAAAAAAAAAAAAAATCGATAGCATTGTTTTAAATATATCAAAATATACGTTTCAAAAATTCGTTTAAAATATTTTTATGATTTCTTTTAAAAAATACTCATTAATTTCCCACTTATTCACAAGAAAAGCAATGTTCTTAAATATACAAAATTTTCATTTTGGTTCACCATTACTATTACAAATTGTTTTATTTCTTATGAAATAATAAATAGTTTTTTTTTTTTTTTTTTTTTTTTACAATATCTATATATAAACGTTTCGGATCCATGAAATAAAGAAAAACAAATCTTAAACACGCGCGAAGTGTCTTCTTATATTAAATCACGTGCTTTCATTCGACCAATCAACTTTCAGCAGTTCAATCTACGCTGAAAACCTTCAGGTTCAGTAACCAGCTTTGCAAGTTAACGGTGAATAACAAATATTCAACCCAGGTTTTGAGTCGCAAGCCTAGAGTTTTTGCACCTGGGGTTGAACTAGTAGCTGAAGGTTATCGGTGAATTAGCCGGTTAGATGTTTTCAAGAATATTGTACGTTGGGGGTGTTGCGGTTAAGGCTAACTGGAAGGGGGGGGGGACTTTTTAAGGGATTCTAGCCTGCATTTACGCAAGTTCCGGAGGAAACTATGCTAAACTTTGAATGGCTAGGCCGACGAGCGCAATCTGGGATCAAACCTAGCACCTCACATCTATCAGCTGAGAGCAGAACCTTTCGGCCACTAATGGGGCCCGCAAGAATGCTGTAAGTTTCATATAATTGTAATAGCGATGCCTACTTTCAGAATATTATTTTCAGTAAAATATTTCGAAATTTTTAAACTGGATATAAATATAAAATTAATGTGTGGGTTGATACCAGGAATTGTGTTACTCGTAGATACATGTATTCCTATCTCGTTAATAAATTATATTCATGAAAACTTTTTTTTTTAGTTATAAAGTTTTTCAAATCTGCAATTGAATAACCTTCTATTAAATCATCTGAACTAATTCCTTTTGTGTTATTAATTTTTCCATAAAAGTAATATTAACTCGATTTCTTTTTTTTAATTTTTTATAAGTTATTTCAATCAACGATAAAAATTTAATTTCGATACCAACTTAAAATCGTTTTTTACTTTCCGATACAAGCTAGATTCCTTTACACAAACGGTTTAAAATCTAGTAAAATCTGCGTTGGTATTGCCATCTAGTGGCGAAAAAATAAAATTATTTAAGCAAAAGAAAATATTCATAAATGTTTTAAATGTATTACATTAAATAAGATTTAATGCATTCATAGTTTTAGCGAATATTAAATAACATTATTGTACTAGAAACAGTAAATAGGTGAATGAACACAAAATTTTAAATACTAATTCTGAATTACATTTAAAAACACAACAGAGTTTTTTGTGCGCGTCTGTGAATACTCCAGATAAAAAACTGTCACTTGGGAGTATTTTTGCATGCACCACTATTTAAAACGAATAATTTTAAGTGTAGATGCACATTTATGAATTAATTGAACTTTAATTGTCTGTCAAAAATGGTATGCATTAAAAATAAATATGGTTGTCAGCAGCGCGCATACACACACAGCTCACAGATGCGATCATAATTATTTCTGCAGGTATTGCAAAAAAAATCTGTTTGTACAGAATCAATCAGTAATTGGATGCAAACTTGTATTAATTATTTGTTTAGGTAATGTAAGTAGAAAGAGATATTTTCTACTTTTTTCACGACCGTTAAAAAGAAAAATAAAGGGGGGGGGGATATAAATGTAAAATGCAATTTGTTTTTCGCATTCGTTTAAAAAGAAAAATAAAATAAACACCTAGAAATACTTAAAGTTTTGATATGATGCCTTTATCGCACTTTTAGATATTTTATCAGTGTAGCATTGTTTTATGAAGGTTGATAAACTTTATCAGTTTATGTGAGGCGAAATAGTGGATGTTTTTCAAAGTTTCTTAAAAAATTATCTTCGTATCCATCTATTTCTAAATAACAAGAAAGCGATTATTGAAAATAAAAACTTAATAATATATTAATTTGCATTCAGTGTATGCATAGTTTCCTTCTAGAAATGAGTAATGTATTTAAAAGTTTCATTCAAGCTATATCAGGTAGTAACTAAATTAAGAATATTTACATTTTTAGATGAAAATTTCGTTGTTTATATATTATTATTAATATCAAGAGCAACTAAAGGAATCAACCTGTCTCGAACTAAATTAAACACTTTTAAATGCGAAATTTTATTTAAACACATTATGTATATTACTATGTGTTTATTAAAATTACTATATATTTTATTGGAGAAAACTTTCGTACACATTCATTTGCCGCAGAGTGTAGTCTATGACGACCATAGCACACAGAGAAAATTATTTAGAGGCACTGTTAAAAATATAACTTTATGTTTCACTATTGCGCGATGTTTAACCATTTAACTTTTTAACTAATATTTTCTTTTGAAAATTGCTAAACTAATTTTAAAAATGGTTATTAGACACAAAACTGATCTTAAATATGTAAAAATTCTTTTTCAGGTTTCGTCCTTTTGTAAAGATTCTTCCACCATAATATGTATATAATAAAACTTTACTTAAAATCATAAGCTTATTTTAGAACAAATTTTACTAGTGCTGAAAAGTAAGGATTGGGCGAACCCTGATTTTTAATTTTCGAGAAGTTTTTCGTTTGAAACATATGCTAATTTGATTAAATTCAAATAATAATTATTTTAATTAATAAATAATTTTGTAAATAAACACTATAAAATGTAAAAAAGATCTCAACAGTTGTTTTAGTTCAAAATTATATCACGGCCGTTCATCGGGTGAAAAAACTAGGCACGAGTGCATTATTAAAGCAACAACTAAGCACTTGTTCCTAATGAGGAATTTGAAAGGGCTTCTGCATTTGGCTTCCTCTGAAACAACTTTTGTTAAATTTCTGAGTAGTGCTGCTATATACTAAACAATGAAGAACCAAAAGGTTAAAATTCGATTAAAACGAGGTAAAAATGTTGCATAAAAATTGTTAAATGTTTGATTTCAGTGCGAAACTTGTGAACGTTGAAGGGTTAACTCGTTGCCTCAAACGACGGCATACAGCTGTCCGTTTTTTGGCAACATGTCAGCAAAGTAAAATTATAGCCGTCCTGCATACTTTTATTAATGGAAACAGAAATATTATTAGTACAGATTGATCTGTTGCATTTATTTGTTGATTCTCATTGAAAAAAAAAAAGTCTAGATAATATGTAATTTGATTTTGTATAAAACTTTTCATGACCTGAACAAGTCAAAACATGATCGTTTCAATAATAAAATAACAGTTATAGCAACTAGTACTTAATGCATTTTGTTCCAGTCAGTTTAAAAATGTATTTTTGTGAGGGCCAGCTGTTCATTGAGTATCAATAAGTACTTTTTCATTAATTAATGAAAACTTTTGTTTTTACATTTCTGTGAGTGTACTACTAAAATGGTGGAACTTGGCGCACCAAGTTTTTAAAAATATTATTGGCAGCAAAATTGTAACCATTTTTCTGGGGAAGCTTAAGATATTACTTTAAACTATGAAAAATAAAGCCAAAACAACGCAGACGGCTATTTTTTTACAAATAATATAATTCATAACCAATATTTTAAGTTGTGTTATTAAAAAAATATACAAATGTTGCATAAAAATTGTTAAATGTTTGATTTCAGTGCGAAACTTGTGAACGTTGAAGGGTTAACTCGTTGCCTCAAACGACGGCATACAGCTGTCCGTTTTTTGGCAACATGTCAGCAAAGTAAAATTATAGCCGTCCTGCATACTTTTATTAATGGAAACAGAAATATTATTAGTACAGATTGATCTGTTGCATTTATTTGTTGATTCTCATTGAAAAAAAAAAAAAGTCTAGATAATATGTAATTTGATTTTGTATAAAACTTTTCATGACCTGAACAAGTCAAAACATGATCGTTTCAATAATAAAATAACAGTTATAGCAACTAGTACTTAATGCATTTTGTTCCAGTCAGTTTAAAAATGTATTTTTGTGAGGGCCAGCTGTTCATTGAGTATCAATAAGTACTTTTTCATTAATTAATGAAAACTTTTGTTTTTACATTTCTGTGAGTGTACTACTAAAATGGTGGAACTTGGTGCACCAAGTTTTTAAAAATATTATTGGCAGCAAAATTGTAACCATTTTTCTGGGGAAGCTTAAGATATTACTTTAAACTATGAAAAATAAAGCCAAAACAACGCAGACGGCTATTTTTTTACAAATAATATAATTCATAACCAATATTTTAAGTTGTGTTATTAAAAAAATATACAAATGTATTGGCATATGGCTAGCGTGTATAATAGATTTTGTCGCTAATTAAAAATAATTTCAAAAGATTTTTTACAATGTTCGGTTTAATATAAAGAAGAACTTTCTAAATTCGATACGTTTCATCAAAACGTGGAAAAAATGTTCCTTAATTCTTTGACATACCAGTATTTGAGAGGATTTTCTCTCGAAGCTAGCTGACGGAAGGTGCCAGGTCCGAACTTAGGTGGTGCTCGTCGGTCTAGCCGTTCGGAATTTTCCGTAGTTTTCTCTGAAATTTGCGTGAATGCAATCTATGATCTTTTAGAAAGACCCCACAGAGGGCTTTTCATTTTCATACTTCAAAATTACTCTAATATTTTAAATATCGCAGAAATTGAGAACTTCGTTTAGTTTCGTCACACTTATACATTTGGTGAATTCTAAACGTGAGTAGTATTTAGATAATTAGTGTCATGCAAAAACAATTTCTTCTTATAATAAAAAAGTATTGTTTTGTGCATAAAAACCTATAAAATGTATTCGGCAAAGAATGAAAACTCATTTCATTGATTTTTCTGCAGCTGTAATTACGGATCTTTGTGCTATATTTTGTCCGTCTTATTTGGAAATAAAACGAATAATTTGTCCAAAGCGAAAATAAAAATATTTCAATTGCATTACCGCATATTTCCTCTACAACAACCCAAAAGATTTAAAAATAATAATAATAATAATAATAATAACTTCTTTCCTTGAAGCTGAATATATTTTATCTCCATATTGTTGACAAAAGATAAAGTCACATGTTCATACGCAATTTTGCACAAGGTTGAGGTGATGATGATTCATTTTTTATCATATTTAGAATGGCACATTGCTAAACGAACTTTATATCTATATTCTGCTAGATTTCAATGTAATTACAAAATTACTTTTCACCGTATTGAATTCTATAGCAAGAGGGCCTAAAAAAATACTAAAATGAAAATAATCCATCAAATGAATGTATAATTATAATCTCCAATTTTATATATCAGCATTTCCAATATTTTTTTTTTTTTAAACTCAAAGCGTAAAATTCTGCACTAAAAAGATACAAGAATAAATATTAGTATCTACTGGTACTCAAAAATCGTGAGAATTTTTAGCTATGTGATTATTTCTCTAGATTTAGAAATATTACATGTTACATCCATGTCACTTTTGATGAAAGCATATGAATCCATAATGAAATTTATGCGAAACCGTGTTTAAAATACATTATGGCAACTATTTATTTAATGTACACATTTATTAGCGCTTTACTATGTCTTTTTATTTCTAATATCTTTATAAGATTGTTGTTTTCAATACGTATCAATACCTCCGATTTTTAATATTCTTGCTATTTAATTACTGAAAATTATTAGACTATAATTATTAACAATAATCTTATTTTCTGTCATAAAATTTACTAAATGTTATTACACAATCTAATTTTTTTATTGGTGCATTTGATTGTGTTGTGTAGTAGGATTTAAGACCGATTGTCAACCCATATTGGATCCGAAGACTAGATGGAATGCCCTCCATGGAGGCAGTTACTAAAGGGTCAAACTAGTTTCGGAGAAAACCCCAGAAAACTCAAATCCGTTTGGCTAGCGAGGGCAACCCGATGCCTGATTTTGAACGTGCCTGGGATCGAACCCGGCACATCCCGTCTGCCAACTTTGACCGTAAAAATTTATTTAACTAGATATTGGGATTATTATTTTTAATATTTACCTCTAAATTGTAATATTCATGCTATATAATCGCTGAAAAGTATTAGAGAAAGTTTACTTTTTAGAAATACCTGTTTTTATCAACATATTTAATTTCTATAGTGCAACCACATTTCTCATGCCTAGCTTTGAGGACGAGTCTAAAGGCTTGTAAAGATTCCAAATTGACTGACAGGTTGAGATTTGGTAAACGCCCATCATTCAACGTTTCCTTATCGCTACTTTCTCTCAACTACAATCTTATCACCCCTACTTCAACATTGGCCTCGTTGAGTCTGCACTTGCGCAGAAGCCCCCATGATTACAAGAAAAGTGGTTAAAGAATAACCATTTCTAAGGCCTAAAAAACCAAGAAAAGGCCGGAATCCTGATAATTTGGAAATGTTTGCCAATAAATTCAAAACTAAAATCTACATATTTGCAAATTGGTTGGCCATTTTTTTTTTTTTTTCTTTTTTTTTAACATTGATATAATAGGGGAAACAATCAAGTAAGGACATCTGTATAATGGTATTCTAATATCGATAAGTATTAAGACTTAGTCTTGACGCCATGTCCTTGGATCAGTAAAATTAAACTTTGTTCATAGTCTGTCTCACTATACAAACGGCAAAATGTTAACAATATCATAATACTTTAATTATTATCAAAAAAATATTTTAATTTAATTAATATTCATAAAGTATGTCAAATAATTCAGTCCACCGACAAAATATTAAAGAAAAAATTCTGAGCATATTTTAATCGCTGTAATGATATGTGGAACAGCTGAAACACTAATAATTTTAAGCAGAGGGAAAAGTATTTCATCAGTGCTACTATTTAATGGCCGATAACGGATTTTTTTTGTTTTTTTTTAAATAAGTAAATATCTACACTGTCAAAAAAAAAAGTCCTGTTTGCTGCCAGAAATTTTTTGTAATTCAGGAAAATACGTTCTATCAACGAAAAAATTACGTTGATAGAACGTATTTTTCTGAATTACAGAAAATTTCTGGTAGCAAACTGCAGCAAACGGAACTTTTTTTTTGGACAGTGTATGTAAAAAAAAAAGAAAGAAAAAGAAAAAAAGGAAAAAAAAAAAAAAAAAGAAAAAATGCAGGTTTTTTTTAATTAAAATTATTAGGGAATTATTTTACGTTTTAGTCAAAAGAGAAAATTGCTTTGTCTAATCTTAATTATTCTAAAATAATTTGGACGAAATTATCTATTTTTTAGTTCCAAGAACGTATGTTAGTAGAAAACTACCTAACATTTTTTACTAACAGGTATGTCAGTAGAAAATAACTATCTTTTATTGGTATTTTAATATACTCTTGATAATACTTCCGAAAACAGATTCTAGATGTTTAAGACACTAAATAACACTGCATATGTCCCATTTTTGTAGCGTAATAAAAATTAGAAATTCTTTTTTAAGAAATATTTTGTTACACATTAGAAAAGCACTTTTGAAAATATTATGAAAATATACGCCAGCTCACATTTTCAAGCAAGTTACATAGTCAATGTTTCTAAATCTGACTATGTAACATAGCTAATGTAAAATTTAGTCCTAATATTATTTATCAAAAACCAAAATAAAATCAAACGTTTATTCGTATAGACAGGAGGGATTACTAGTTAATTTAGTTTTTTCCTTTCTAAGTTAAGGCAGTTTCTCATTATGGACTGGCAAAATTCTGACACGGTATTTTTTAAATAATTTTAATTTTGATTATAGAAACTAGCAAAATTGAAACACCTACTGCTGTGATTTAGAACTTTACAATCAATACTTTAATCTTTCAAAGAATAAATTTTTCAAATTTAATTTAGTTTACGCCTATGTTTTATCCTTCCAACTTTTCCTTTGTTATTTTGATTTCCCAAAACTTCAAACATTTCTTTTTCACATAATAACAAATATATATATATATATTCGATATAAAGGGATGTTCAATGGAAAACTTTCAAAACTTTGAAGAATCATACTGTTTTTATTAGATTAAACATATCAGAATAAACAGAATTGAACAGTCATCTATGATTTTTATATCCTTATTAAAAATTAATTAAAGAAAGTTTTTAAACTTCCCTTTATAGATGAAAGTCATTATTACTAATCCAGTTTTTCTAATGTTACTTGTAAGAAAATGTCTATTATAGCTTTCCCAGGTTAAATTAGAGAAAAACAAAGATCTATTGCTTATACGTTCGTGTGTAAAATATTTTAACGCGATCCAGAGAACGTATAACATATATAAAGCATTAAATACCACTGCTTATATTATAATTTGATAATGTAAGAAGCATTAGGAATTCATTTCTAAAAACTATTTTATCACATCTTAGAAAGCAACTTTTAATAATACTTCAAAAAAATGGGACAATTTATGTTTTCCAGCAAGCTGCATAACCAATGAAGCAGAGTTACGAACCCTCTTAATTTTTTCATACCATTATTTCTGGAAAATAATCTTCATCTTATTTATTCATAAATATTTCTTTATGATAATCAAAGATAATTTCTATCAAAAATTATTTCTATTGAAATATCAAGTGGGTTAGCAATCCTCTGGTGATGCTTAATTTTAAAAATACTGTAGTCTTAAGTTAACAAGAAAACTGATTGTACTGGAAGGCAAGTTTCCGTCTCCAGATGGAGCACCGACACCAGTCCTCTTCATCAATAATTTCTGTCGTATTCAATCGCAATAAATTACTGCACAAATATGATAGAAAATATTGGTGGAAGAGTTCACTCTTGAAACGCTGCAAGGAAAACTTACAAGTAAATTTAATTATTTCCTAATCATGAAAATTTCTTATTATGGTCTAGAATATTTTTTACGCATTTTTTACAAAAAGTTTTTTTTTAATTTATAATATGAAAACTATTAAACTTGTAGCAACTGTTCATTCCAATCAATACTTTAATCATTTTAGTTTATGCCTGTATTTCATCTATCTAGCATTATTTTTATTAATAATAACAGGAGACTTGGCGTCAGAATATTAAAACCCGAATAAACTACTACGTCAGAAACGCCAAAAGAAAAAATATTTCCGATGCATACAGCTGTTTCGGTAGCCTTAAGCGTACCGTCTTCAGTGCAAAAAGAATGCCTTAAGTGTACCGTCTTCAGTGCAATTCTTTTTGCACTGAAGACGGTTAAGGTTACCGAAACAGCTGTATGCATCGCAAATATTTTTCTTTTGGCGTTTCTGACGTAGTAGTTTATTCGGGTTTTAATTCTTTTTATTATTTTCATTTTTGAAAACTTTAATGTTTGTCTATCTAATGATTAATAAATTGTATAAATGATATTCATCATTGAAGAATATTTTATTGTAAACTAATAATTTAATAATTTTAAGGAACCTATCTTCATTCGCCTGTATTTCATTATTTTATTTTCAATGGTTTTAAGCTTTCCTTTTTTATATGGATAATAAATTGTATAAGTGATATGCAATATTAAAGAATGTTCAACAGTGATGTTTCACTGAGTCATGTTTCCATATTCCTGTATCCCAGCCTTCCATTATCCCTTTTATCATTTTATATTATAATATTTTCTCCTTCATTTGAATTATAAATAACATAAATGATATTCAGTATTTATTTAAGAATATATAGTTTTAATGTTCCAATAATTTAAAGAATTAGGGGAGAGTGGGGATGAATGGGATATTTTTCATGTTTTAATTGATAACGTTGGCCATATGTAATTCAGAATTTTACAACACTGCTCATAAGTACACTTCAGTAATCAGTTACATATAAACATACTAACTTTAATAAAAAGTTAACATTTGTAATTAGTAATAATTTTTTTGTGCATGCATGTGCATTCTCCCATTCATCCCTACCTATAGGGATGAATGAGACATGACTGGAGTTAACAAAGGGACGAAAAAAAATGGAAAGTAAATAAATTTTTAAAGTTAAATTGGTTTATGTTATTTTATTACACACTATAAATTTACTGAAATTAACATAAACTGACGTATTGACTCAAATTAACATCAAAAGATAAAAGTCCTATGATTCGTGCAGTTCTTAGTGCTCTAGGTTTTGGTAATTTAATCTAACAAGACCTAATCTAAAAATAAATAAACAAATGAGACACTAGAAAGAGATAAATCATTGCATAGAGTACAAATTATCCAGATAAATTTTTGTTTCCGACTGATTGGAAAAATCAGCATTCTATTCTGTATTATTAATAATTACCAGGATTTATTTAATTAACTTGATTGAAATTGTGATTTTAATCAAATTATTATTAGTTTTAATTATTAATTAAAGTTGCACTGAATATTCTAACTTATAATTTTTTTAATCATATTTATTATAAACAAAAATCAGAACAATTAATTTCAACCTATTTTTCTCTAAATCCACAAAATTAAGAGCCCTGATAATCAATATGGCTAATTTACATAATTAAAAATATAAAATTATTTTATAATGAATTAACTAACCTTATATAGATCCTAGATATTAAAAAAAACTCTGTGCATACTTAATTTTTACTTATATTTCTTTATATTTAGCAATTCCATGTTATAACTACTGAACTACAGGTTTTAGAAATATTGAAAATCTATTTTTTAAGATTTGTTTTAATATAATTATTGTGTACAATTTTAAATTGGTACAAAGTAGGGAATGTCTCATTCACCCCCATTCAAACTGTCCAGCACAACCACCACATGATCATATAACACAGGAAATAGGCTTAATGAACAATTGTCAATATTCTTCTTGAATATCATAAACACAATAAAAGATTATTCCTTTTCACCATATAAGAGTTATATTAACTTTAAGCAAATAGTTAATTTCTTAACTACTAATTGAATCAGTAAAAACTTACTTTGGCAGCTGAAAAACACACTTTAATTTTTTTCTTCCCTTCTATTGATAGCACAATTCTGAAACTTCATTTGATGATTGACCTTAGTGCTGCTATCTATCAGAAAAAATGTCAAGTCTCCTGTGTTTGTAAAACATAAAAATTTTGCTACAGTCCCATTCATCCTGCATCCCATTCAACCCCACTCTCCCCTATATTTTCATACGCCTGTATTATATCCTTCTGTGTGCCATAAATTTCATTATTTTTATTTTCCAAAAGTTTAAAGTTTCTCTTTCATATGAATAGCAAATTATATAAATTATATACAATATTGAAGAATATTTAATAGTGGGGTTTCAATAATTTAAGGAATCATGTTTCATATATTGTATTCCATTTTTATGCCATGCCTTTTATTATTTTTACCGCCTAAAAACTTTTATCTTTCCTCTTTAATTTGAATAAAAATGTGTATAAATAATATTTAGTACTTAATTATCTTTAATTGTGATGTTTCAATAATTTAAAAGTCGTGTTTTTATACGCCTATATTCCATCCGACTATCGGCAACCAGGAGCAGCCGAGCGGTTTGGTGCTCAAAGCTGGTAGACGTGAGGTACCGGGTTCTATCCCAGGTCATGCTCGTCGGCCTAGCTATTCGGAGTTTTCGGTGGTTTTCTCTCAAACCTTCATAAATACGGGCTAAGACCCCTTCGAAAGACACCCCTATGGAGACACTCCCCCCCAGGTCTGGGACCCTAGAGTAGTCAATCAGCCTTACTCCCAAAACCAACAAACAAACAATCCATCCGAATATCTTCCCTTCTGTCCTTTTTATTTCCCAAAGTTTAAACTTTTCTCTTTCATATGAATAGCAAAATCTATAAATGATATTTATTGTTGAAAAATGTTTAATTGTGATAGCTTAGTAATTTAAAGAATTGTGTTTTCATACACATGTATTCTATCCTATATACTACCACCACTTCTGCTATTTTTATTTCCCAAAACTTTAAATTTTCCTCTTTCACATGAATGTCAAATTGTATAAATGATCTTTATTATTGAAGAATGATTAATTGTGATGTTTTAATAATTTAAAGAATCATACTTTTATGAAACTTATAATCTTTGAAAGTAAAATGTTTGACTATATGTAATAACAATAAATAAATGAAAATAAACATTGCATGATGCATAAAGATTGAAGTCTATAGCTGAATTTTTTTTAATGAAAATTATGAGAAAAAACAAAACATTTTCTATATGAAATGTGTTTTGAAAGTATTTAATTAAATGAAAATAAATTTCATCAAAGATCTTCTTTTCATTATAATTTTTTTTCTATGAATTACTTAATGCATTTAATATTTTAGTGCTTAGAGTATTGAAAGTATAAATATAATATATCATATTACAAATATTATGAAGCAGGTGTACGCTTTATCTCGTTTATAAATTGTTGAAAGCAGCTAAAATTGATGAAAGGCTTTTTATGGATTTATTTTCAATTATGTTATTTATTTTATGTTATTACTTATTTATCCATCTATTTTTTGTCTGCGTAAATACAAAAAAGAGATTATAATACTTTCGAAGAATATAAAAGAGAGAGAGAGAGAGAACAGTCGTTTGAACATCTCGGGGGAAATAAAGATTTTTGGTTAAATGTTTGTATTATATACCATATTTTAAACGAAACATCTCTTTAAATTTTTTGATATTTTTTTAGATCACATAAAATGTATTCTTTAAATAGGATTATATAGGTAATTTAAAATAACAATCGGATTTTTATAAGTTTCAAAAGTGTAAATCAATTTAGAAACAAAATAAATTAATGAATTAAATATTATTTATTAATTAGTGAAATGATATGTTATAGTTTCTAATGACTATTCCGAAGCACAAAATGTCGAAATGAGTATGTTTTTTTTTTTTTTTTTTTTTTTTTTTTAACATTCTGTACGTCTAATATTTAAGCGTTTAGATAAGATTTTATAATATATGATAATATGAGATATGATGTGTTTTTTTATTATTATTATTGGGTTTCCTTTATAATAGCCTGCCAAAAATATTTTTGTCGAGTATTTTTAATCAAGCATCTTTAATGTAAAAATTATTATTATTATTATTATTTTATTTTGGATGATTAACTATAAAAGATTAATTTGGTAATTTATTATCGCTATATATAACAAAAGAAGATGTGCGTGCGTGTATGTCCGTCACTTTGTAAGCAAAGAGTTGATTGCAGAGGCACAGAATATTCTATCGGCGTACGTTTTGACCTCTCTTAATGCATTTCAAAGCCCGATTTCCAATTTTTTAATTGCTTTTTGTTATTATTATTAATTTAAAACTAGCAGGCTTCGCCCGCTTCGCTGGGCAGTATATTTAAAGAATTTCTTTTTAATTGAATAATTGAAACGTTTAAATAAATATATTTCGATTGGCGACTATTTTCTTCACAGTTTTAATATGGAATATCCTTGACAATATAAAATATTTTTTGAACTTCTCGAATCTGTGCAACAAAACTATTATTAAAACAAATATTCTCGAAAACGGTCAAATAGAAATGTTAATTCTTCGAATATTCTGGAAACAGCTGAAGCTGTTACTCGTACAGTAAAAGTTACTATTCGGTGAATGGTCGGATCAGAGAACGCACGTAAGTCGTTTTCGCAGCAATCACTATAACGCAAGTATGTACGCTTCACGCACATAAAAACCAAAAAAAAAATCATTCGACAGCCCTACATGCTGTGCATGAATCTCAGAACACACGAAACTCTGTTCGGCGGCAACCACTATCACGCATGTTAAAACCAAAAAACATCACTGGACAGCCCTTACCTTGCTCTGCATAACTCTCAGAACACACAAAACTCGGTTCCGCGGCAATCACTATCACGCATGTTAAAACCGAAAAACATCACTGGACGCCCTACCTCGCTGTGCATGAATCTAAAAACGCACGAAACTCGTTTTCGCAGCAATCACTGTCAAGCATGTTAAAACCAAAAAAAAAAAAAATCACTGCACACCCCTAATTTCTGAAATGATCTACTCTAGAGATAGAAATGCAAATGTAAAAAATCTTTCCGTGACCCATTAGTTCAGTTGGTTAGAGCATCATGCTGATAACGCGCAGGTGTAGGTTCGATCCTCCTGAAGGCCAATGTCAATTTATAAAAACTTTCAGTGCCTGCTCGCACCATCCTAAACCGTATAAATGATAAAAAAGTGACAAAAAACAAAATAATTAATTTAGAGATTTGCGGTCGCTTTGTAGACAAACCACAGATTGCAGAGCTACAGAATTTTGCATGGAGATTAATTTTAACCTCTCTTGATGCATCCTCAGAGCCCGATTTTCGAATCTTTGATTAGTTTTTTTTTTTTTTTTTTTTTTTTTAAATTTTATAGCTGGGGAGATTGTCTGGTGTTGCCGTCTGTTGTCATAGAGAGAAGATGATTATCTGTCCAAGAAATGTCAGTCCGACAAACGTAGTTCTTTAATAATAGTAGCACCCCTTATCGTCCAGTTAGCACGTAAATTGAAATATTCGGTTAAGGGGCAAATGCAAGCAATGGGGACCTGGAACCGATACAGAGTAGACGGTAAGACGCTGTTGAAGGCAGCACAGGCTCTAAGCGAGGTTTTAAGTGATACATGCACAATTTCAAGAATAAAATTCTGGCTTTTATGAGCGTAGCATGGTGAAATTAAGATATTTTTTTGGCCTTTTCACAAAGTAGGATTTTAACGCACACAAGTACTACAGAGCATATAAATATGCACCTAAATACTGGTTTTCCATAGAAATGAAGTGAAAATTTCTACGCTGTTAAAAATAAAGTTCAACCGTTCAGAAAATTTAAAAGAAAAAAAAGTGCCAATTTAAGTCGTTTAATATTTTTACAAATTTAGTTTTGCCATTTTAAAAGTGCTATTTTAATAAGTAACACTACTAAAATGGTGAAACTTTGTAGGAATTTTATTTAAATATCGGTTGCACTTAAGTTAACCTGAATTGGCACCACTCTTTTACTGAAACGTTGAACTTTATTTTAAACATCGTAAGTTATCACCACAAATTGCAAAACAAACAACGTTTCTGGTAGAAAGCAACGTTTCGTGACAACATTTTTCACTTGATGAAGGGACTTGTTTAATTACTGCAACTCGAAACAATTACTGAGTATTTTTAGGCTGTTTAGTGTGCATAAATTCCTTTTTTTAGAAATGTAGGTGATTTCATAATATATAAGTTATAAAACATTGCATTAGATGCACTTTAGTTATAGCTATAATGATATTTTTGCAAGTTTTGGAAATAGGTAGCATAAAACATGAACTTTTTGACCCATTAATGTATAGAGCCTTACTTTGAAAACAGCTCATAAAATAGCGTATAGAATCTTTGCGTTTTCATGGAATGATTTATTCTTTTTAGTAATAGTTAATGGCATCACTATAAGCAATTCCACAACTTACGCTTTTAATTATAATTTCGCAAATTGGGTAGCCGCTTTATGATTTTTTATTCATCGCACATGTATTTTCTTTTGCGCAGGTATACCAACCAAAGTGAAGATGCATGGTAATATAGGATGCTTTACTTTAGGCGTCTTTGTTAACATATAATGGAAAAAATATTTACACTAAAGGACAAAAAAAGCCGCAGTGCAGAAAAAATGACTTGACTTATACCTTTTTTATTTGTAAGAACTTCAAAACTAATGGTTGAAACAAATAAAACTGTCATGTTTGCATAATACCAAAGAAATAAAATGATACCTATGTACTTTTTCGATTTAGTAATTCACTTTATTACACTCTACGAAGTACTTTATAAAAATCTACATAAAACTTTCTTTTTAAACATATACTTTGTATTCTATTATGATTTATTTTATGAAATAAACAAGGTATATTCTAATTATGAAATAAAACTATTTATTTGTTAGATTTAAACAATTTTTTAATAAAAATATGTATTCTGCATTGAGTTAATTCCACCTTTATATGAAATTACTGCTTTAATGTGCAATGGCATAGTATTATACAGTTTTTTGATATAAATTTCAAAAATTTCACTGTGCCAAATATCGTACATAATTTTCCTAGCTTTTGAAGAGTTTTAGGCTGCAAATTTCGAATCCTCTTCCCTCTTCCCGCGCCTTTTTAGAGACGAAACATTTCGAGCAAATTAAGATTAGGACTATTTCTAGGTCTAATGAAGAAGAAATCCTACAATATTTTTTGTGGGATTTAACTTAGAGTGAAAAAATATGTAACTACTTACAGTATTATCTCATGACAATGGATAGGTAATTTTAACAATCTGAATTAAACAAACGTATAACGGACAGCGTATAGCAAGTTGAATTATCATCTGGAAATGCTGTTTGCGGAAAAGTCTGAAATACCTCCGAAACAGTCGGTCAGACGCTACTTTTATAATGGGCGTGTTTCATTTTGAGTTAATAGATCCCTTGAGCATGAAAATTTGCTTGGATCCTTGAAAAATTTTGCTTCTCCGTACCATAATGCACGGAGAGTGTATCACTGTTTTAATAGTGCAATTTTCATTAAGTTGGCCACATTTTTTATGTTCTGCTAGCTATTTTTATCAGCTCGAAATAAATTAAACTTGACTTATCAGAGAAACCTAGTCAAGCCCAAAAATTAACTGCTATTTTTTTTTTTTTTTTTTTTTTTTAATTTTTGATCAACTGAATTTTTTTTTTTTTTTTTTTAATTCTTGTCCTTAATAATGGCTTTTTTATAGATCTTCTGGTTTTTAACCTGCTTTGTTTAATTGTTTCCGCACTACTTTTAAAGAAAGTATTTTGCTATACACATTTTTTTTTAATCTTTCCTAAGTTCTGAACATGATACACATCGATTTTGTAAACATTTGCTTTTTAACTTGCGGTCATTTCGCTTAGATGAGCAACGTGGCTGCCTAAAGCCAAATTTTCCGTTTAAACAGCCAAAAAAATTTATATCTTGCTAAAAACCATCTCAACAATATTTCGTTAACATTTAATTATTTTGCCATCTCACATATTAAAATGTTTTTTGATTTCCCTTCTAAAATTAATACTTTTTGTGACATCGTTAACTGCCTTATTCTTATCATTTTTGAAATACTTTCTAAAATTACAGTTTTCCTGACAATTGCATTTTGTTTTTAACACTGGGCTCAATGCTGAAGTGTACGTGGAGGACGACGTAATAAAATCTGTTCGAAAATTTGCTTTTTAAACGATAAAATTTGCGGTTGTAAAAAGTGAAAGGAAAATATCAAAGTGCGGCTCTTTTTTTTTTTTTTTTTTTGTCCCTTAGTATATTATCTCAAAGTTTTCTTATCTCGAAGTTTTTTCACTGGAACGTAACGCACGTGTATACACAAACAAGTTTTAAAACTAACAGAAGAATTTCAACTTAATGTACTTCAAGCTTAGTAGTCCATATTAATTTAAATTTGTAATCTTCATCAAAATTCATTTAGTAGAATGAATTCGGACATTAAAGAGTTAAAAACAAATTCAATTTTTTTTTTATAATTTTTCAGAATATAAATGAAAATTCAATAAGTTTACTACAGCCTTCTTTCATTTCTATTAAAGTTCACAAATAAATGCGATTAGTTCGTAGGAAACTGTACTTTTTTTTTTTTTTTCCCAAGGGAAAAAAAATGTATTTTTAAAATAAAGTAAAGTTGATTAACCTTTAGATTATCTTAGCGTGTTTCCTCTTTGACGTAAAAAATTCAATTAATATCCATAACGTATTACTTACCCATAACTAAGCACGAAAAAGTGAAAAAAGTTTTGTGAAGCATGGTCTCGGAAACTGTCTTTGAAACTTTCGTCATGAACTGAATATGAAAATATACAAAGCAAAGTATGACTCTCATGTTGCATCAGGCAACAATAAAAGTTTTATTACTTTACTAAAGATAGTTGCTAAGTAACTTACTCAACGGTTTCCGCTTTTTTAGAAATACTGAATATATATATATATACATTATTTTAGAGTTGAAATACCTTTTGATTGAAAAATGATAATAAAACAGTAAATATACACAATGTAGAATTTAAACCGTCTTTTCTTTTTCAAAAATTATTTCTAATCTTCAAAATAAATTACTTTCAAATTTTGAACAAACCTGTGTAGAACAAACAAAACATAATTTCTTTACTTTTTTGTTTGTTTGTTTGTTTTTTCATTGTTCTTATATACTTATCGCCAAAAAAAATGAATTTATTTAAAAGTTTTTATAAATGAAAAAGGCTATTTATTAACCTCTAAATAGTTTTGACCAAATGACGCTCTGGCACGAATTCTGGCATAAATCGCACTTATTAGCACCAGTATTTCGAAAAGTAATTATATTTAATAATTTTCGACGACTAAATATTACTAATATTTCCATTGAGATTAAGTGGTACAAATCGTAGATATAAAATGTTGTTGATATAAAACATAAAGCATTAAATGTAAAGAAATGAGAAAAAAAAAATCGCTTTTAATGCAGAATTTGAATTGTAATCTAACTGAAAGTGAGTTATCAGGCATAGTCGATTAATATTTTTAAATATCTATGATAAAAAATCGCAAATAGCTACCCTTTTATAAACCTTATATCTTTCTAACTCATTGACGACCGGAATCCTTGTTTAATAATAAAAAGCAACTCTTTTTTTTAAAAAAAAAAACGTTCTCTAAAAACATACTATTATAAGCTTTTTAAGAATAATTAGTAGAATATTATCTCAAATATTATCATAAATGATTTATTTAAAAATATCTTTCAAATCTTTGTTTGGGCATTTTTAACAGCACGGGAATTCATTTAATAATAAAGAAATATATTTAAAAAGATAATAATGATGTCAATTCATTCAATTTCAGGCTTTTTTTTCTTTTTTAAATCACTGTTGCAAACCAGTTTAAATTATATGTACGAAAGTTAAAAAGGAAAAAACTAATATTATGAATATTCTACCTTAATTATGAATATAAAAAGTATCATAATAAAAATCATTTATTTTTATTTTTTATTTATTTATTCACATATCGAGCATTTATGGGCACAAATAAAAAAACTGCCATAAGTAAATTAAAAATAGTTTAAAATATCAAAAAATATTGCACAACCCGCTCACTTTTTCTTTTGCTCGAATTTAATCGACTATTATTGCGTAGAAGATTTTTGTACATTCATTACTATTCATTCAATTTCTAATATCGTGAAATTAAAATGTACTTTTTAACCATTTTCTAAATAATTTTCGACTTTTCTTGGTACGGTGTTGGCGTTGGTGTATTGGGTTAAGGATGATTGACGACGCGAGGATCCTCTGACTAACTAGAATGCCCTCTATGTGGTTCTTTCTAAAGGATTACTAAATCGTATTCACGCGAGTTTTGAAGAAAACACAGAAAACTCCGAATGGCTAGGCTGACAAACGTAGCTGTTCGTGCCTAGGTTTGAACCAGGAACCTTCGTCTACGACCTTTGGCGGCACATCTTATCGGGCACTGGTAGGGTTTCTTAGTAAGAAATTGTTAATCAAATATGTTATGAGTGATGAGGAACTGAACATTTAAACTGATATGAAACTTTTAAATTAATTTAATAATGATTAATTTAATAAATATTATGAATGATAATATTAAAAATTTTAAGGTACGTGTTCTTTCTTCAATGGATTAATTAAAAATGTTTTGTAGGGTAATATTCTGTATCCACATTTTGAAACATATTCAAAAAAAATTTCAATTTTTTTTTTTTTTGTTGTTGTTGTTGTTGTTTTTTTCCAACTTCATTAAAATTTGCTCTTTATAAATTTTTAATTTAAATGTTTAAAGTGCGGCGTTTATCGGTGGAGGTAGTGTATTGATTAAGGTTAACTGCCTGTTCTAACTACTTAAGCTTGGGTGGTCTTTCTCGGTGGGGAGTACACTGTAAAAAAAAATTGTAAAATCACGGTATTTGACCGTATAATTTTAAGGGAAATGACCGTTTTGCTACCTAAACGGTCATAATCCGTAAATTAATGTTTTGGAAGCATAACTTAGGAAATAACCGTATAATTTTACGGGAAATGACCGTTTTGCTAGCTAAACGGTCGTAGCCCGTAAACTGATGTTTCGAAAGTGTAATTTGTTTTTAATTTTTACGAGAAAAAGCCGTTAATCTACACAAATTGCTCTTATCTTTCACCAAACCATTTTCTTATAAGAAAATCTCTTCAAATGCTATCATTTCAGTGACATCAAAAGAGAATTTCATTTTCTTCCATTTTCAAACTGAAACTATAATTGTTATTTATACTAATTGAATGTGTTTAATTATGCACGCATGACACATAGAAACCTCCATTAGTTTTAATAAGCTATTGTTTTCTTAATTTAATTTAAAAAAATTCTGTCTGACTGAAACTGAGTAATTGGTATTGATGAAATTGATTTTCTATGTCTATTAACACGAAAACATTAAAAAACAAAGCTAAATGGTTTCTTGATTTGAAGCTAGATTTCTAAAACACAAACTACAACCTAATAATTGTTTTATCCATTAATGCATTTTTTAAACTTTTTTTTAAAGCATACAGCATTCTAATTGCTTTTAAACCTTTAGTTAAGCCTTAGAAAACGGAAAATTTTAATGTTGATCCACAAAACATTTTTTACAATATGCTAAAATAAAGTTTATTTCAATATGAAAAGAATATGTAATTAACCATTTGAAGGTAAGTCTTATGATTATTATGTATGATCTTCACTGTTAAAAAACAAAGCTGTTTTACCTGAATATGACCATCAGATATGTACATTACATCATATATAGCAGGTTCTGCTCTCGAAATACGTACTTCAGTCCTTTCTTCATTCAATGGACTTGGATTTTGGGAATATGGCCGATTGACTGCTATAGGTCCTAGGCCAGAGGAAGAGTGCCCTCCGTGGGGGTCTTTCTAAAGGGTCTTGGCCCGTATTTACTCAAGTTTTGAAGAAAACCACGGAAAACTCCGAACGGCTAGACCGACGAGCGTGACGTGGGATCGAACCCGGCACATTATGTCTACCAGCTTTGAGCGCAGAACCGCTCGGCCGCTGGTGGACTTCCTTCAATGGAATACAGCTTTAAAAAAACTCTTCTGCTATTCTAAAATGTGCAAATACGCCTAACACTTCATAAACACAGTTTGAAATTTGGCTTATAATGAAAACCTGTTTGGATGAATAAGAATTAGGCTCAAGTTATTTCTTCTTTGCATCCACTACTGAAACCATAAAGATCAAAAACCGTGGAAAAAATTCATCGTATTAATTGGAGATACAAATTCTCTGTATTTATGGAAAAAGATTTATTATTATTATTCAAAGTTTATCCTGCGTCTCGGTTAGATTTCAGAGATCTCACATAGTTTTCAAAAGTTTCATTTTGGTTTTGAAAAAGGGTGAGAAATTCTCACCCATTATTTACCTCTAATGAGAATCTTGAAATAAGACTGCCTCTTTAGTGTTTACGAATAAAAAAGGCCCACCAGTGGCCGAGCGGTTCTGCACTCAAAGCTGGTAGACGTGAGGTGCTGGGCTCGATCACAGGTCACCCTCGTCGGCCTAGCCATTCGGAGTTTTCCGTGGTTTCCTTCGAAACTAGTGTAAATACGGGCTAGGACCCCTCAGAAAGATCCCTCGGAGGCACTCCCCCTCAGGCCTAGGACCTACAGCAGTCAATCGGCCTTATTCCCAAATCCAATCTAGTCCGTTTACAAATAAAAATGATTTCGAAAACTAGTTAGATTTTCTTTCGCAAAATTCAGTATCGTAGTCTTTATACGAAAAAAAAAAAAGCGTACCGTCTTCAGTGCAAAACTTTTTGCACTGAAGACGGTACGCTTTAGGCTACCGAAACAGCTGTATGCACCTCAATAAGTTTTCTTTGGCGTTTCTGACGTAGTAGTTTATTCCTGTTTTAATATGGTCCATTGTACTCCAGTTCCTGGTGATCCATTTTACCCCATGTGCAATTCGGACAACAAATGTATAAAAAGAATAACAAATATTTTTAAAAAAATATTTTAGCTAGATTAAATGTAATAATAGATAATTTTAGCTTTTTATTGTGCTGAATAATATCTTCCAGATCACAATTCTTGAATAAGGATAGGAAAAAATGTTACCTAAATAATTTCTTTTGGCTTCCCCAAACCAAATTTCTAGAATAAAATGTCTAAATTCTTAGTTAAGCATGAAGTTGCTAGATAAGTTTCATCACTGCAATGCTGTTATCTATGTGTCAAAACAGGAAGCATAAAAATAAATAAATAAAATTAATAATAGGGAATGGTCCATTTTACCCCATGGTCCATTGTACCCCGGTCTCCCCTGCATAAGATCTTGATCCTGAAGACAGAACAAAAAGAAAACATTAAATCATGAAAAAGAAATAAAGAAAAAAAAAATCACTTGTACTTTTCTCGTATTCTTTCTTAGCAAAACAAAATAACCATACCTTTTTCAAAGTTAAAATTAATTTCCGTATTTTATGAAAATATTTTCGAAATCGCTTTTATAGGAATAACATCACTTCTCTTTGCCTTTTATTATTATTATTTATTTATTTATTTATTTATTCTTGTACACCACTTAGATTGACCGCATTTTGTAGACACTTGATCTTGGATGAAATAGAATATATGCCATTTTGCCTATACTCAAAGATTTTGCCAAGCGTTTCAAAAAAATTTCAGAAATTTGGTCCGAGAGCCGAACAATAGCCTCATCGTTTTTAATTCTTCATAAGATCCAAGGCAATTCAACAATTTATCAGTTAAGTGGGCCATTTCCATTTATCCTAAGCATTATCCTTTCGATATATATATATATATATAAATAATAGATAACGTAATAAAATTTAATCTTAAAATTTAGCAATTAATAGAACTAAAACAATAACAGCACACTAAAATATAGAACTGAATTTAACATAGAGGAAAGAATGACACAAAAAGTTGCGATATAGATAAGGAACCAATGAGTTACCATATTATCTTAAAATACTTACGCCGACCTCAAGGATAATAAAAAAGGACCATTAAACTTGTGAAAGAGAAAAAAAGATAATAAACCACATAATCAATTGGATATAAATGCTTAAAATTAGAAGCATACTTCATAAAGCAGAGAAAGCTGCAACGATTTCGTAAAATGATATTGCTAATCATAGCAATTTATATCATCTCACGCCCCGATCAATGCAGCAAAAAAACCATAAAGAATGATAAAAAAGTGAAAAATTAAATTAAAACAAAGAATAAATAAATATTAATTAAAATCTTAAAGGAAACCAAAGTAATAACATGAAATAATCAGAGTAACCACATGGAAAACAGTTAACACAAACTGGAAAAATGGTTGATGCCAAAACCTAAATTGAAGTTAAAATAATAGCTCGACAGATATCGATTAATCGAAAATACTTCAGAACAATTACATTAAAGATAAAATACACAGAGTAAATATTAAATGATAATGTTAAAATTAATACTAGTAGAGTTAAATTAAATCGTACCAAAAATATTAATAATTAAATCGTTTAAGATAAGGACTGAAGAATGAAGGTATAAGACTACTGAGTACAAGCGCCATCTTTCGGTTAGCTATAAAAACATTAAGTCAGTTAAATAAGATGTACTGACTGAAAGATTAAGATAATTTAGAAGTATTAACAGCAAGATTAAGATAATTTTTATGATTTTTATTTTGAAGTCAAATTATTAAGTGTTAAGTTTTAAGAAGACATAATTACAAGCAATAATGCCAAAGAGCACACATATAAGGATAAGCATTATAATGCGGTCATCAATAATAATTAAAATTAAAAATTAAAATAAAAATATTTTTATTTTGAAGTCAAAGTATTAAATGTTAAGTTTTAAGAAGAGTCAATTACAAGCAATAATGCCAAAGAGCACACATATAAGGATAAGCATTATAATGCAGTCATCATAAATTAAAATTAAAAATTTAAATTTAAAAGATTTTTTTTATTAATATTTATAAGATTTTATTTTTGTTATGCAAATATATGGATTGTTCAAACTAAACAAGGGAAGCCTCAAGTAGCCAGAAGCACATAGTAAAATTTAATGATAAAAGAGTTCAAAATTCATAGTATCAACCAGAAAAAATAAGAATGTAACTTACAGCAATCCCCCCACTTTTTATATATATATATATATATATATAAATTTTATTCAGCATCAAACCCTCCCAGCCAACCAGCCAAACAACACCACCCTTCCTCCTTAATCAAACATCTGCCCACCCATCCACCTGATTTTTTTTTTTTTTAATTAAACCTTAGGTTTTTTTTTTTTTTTTGTGTGTGTGTGTGTGTTAGACAGAGACCCTTTTTGATAAACAAGTGAATAGATAAATTTTTTGGGATAACCCATTTTTGTAGCAACATTAATTATGTGAGAGATATTTTTGTTATTAAACCTATCTGAACAAAGATTATGTATACGAAAGAGGTGATTGAGAATAATATTTCTGTAGACAGAGATATGAAGACAAGAGGTAAATTGTGTAAATAAATTTACTTTGAAACTAAAATCTTGTCTTTTGTCATACAGATCGGTATAAATTTTACTACCATCAAGTTTAAGTTTTAAATCTAAGAAACTAATACAGTTATTGTTGAGATGATTATAAGTTAAGGTAAGGTGAGAAGGATATTCAAATTTAAATAAATTAGGCGAAAAATTATTGACATAAAAAATTATAATGTCATCAATGTATCGGTAAAAATAGACATTTTCAATACATAATCCCTGTTCATAATGGTAAAGGTATAAGTCAGCTAACATACTCGAGCTACATCCTCCTTGTGGAATACCGACCTTTTGAATATAGATCTTATTACAGTGTAGAATGTAATTGTTATGAATAATAAAATTTAAAAGTGTCTTAAATGAAGTTGCCGAAAAGCATTTTGGTAAAGAGATTTGACTTTTAAATTTTTCAAAAAGGTTAAAGATGATACGATGAAGATCTGTTAAATTAATATTATTAAATAGGTCAGCAAAATCATAAGTCATGATATCAGTCACATTATTCATAGATAAGATATTGGCTTTAAGTTGATAACTATTTTTAAGGCAAAAGAAATTTTTTGATTTACTAATTAAGTCATAGATTTGTTTGAGAATATCAAGGAGAATTTTGTTAGCATTGTTGTTGTAAGTATTACACCCTACAGTGACAGTTCTAAATTTAATAGGATTTTTGTGAAATTTAGGGATAAGTACAATCAATATAAGGATATTTAAAATTATTAAATGGAAGCTTTAGCAATTTATAAAAGCAGTGAATTTTGCGGTTATTGATTTTAAGATCATTATTGGTAGTATGAAAGTTAGTACTATTAGATATAGATGAACTGAGTAAAGAAAGATAATAATGTTTACAGATTATTGCATAATTATTAGGAGATTTATCGCCATAAGTAATAACAAAGTTTTGTTGCAATTCTTTGATAGATTTAAAGAGATTTGATTTATTGTAATGTGTGAGATTTGATCTATGTTGAATTAATTCATCTTTAAGTTTTGAAATTACTAAAAATTTCCATTGATTGAAATATTCAATAGGTTTATTATAAGAGATGGAGAGTTTATAAATAAACAAATCAATATCATAAGAAAACTGTTGTATAATCTTTGAAATATTAGTTTTTGAAGGGAGTCGATATTTAGTACCATATTCCATAAATTTCTTTAAATTAGAGTCATTAATAATATTAAGATCACCAGTGATAATATGTGCATGATCTCTGTCAACATATTTTACATTTGAGGGATGAGCACAACTACAAGTCACATGAGAAGATAAATTAGAGACTGAATTATAGTTAAAAAGCAGGCGACCAAGTGTAATAGGATATTTAAAGGTACGAGAAATATGAATGTCTTTAATAGGAAACATGCATGATTTATCATTAAGAATAGATGAAATATTAATGCTATTAAATATTTGATTAGAATAATTTAGAATAAGCTGTGAATTTGATTGGATTTTGTGAGGTTTTTTAGAGATATTTAAATTGAAGAGTTTTAGTCTGTATAATATTAAATCATAGAAAATATCAGAAAAATGTTGATTATAGGATTGGTTTTTAAATACACTTAAGTAAGTGGACAAATACTTTTTTTTGATAGCAAATATAAACTTTCTAATGTAAATCCAATCATAATGGTTAAGATAATTTGACTGTAAGGCAAGAATATTCTTGATAATGAGATTTTTTGATATTAAACCATTAGTAGATTTATTGGATTTGTTACCTTATATATATATATATATATATATATATATATATATATATACATTTTTCTCCTTTTAGTTGACTACTTTTTATTAAACATTCCATATTTTAATTCTTGGACATTCGTCTACGAGACTATTAAATAATAAAAAAAAATTATCAAGAATGCTTCTGATATGAAAAGGAACCATTTCTTGTGCTAAATGAATGTTAGTTAGGAATTTGGAATTCAATAAAAGATTTTTAAAGACTTTTTTTTTTTTTTTTTTTTTTTTTTTTTAATGGTGATTTAATGAATCTCAAATCATCTACATGCATAACGTTTTCAGTATTCAGTATTTTTCAGCCGTTATTCGGTTGAGTGTCCGGGAAAACCACGGAAAACTCCGGAAAAGTAGGTCAACGAACGCAACTTGGATTCGAAACCGGCACGTTCAGCCTACCAGTTTTCATAGCACGTGCGATGTTAGTATGGGACCAATTGCTTACACTAGGGACTTAAGAGGGGACAATAGCTAATCTCGCCGGCAGCCTTCGCCCATGTTATTCTATAGGAAAATTTGTTGCTACAATTACACATTACCTAATGAATATTTTTAAATTCTGTTTTCGCAGTCAGAAAATTCATAACCGTTAAATGAGTACTCATTTTTCAAAAATTCATTTTTTTTTATTTTTACATTTTAACTTTGAGTTCAAAAATGCGATTTTTCACAAAATGCATTTTTCTCATTTTCTAATCGCAAAATGAAATAATAAAATTTTAAAAAATCAATTTTTGGAAAACAAGTACTAATTTAACGCTTATGAATTTTCTAAATGTGAAAACAGAATTGAAAAATATTTATTAGGTAATGAATTAATTATGTAAACAAATTTTCCCATAGAATAACATGGGCGAAGGCTGCCGGCGAGATTAGGTATTGTCCGCTCTTAAGCCTAGGTGGGATAGTTTTTCGTAGGGGGAGGGGGGTCTTTCTAAGAGGACCTAGCTCCTTTGGACAAAACAACGGCTAGGTTGACGAGCGCTACATGGGACCGATCCTGGCACTTTCCGTCTACCAGCTTTGAGCGCTGAACCGCTTGGCCACTGGTGGGGGGGGGGGGGCCTTTCTATTTACCCAAAAATGAAAATGTACTTTAGTTTCCTCACTTCAGAAAGTAAATAGATGTAAATTAAATGCATTTACAAATTGTGTTGCTAAGGATGTTAGTCTGCAAGTAGATCGTAGCCCATATTCATGATAGTTTCGGAAAAAACCACGGAAAACTCCGAACGACTAGGGAGAGAAGCGCAACCTGGAATCAAACTCCGCACTTCCCGTTCACCAGCTTCGAAGGCAGATATGCTTCAGCGACTGATCGTGTCACATTCACGAACACTTAGAATTTCTCAAGGAGAGTTATTTTTATTATTATTATTATTATTATTATCATTATTATCTCTCCTAGTGCTTCACTCTGAAAAATCTTTGCTTACGTGAGGAATTTTTCAGCGACCAAATTCCAAATTAAAGACCCTTTTGGCTTTTTTTATTATTATTATTTTCTAAAAAATTATCTTTATGTTTTTTTTTTTTACATTTTCGATGGAGGTAAGCATTGTTCGCGACTATTACGTTGACGTTGATATTCACGAATGAAAATTACTTTAGTGTCATACAATAGTCTTTAAAATTCTATTTTAGTCTATAATGCTAACTTGTTCAAATATCAGTAATTTATATTTTCTAATTAATGTATCAAATTTTTTATACATAAACATGTGGAATGTAACTATACAGTGAGATTCCAGTGTTACAGTAAACATTAAATATCAAGAGTGAAGTTTAATAACAAAGATAAAAACAAAAATATATACATTTTAAAAAAGTTGCGGAATAAAACTGTCTTTTCTTTTTTAGTTAATTCTGCTAAAACTAAACACGTACCTTTTATATAAAAAGCGAAAAATGTACTATTAAAATTAGATATAAATTTACGAATTCTGAAATAATTTCGCAACTTGTTAAAAGATGGCGCCACAAACCAAATATAATTCCACAAGAAATTTATGACTATGTTTTCCTCCTGTATATTAAAAAAAAAAAACTCCAATTAAAGCGTGCTTGCTGTAAGGTTTTTTTTTTTTTTTTTTTTTTCTGAGATCTAGATATAGTTAGTTTAAAAAAAATTTTTAATCTTAAATAAATCTCCCTCATCAAATAGAATTAATCAAAGAAATAAAAATGACAAATAAACTTTTCGCAAGCACAATTTCCTTTTACTTTTTTTTTTTTTTTTTTTTCCAAATAAAAATTAAAGAGAGAAAAAATTATTGATTTTTTTTATGTATTTTATTTTTAAAATAACAATGATAAAAGTATAACTTGATTGCTTAGAAAAAATTTAGTGATATGGGGAAAAAGTTTCTGCAATTTTATTTGTCAGTACTGTATTTATATTCCTGATACATGAAATAAAAATGTACAAAGCAGACTACATATAGGATGTGGATTTAAGAATTTACTAGTGAGGAAAAGTTATGCATATTCATGGGAAATTTCAGTAAGTTTTCCTTTTAGAAATTCTTTTTATCAAAAATCATCTTTGAGATTGCTCTTTCCATCATGCATGGTGCTGCCATCTATTAACATAAATATCAAATTAATGCAGCAATAATCGTTTGCAGTCTAGGACAGTGTTGCCAGATTTTGCGACATTTTTATTCGATATCCACCACTAAATTTTGAATATAACAGTTGCCTAATCATTTCGAAGTCGATTAGACTAGGCGTTTGCGACAGCGGAGCTCCTCTCAATTTGCGCATGCTCCAATGTAGGGAAGAATATCTTGTATTATTGAGTGAGAAAAATTTTGGCGCCATCTTTTAACTTAATATAGAGTTACTATAAAAACGGATGTGATCGTTTTCTCATTATCGATTCTATACTTTTTCTTCTGTAATCTATTAGTAGTTTCTTTCTAAATTTTTATTACCATTCTTTTATTTATTTATTTTTAATTGAATTGTGTGGATGTAATCCTGGTACGCTATTTTTTCTTCTTTTTTCTATTGAGACAAAATGGAAGAAAGCGCATTCATATGCACTTTTTGTGATAAACGTTTCTCAAAACAATTTAATTTAAATAGACATTTGAGAAACGTTCACAAACAAGAGGTTTGTAAGAAACAAACAATAAAATGTCCTTTATGTGCCACTTTATTGAAGCATACAGATCAATTAAATTTCCATATTGAGATGGAACATGATTTACAAATTGAGAAAAAAGAATTGTCATTTAAAAACAATGAAGAGTTTTCCATTTGGAAATCAAAAGAAGAAAATTTAAAAATTTGTAAATTTGTTCAGCACAGAGGAACTGAGAATAGAAGTTCTACTGATTATACAACAACTTATTATTGCCATAGAAGTGGTAACTTTAAACCCAGTGGTATGGGACATCATCATTTAAAGCTTATGGGCTCAAATAAAATTAATGCTGAATGTCCTGCCAAAGTTACTACTAAACAATTCATAGATGGCCATGTTGAAGTAAAATATATAAAAACACATGTTGGCCATGATATGGAATTGGGACGACTTCGATTGACTGAAAATGAAAGAAAATCATTAGCTTTAAAATTATCGCAAAATGTACCTATACAAACTATTTTAGATGAAGCGAGAAATTCCTTTTCAAATGAACTTGAAAGAATACATTTGCTAACTAGGCAAGACATTGCAAATATTGCAACATCATTTAATTTTAAAAAAGATTACATGTATCATACTAATGATGCAATTAGTGTGGATATGTGGGTAAAAAATGTAAGTGGCCCTGATTCCCCTGTTATATGTTATAAGCCACAGGGTGATACTTTTCAAAACATTCCACTGGAAAAAGATGATTTTTTATTAGTACTAATGAATTCAGTCCAGAGGGAAATATTCGAAAAATTTGAAATAACATTGTGTGCATGGACTCAACTCATGGGACCAATGCTTATGAGTTTCTTTTGACTACTATTTTAGTTATAGACGATAAATGTGAAGGCTTTCCTGTGTGCTTTATCTTCTCCAATAAACAGGATCAAAATACATTGGAATATGTTTTGATGAAACTCAAAGAAAAAGGGCTAAATCTTCAAGTTAATGTATTCATGTCAGATATGGATAATGCATTTTATAATGCCTGGAGTAAAACTTTTAAAACACCAGAGTTTCGATTATGGTGTATCTGGCATGTAAACCAGGCATGGCGGAAAAATTTTAAATTTATTAAAGAGCGAGAAAAACAGTTGGCAGTGTACAAAGAATTATGGCTCATTATGCAAGAAACTGATATTTCAGCATTCAAAAGGATGCTTGAGGAATTTATTTCACAATTAGAACACTCAAATGAGTTGGAATTCGCAGAGTATTTTAAAAAATATTATTCCAATCAATGTGAGAAATGGGCTTACTGCTTTCGAAAAGGTCTGGGCATAAATACGAATATGTCGATGGAAATGCTGCATAGAACAATAAAATATAATTATTTAGATGGAAAGAAAGTAAAAAGATTAGACAAGACAATTCATGCACTCCAAAAATTCATAAATGATAAACAGTTTGAAAGAGTCATCTATTTATTAAAAAGAAAAGTACCTTCAAAACAAGCAATTTTAAGAAATAGACATAGTGCAACGACAAAATTGGAGATTTTTAAAGAAAATGACATCTATTTGGTAAAGTCATCATCAGTAATTGGTGAGTTTTATACAGTGTCTGAAGGATCTATGTGCAAGCCAGATTGTCCTCTGATATGCAAGTTGTGCAACATATGCTTCCATAATTATCAATGCACGTGCATTTATAACTCCATTAGAGGTAATATGTGTAAACATATCCACTCTGTTGGCTTGCATAGTAATAGTAAAAATGGAAATGTTGAGGATAATAATGAGTCATTAAACTGTAATGACTCGCATGATTTAGTTATTGAGGAGAAATGTCCTAATGAGGAAATAAAATGGCATTTAAATGATTTGAAAAGCAAAAAGAAAGATAATCCTAAATATTTAGAGCAAAAAAAGCAGGAATTTTTGGTAGCTTTGGATGCCTGTTCACAAATGTCATCTGACAAGCCATAAAAATTGTTCAAGAAGCAACGATAAAATTACAGGCATTAAATAGTCAATTACTTATAGGGGATAAAATGAAACATACATCCAAAGAACCTGCCAATAAAAATATCGAACCTCAGCTGCGCTTTAAAAGCAGCCCAAAAGCGTAAAATAACACTGACAAAACCTTCAGCTGAAGATCAGATCAAATTAACACATAAGTTATTAATTAAATGAGCCTCTACAAGTGAAAAATAAAATATTTTGTCATATTTTCCAATCACACATTTTGTATTAAGATTATGCTGCTGACATTTTAATATACATTCATCAGAAAAAAAAAAAAAAAATCTTTAAATTGGTGATAACAAGAAAAATGTATAAACATTTCTTACTTATTATATGCTCTTGTACTTTTATGTTGATGTAATTTAAACATTATAATTATTTTAATTTTAAGAAAAATTTAACATACCTAAATTTATCATATTGATTTTTAATAAATCAAAGTATTATTTCAATCTTGTGTGTATTATTTTATGTTTATAAAATACTGACAAATGCATATTTATATTTAAATAATAATGATCATTTATCAGTGTATGGAAAACGGATTTACTTGATACTTTTATTTTTGATACTTGAAGTTCTATCAGAAATTTATATGTGTTTGTCTGATTCTTTCAGATAAATTATGAAATAATTCTTTGGCTGTGTATTACTAAATTTAAGTTTCAAATAAATATATCATGTTTATCTCTTTCCATTCTTTTGTGTAATATAATAATAATAACAAGAAACAAATATTCTGTATTGTGAACGCAGCAAACTTCCTAATAACAAATATTATTAATAAATCTGAGACTTCTATTTAGAAATTTGCTCATATTTATTTCAAATCAGTAAGTTAAATAAATTACATTCTTCTAAGGAAAATAAAAGGATTACTCTATATTGCATTACAAGAAATGTATGTATTTTAAATAGAAAAAAATTTCCTCATGTATATTAAAATTTAATATTTGAAGTATAATCAGAGGAGAAACATTTGTACATAAGGATTTCTGACTCAAATATGAGTATCTGTAAAACTATAGTAAATCTATTTATTTAAAAAAATGGAAGATAAACATAAAATTGGTAAAATGACTTCTTTTTTTTTTTTTCTTTTTGTTCTTAATGAATGACAGTCTATAATCAGTTGCTGTATAAATAACAATAAAGTCATTAAAATTTACTTCAATTTTATTATTTTGTTATTAGGCAATTTATGATTTTTAAAAAATTAAATGTTCATTATGTATTTTAACCAGTAAAACAAGAATATCCCCCCCCTTACATACACACATGCACTTCAGACATTGATAGTTTCGGTTAATGAAATTTCCTTTTACATGATTTTAATTTTAAAAACAATTATAAGCTGATATTTATTTTTTTTTTCTTTTTAAGAATTTAAAAGTAATTAAGAAAGTGTATTATTTCTTAATTGCATTGCTGGAAAAAAAAGGGGGGGAGGGGGCAGAGAATATATTATATAAACTGAAATTTGTCTGCATCTAATTATTCTTTCAAAAGGAATTGAAATTTAATTTATCAAAATAAATAATCGTTAATAAATGAAAGTATTTTTGTAAAATTATATGAAAATCACCAAATATTACTTTGAAAAAAATGATTTAAATGTTAGTTATGGAAAAAATATAATTAATTAAACAAAATATTTATTTATTTTACTTTAATTTTTCAGTCAAATTTATGAATAAAATAATAACATACAGAATTTATTTATTTTAAAATGCAATAATAAATATAACTTTATTTCTTAGCTATATTCCTGTATAAAATAATTTTATTTAGAAATATATATTATAAATTAAAAGCTGAAAATGCCTCTAATTTTTCTTTCAAAATGAATTGAAATTTAATGTTTTAAATTAAAAATAAATAAATGAAGATATTTATATAAAATTACATGCAAAATCTAAGAATTAATTTAAATTTCATTTATGAAATATATATACATAAACGATTATTATTATTATTATTATTTAGTTCAGACAAATTTACAAATAATAATATTATTATTATTATTATAGAAAATGCCTTAGAATGTAAAAGCAACAAAGAGTTAAAAACAAATATAATTTATTTTTGAACTATATTCATGAATTAAATAATTGTATAATTACTTTTAAGAATTTATTTAATCCAAATAAAATTATTTTACAAAATTAAATATTATTTCTACATAAAATAATTTTATTTGGGATTTGGATTGGATTTTGGAAATAAGGCCGATTGATTGCTGTAGGTTCTAGGCCTGAGAGGGGGTGTACTCCGTGGGGGTTCTTTATTTAGGAATATATTAATATAAAATGAAAGTATGCATGAATTAATCTAATTTTTCTTTCAAATAAACTGAAGTTTAATTAAAAGTTAAATGATTAAACGAGTATATTTATTTAATTACATGTGAAATCATCATTTAATACTATGCAAATTGTTTTAAATTGCAGTTGTAAAAAGAGTTACATTATTGAAAAAAAAATATATAAAAAAAAAAATGAGCTAAATAATTTATTTTTTTGGGGGGGAAACCTGATTTATTATGAATTATAACTATTTTTACAACCTGTAGTGAAAGGCACA